>OW799233.1:10860000-11337500 GCA_941918925.1 Phyto melanocephala | reverse complement strand
AAAATACATAATAAAAAACCTTTTTTTCTATTTTAACAAAAAATTTTGTAACTCAAAGTCTCCGTAAGTCGATGTTTTTTTGGAATAATGGTAATTCGAGTTATGAAAGTTCGACTGTAATTAGTTAATATTATTACGCTTTACAGATATTTAGGTTGGTCTGTGATGAAGCCTTAAAAAAACTGGCACTTCTACTATAAAAATCAGCTATGGAATTTAAAATTCAACTACTTTTAAGCTATGATTTTACGATACTTACTTTTTAAACAATGTTTTCATATTTTCAAAAAAATTTATACGTTTTGTAGCTAACACCATATGTTTTGACGCTACGAAAGGAAAATGGAGTCGCAATTTAGCTCTGGTCAGATCCAGGCCGCTTCATTGTCGTTATCGTTGTCAAATAAAGACAATCAGGCCGTACCATTTCATCTGACATCTAGAGTTTTGCGTCTAACTCCCGCATTGGTTAATTGCGTGACGTCGGATAGCGGTACAGTTACCCGGAGTCCTTATTAACCTTTGCAAAACTTTTAAAAATAATATTTTTCGCGTTCAGCTCCGGCTTCCTATATGAAGGTATAGGTCGACTTACGGATATTGAACCTGTGTGGGATACCCTGGCTCTATGGTTTTTAAAACCTCGCCACTAAAATTAAAATAAAATAAACGAAAGGAAAATGCAAATGAAAATTATAAAACAAAAAGACAGCACTTAAAGCTACTATCCTGGATTTAACAAGGGACCTATTTGTTTTTTAACAACCCTTATGTTTTAAGATGCATTTGCTTTCTGTTTACATTACTAAAGATAGTGCTAAAACAATATTAAAAACATTTTGTATATTTGATCAAGATCAACAACCAAAAAAATAAATCGAAATAAAAAGAAAAATGTAGAAAAATTTTAAATATAGATAAAAAAAATTAAGGCAAATATTTGAGTTATCGAGCTCTTTAGAAAAATATATCTTTAATCTCATACACAACAATATAAAGTCCACAATAGCGACAAAATTCGTTATTCAATATTTATATATGTCTGCATGTAACATTTGCATACTTTTATTTAATTTGATTTCTTATCAATCAGTCAGATTGATTTTGTACAATAAAGTTTTGTATATTTTCATTCATAATATTATGTTTTTTCAAAAACCTCTATGAAATTATCGAATGTGGTTAAACATAAAGTTGTAATCGCTGGTTAAATAGTGTCTGTTATTTTTCTATCAAATAGAAATAATTGTACGTTGTGAAAAGAAAGTCGTAAATATGATATTACCCTAATTGGACTATAAATATTATGAAAAAGAAAAATGTTTAATATATTTGAATAGAATATTAAATAAAACTATAAAACTTTCAGATATCAAATGAGTGGTGAAGTGTTTTACAAAGACCTAATTTGACACTCCCATAAAAGCATGTGATTTTCAAATTATTTTAAATGTCCAATAACTTTTAAACAAATGGAAAACTTTTCAATGAATTCTTCAAAAATAATAGAAAAGAAGTTTACACTTAGGAATTTAAATACAAAAAAAAAAAAAAAACAATCATTTAGTATCTATTTCTTAGCATGTTTTGTACTTATTGTTGTGTTTATGTTTAATGCTCGTTTTGAATATAAAAGTCTCATCATAGTTAACTGAAATTGAATGAAGAGTGCAGCAAATATTTAAAAGAACTTTTTTATAGCATGCTTTTTTTTAATGATATGTATTTATGTCTGTACATGTTTTTGTGTTTAAATTTTATTAGTTTTTCGTTAAAGAAAAAAAAACATCTCTGATCTGCACACAAATTGTATGACTCTTTGTTTATTTTTAGTTGTTATGAATAAGTCTTAAATATCCCCTTTTGGCTCTGGTCAGAAAGACAGATTTCTACAGGCATGTACAGCGTTCGTTAAACATACATAGTAATAAGGTAGTACAGAACATTATACAACAACTTATAGAAATGCAAAATATTTTTTTAAAAATATATATCGCATAAAAAGAAAATTTATTAAAAAAAGAATTTTTTTTAAATCAAGAAAAAAATTGATTTTGGGCCATTATTAAAACTTTCCGTTACTTAAAGGCTGGATTTTGTTGGACCGATAAATGGCTTTCCATTATAAGACCTTTATTTATTATTGTTTTATCCATTAGATATTATTATTAATATTAATAACAATAAAAATTGGAAGTTGTAATAATGATAAGTTTTTTATAGGGCACAAAAAATCCTACCTTTAACTAGCAGCAAGTTGTAGTAATGGCCCTTCAAATTAAAAAAAAATAAGACCATTATTGAAATAATCTTTCGAATTTCGAAAAAAGCATACCGTCAAAGGCTAGGTACTAGGGTGATCGATTATTCGACATTTTTAAGAAACCGGTTTCCAAATAGTTTGAAACTTAGCATTAAAGAAAAAACCGGTTCCTTTTTTGAAAATTTAGAAAAAACCGGTTAACCGGTCGAATACATAAAATATAATTCTTTCTTAAACCCATGACAGAGAGACATACATATAGAGGTATAAACTAGTTTGTTATATGGCTCAATTACATTTTAAGTTGACAAACATTCAATGGCATTATTATAAAATGCCGCTATTTAAAATAAAGATGTTAAAGGACGGACACTTTTAACCTAAAAGTGATCGAAAAGTTAAGTTTATGCTTACATTACCTTGAACTTTTAAGGTTAGGTTAATAAACTTAAAAATCCCACTGTTTCTTTTATATTTTTATATTTTTCTACTTCGAACTTTTATCACCAAAAATTTTATTTCGTTTTGTAAATGAAATTTATAAATTTACATTGTTGCCACTACATTTTTTAAGAACTAAATTAATTTGTTAAAATTAACCGGTATTAGCTCTGGTACTGCCATAAAAAAAATTTTTGTTACAAGGAGGTTTTAATAATGAAAAATATAAAAAAGTCACTTTACGGTCACGGTAGTCAACTTTATAAGCAAGATGTAATAATGATCCTTTGTGTGCCAAACTAGTTCAGTATACAAGTCATATGTTATCAGAGATATTAGTTAAGCTATGGGTAGTCTTTAGTACAAGTCGTTAGATTTCGTAGAGGCAAAATATTATGAAATTCGAAAATGAGATTAAAAAGTATTGCAAAGTACAATAATTTAGTCAAACACTTAACTGAACAGCTAATTTTCACAGCAAATTATAAGCGTATTTACGTATAAAATACCTGCTCTCCGTTTATAACAAATAATATTTAAGCCTAATTATTTTACTTATTTTACAATTGTTTTTAAATTAACAAATAAATTTCTTACAATATTATGGAAGAATATTTAATAAATTTGCTGATATTTTAAAATTTTGGGTAATAAATATATTGTACGTTTTGTTACAAAGATAAATGAACATAAGACTAAAAACGAAAAAAACCGGCTTCTGTGAGTAAAAAAACCGGTGTATTTAACATTCGAAAAATTAACATTTGGAAAAAACCGCCAGCTGAAAAAGTAAAAAACCGGGTTAAACTAAAACTGATAATTAATAATTTTAAAACAGCTTATCTGTATGTCTGAAAAAAAAAATATTTTTTTAAAAAACCCAAAACATCTCCTAATTCTTTTGGTTGGGAATCACAGTCTCTGTTTGCCTAAGTACAACACAAAAACTCAAAGTCACTTCTTCATTGTATTTTAAAGACTAGCGCTGTGTTGCATACTAAACGCGGCTTAAATGTCATTCATTATTTTATATTTAGCCTGTGTCTTTCTGTTTTATATTTTTCAGCATTAAAAAGTCATTTGTGTTCAAGCATAGAAAGTTGTTTTTTTACGATTATTTTTTTTTTTTTTTTTGTGAAGTATTAATGGCAACAAATTGAAATAATATGTTTATGAATTATACTTATTGTTTGCTTTATAAATTCTTTGGCGTAGTTTTAAGTTAAAAAAAAAGAGAAATTAAAAAAAGCCGTAAATATACATATGAGAAATAAATAATTTTTATGTTATAAAGGCAGCTATTGTCAAGATTTATAGTAAATGACTGCGAATTGTATAAAAGTTCTTAAAGCTGCCAGAAGGAAGTTAAGTGTGTTAAATAGCTTTAGTTTTATAAAACAGTTCCATGAACCTTTTAGTTTTATCGTTTGAAATTATTATTCAGATCTTGAATAAGCAGTTTCTAATAATTTGTGTTCAATACTTATATAGAATTATTAATGTTTATTTTTCACTATTTTTGTTTATCAAAAACGCAAATTTTAATTAGAATTTTATTTGCATTTGCTTAATTTTTTAGTGTTGCCTTATGTTTAAATAATTCGCAATTGTATAGTGTTTTACGACATTTTCGCAACATTTATTTTTATAGCAATTGCAGACAGTGGCAAAAACAAAGAAACAAGGAGCCAATATTTACAACAAAAATCCAGTCGTGTGTATTCATTCATGTATTCATTGGGGTCAATTGCTGTAAAAATATTTATTCAATATAAAACCCCCTTAAAATCTTGTTACTGTTTTTTTTTTTTTTTTTGTTTACAATATTGAATGCTTGTGTGGCTAATTTTTATTATAAAAATGTTTTTTAAAACAATACAATATAACGTCATACTAATGCTTTTGAGACTTTATATTTGATTCATACAGGGATGGGATATGAATTTTTTTGCAGATTTCAAAAATGATTTTAGTTTTGTCTTAATTTCTAGGCTTTAGATCAGTTTTTTATTAAATGTTATTTTATTATAATACAAAATTTATTTGAGGGGAAAAAATAAAATAATAATTTTTTCCCTGAAGTAGCTACGCAATTATTCTTTCTGATCTCAAGATATTGATAACGACAGATCAAAAAAATTTATATAAAGATTTTATTATTTTTATGTTTTATTATAACTTAAATTGTATTTTTTAAATTGTGCATTTTTGTTTTAAGATTATAACCTTTTAGATTTAGTTTAAATAAAAAACAGACTTAATACTTTCCTAAACTAAATTGCAGCAATTTTGATTTTTTGCTTCATTGGGTCAAATTGCCAGGCAATATTTGATTTGAACTATAATCGATTAATACCATAGACAGACGACAGCGTTAATTTGCATTAAAAGTCTTAATTCAAATTAACTTATGAATTATCCCCATTCCAATGTGTATTATATTTCAAGTAAATGCACTAAAGCATATTGAATTTATACTGAATTTAGCAATTTCAATATGGCAACACGGTCGGCAATCAATCAAAAAATAAAAAATTTAAAATTAAAAAAGGTTCGATATGTTGAATTTTCAAAATATTTTTTGGAATGCCTTTCTGTTTAGGTATAAGTTTTCCCTAATACTGGTATCGTCCATCGTAAGCACGTCACTCTCCCAAAAAGTGCTGTTACGGTCCTTTAAAAAATACCACATACCCACGTATGAACTATAACCTCCATGAAAAGATACCATTAAACCTACGAATTTCCACAATTCCCTTTCTCTTATTTCAGAGTGTCCTTCTGTCATCCCAACTTGTAGCAACATGTTCAGATTTGTGATTGCTAGTGCATTTACAATTTTTACTAAATGCAAAAACTGTCGTCTGTCACAGCAAAATTTTAATTTGCATTAGTGAGATTCTAATGCAAATTAACGCTGTCGTCTGTCTATGGTATAACATTGATTTATGTTCGGGCTACTTATGTTAACCGAAGTAAGTAAAAGTATTTCTCGTATTTGAATAATATACCATAATCAGTACTTTAAGGTAAACAACAACTACCAGATCGTTCAAGGCCATCTCCGTTGTCCATACAAATGTGTAGAATTTTAGCGTTGCAAGAATTTCTTGTCGTTAATCAAAAAAAGCTTAAGTCAAATAAATCTACAATTATTTTCAGCTACTTAGTGCATTTTTTATTACCAGATATACATATATCGATATCTAACGATAATTTTCATTTGAACTATGCCTTAAAGGTTAATGTGCAACAAAGTAACAAATTAATTCGTAAGGAATGGCTTTTGAAAAACTAGCTTGTGCAAACAAATTTTTAAGGATGTATAAGATTGGATCAATTTATAATAACCAAAGACCAGAAGATCATGCATATCCATATTTTATCCTATATAATCATTATGAGAAATAAAATTTCATACAAAATACTCGAATAATGCTGTGGTTTTCATGGGCAACCAAGTATGTCTTAAAATTAAATTTTTCAGGAGAGCTACAAAACCGTTTTATTGCTGAACGATTTTTGAATATATGTATATGGAAGTTACGTTGTTATGTCATTAAAATAATCGGAATGGGTCCATCTTATTTGAGTACTTTTTAAAACCAAGTAATGGCCTTTTAAACCAATCAATATGGCATTATTAACTCAAAATCGTATAAAATGAACATACGCGGTTGCCCATGAAAACCACAGGATGTTGCCTAAGCTTTACTCTGTTTCTAAGATAAAAAACATATGAGATATTTCTGTCAGTATTAAAGCAACATTTTATTTCATCTGAAACACAAAGAAAAATCTTGTCGATTTTTTAAATTGTCGATATTGAAGCCTTTATTCATAACTAGCTGGGCCCGGTCCGCGTGGCTTGCCCCAGCGAAACAGAGCATAGGGTTTTCGCGCTAATCTCTATCGGGCAAAAACCAAAAAAAAACAAGTATTGCGCCATCTGTCAAACTTCAAGCTACACAGAAACACTCCTCACGGCCCATTGAGCATGCGTATAGAATTTGTTTGAAATCGGTCCAGTAGTTTTTAAGTTTATCGATCACCAACATTCACGTAATTTTTCTATATATAGAGATAGAGATAATAAGGGTGACTGTTGGTAAAACTCAATCTTATTCGTTGTGGTGAGAAAATAATAAAAAAAAAACATTATGGTTACCAAATTCAATTATCTTCAAAATCCGAGAACTTAATCACCGCTTAGAGAATGCTGAGGATGAAATCATGGCTGAGGAAAATTTTTGATATTTGAACACGATTGTAAAATTAAAACCTGTATTATAATTTGTTTACCAAAAGCACAGAAATTAGCACAAAATAGCATTTGTACGTAGCAATTTGGCACCTGTTGCCTTTCACACGACTAGTGTCGCTAAACCCTACTTTTTCAGATTATTGTTTGATTTTCATACCACAAGCTAAGAATTTAAAAAGAAAATAAAAAAGAGGTATAAAAGAATTACCTTAAAATGACTTACATTTGCTAGTACATATTTTATTATTATAAAATACAAAGATTTAGTGCATATAATTATGGCTTCTGATAATATTTCTGTGGCTTGGAGCTAAAAGGGCCAATGTCACTTTTTTTGCTCTTTTCAGTTTATCATTGCATTAAATTTGTTTTCTTGCTCTATTTCATTATGGTAAAACAGCTAATGTCATACTTAACCCATAACAGCTTCATAAATAAAATGCTGGCCAATGTCACTATGAAAGCATCTGTAAAAGTTAAAGTTCAATTCCAATTTTTTCAAAAGTAAATATTTTGACATTGGCCCTTTTAGCTTCAAGCCACAGATTTATCATATTGTGTTTGGAAATACGGCTCTCAAATTAAAATAAAAAAATCCTTAATACCTACCGCATAAAAAGTTCGTTTCAATTACTTTAAATCGTCCTGCTATTATTTAACTAACCTTAATGTAAAAAAATTTATCCAATAGTTTTTAAAAAATAAATAAATTTATTAAAATAAAACCTTTAGAATTTTTTTTAAATAAAAAATATTAATTCAAAAGTTTGACTGTTATTAAATTGCACAATACTGTATTGTAGTTAAATTTTTTTTTTTATTGAATTTTGGTCTTAAGCGTCATACTTATAAAATTGTTTGTTTTAAAAACGTTTTCTAACAATTATTTGTCTCTTAAGTAAATATTACAGTATAATATTATTTGACAATAAACTTACTACCTAAGTATATCCTATTTTGCTACACATGCTACACGATTTTTCATAGCATTCGTCCTTAAAACAAACATCAGCACTTCACTATAAAAGTGTAATTGATTAACATAATTTGTACACAAACATAACAATATAAATTTGTTATTTAAATTTATTAGATTAGTATTTCATTACTTTAAAGGCAGGAAAAAAAAGCACAAGAAAGCAAAACACAACACATTCATTGGAAAAAAGTCAATAATGAAATATGAAATAATGTACAAAAAAGTGCTGGCTCTCTCTAAAAGCGGCTATTATGGCCATCATTAATATTATTATTTTCATTGTTTTTTTCGATAGCTGTTTTTAAAACAATGTTTTCAATAATGAGTCAATTTAAAAGCTAATTGTCTAAAAAAAAAACCACATAATTATGCAATAACAAAACAAATAAAAAAGGAAAAAAAATGTATAATAACACATAAAAACAAAAACAAATAGAATCATAGAAAATAACTAAATAGCCAAATAAACAGAAAATTCGAAAACAGTAATAAAATTGAAAAACAAATGAAGAGACAACAGCAACGGTTGCTAATAAACACCAATAGCATTGAAAACAATAATAAAAAAAAAAACATAAAAATTAAAATGAACGAAAGGAAAAACTAAAACTCATCCTCTCACTTGCACACATTAAATTAAAATTGGACATAAAAAATCCTCTCTCACTTTTTCAATTTAATTTTGTTTTCGTTTTAGTTGTTTAACAGTTAAGTAGACAGTCAATTGATAGAGTGAGAGTAAGCTAAAGTGAAGAGTAGTGTGAGTATATCCTGAATAACAACTAAATTTAACAAAGATAAAACAAAAGTAAAGAAAAGTATATTAAAAAGGAATTCATTATGCATTGTGTGGAAGGAGATGATTAGAAAAGAGTAAAGGAAATGGAGTATAATGCCAATGATTTCATAAAATTGAGATTAAATATTATAAAAATAGTGCTGAAAGTGTTTAAAAGAAGCAATCAACAATAGAAATTTCTGTTTCAAAACGGCGACACGACAGGATATTTGTACTCCATTCATTATAGTTATTACATATCTTTACAGAAACCATATTTCCGTAGTTTTCTTTTAATATAGCCACACTTGAAAAATATTGCATCTTGCATTTCTTAAGAAATTAAATTCTGTATCTCGAGCGAAAATAAACTGTTCGAAATCGTTGTTGCAATACTTATTATAAGTGCCCGTCAGCTGTGGTGTCAAGGATGAAATTTTTATTTTATATAACAAATATTTCCGATCACATAAAATTTATATTTTCTGAAATCGCATGGATAGGGACTGATATAACACTTCTAAGCCTCCATATGTTGGATAGACCTGTATAATTTTTCTTCGCAGCTGAAATTCTAGCTCTGCTCGACTTCAAGACCTTAGAGGAGTCTCCTTCAACAAGAGAGGCTGTTTAAAAAAATATGTATGTTGCAGTGAGGGTATTTTGTGTGTACTGGGAAAAATTTAGTGAACATTATTCAAAATTATTTTAAAAACAAGTACAGGGTGGACCAAAAGTCACGCCTGCGTGTAAAAATTGAATAACTTTTTTGTTTATTAATATTTTCTATTAAATTTTTTCAGATTTTATTCATCGATTCGTGTTACACCACCATGCTAAATTTAACGACTGGTCCACCCTGTATTTGGCAATATCAAACAAATTTTTTTTTTGATAACTAGATCGAATAGCAAAAGATGTTGATTATAAATCACTTTTGATATCGCCAAAAATTCGTTGTTGATATCGTTAACGAACACTCGACATCGAAAGATCTGCTGCCATAAACTGAGCGACAGGCAAGCTCTAGGAGCTCATTTTCGATTCACGCTCGATAGTCGCCATCGAGTATTTTCACCGAAAAATGTTCGAGAAACTTTCAAGGGCGATTTCGTTTTCGAAGACTGTGGTCGAATGGGATAATGCAAATATTTTTCTCATTTCGATACACACATACAATAATTAAGAAGTATTCAAAGTATATTTAAAAAATAGAGGCAGTTGAAATATTAGCTATGTGTTTTGTTTTTGTTTTACCATAAAAGTAGCGACGGCGAATGGTTTTTTTAAAAACAATTATACCATTAAATTAAAATATAGTTTTTTCACATCTCTGTAGTGAATTTTGTCAGCTATCTTTTTGTGTGTTTTATAATGCGTGAAGGACTATGCTTTAGAAGGCAGAAAAGTGAAAATTGTAGAAAATTATACTATTCTGCTGTAATATCTTATTTTGCTCCTTACTTGATCCGCGTTCCAACAAAGACCTATATTGTAAGAGAGAGTACACGCAAAGTAAAAACATGGTTGTGGTAATCATAATCTAAGAGCAACATACTATGATTAAATTTTATGATTGTAGTTAAAGCGTATAATGGCTGCATATATATGACTAAAAATGAAACCTTAAATAATTGTGTTTTTCCTAAACTCTGAGAGTGTATTTGTACACCAGCCTAAATAAGGCAGCATAAATCAGACTTGTGAACCATCAGGCGACATAGCAAAACAATATTTAGACTAGAAGCCACAGGTCCGACATCGACATTAAATTTCAATTGTAACGTAATTGAACATCGTGTAGTAAATGTAGAATATTGGAAGGAACTCGCTTCGGCCACAGGCTGATTGCAGGAGTTTACAGAATTACATGTACTACATATAAATAATAAATTTTTTATCTTATTTGTCGTACTTAATTTTTTTTATATATAATTTTTTCTGTAATTTTTGAACATTTTACTGTTTATTTTATTTATTCCTTTAAATTTTTTAAAATTTTTATATTTTTTTGTTCATGTCTAACTTTTTAGTAATAAAAATTCATTTAACAAGAAGAAGAACGTTTGAAAACAAATTATGATTAAAACATATTATAGCGTGATTACTTTGTAATCATACTGTTGTTTCAATCATTATTAAATAGTTGTTTCTAATTTTTGTAGAGACATGATACAATTTCTCTCACAATAATTTCCTAAATCATATTATTTCAAAAGGATAACCATATGGAAGTTTTCATAGAAAGCAAACATTAAATGATAAAATTCAAACTAATGATTGATTACTGTGAGCAAAAAAATAATAAAACATAACTAAAATAACTACTGCTTGTTTTTATTAACCAGATATTTTTATGGAGAATATAATATGACCGTCGTGGTTTTTCTTTGCGTGTAGTGTGATGAGTATCTGCAACTTCTTAACTTTTTAATTTTATTACATTATTTGCAGCATTATAATGTTTTACAATAAAACCTTTAACTGGCAACATATTTGATTACAAAAAATTAACTAAGTGCATACTAGGGTGTTCGACTTGGTTTAAAAACCGGTGGAAAACCCGGTTTTCTTTTACTGTTTCAGCTGTCGGATTTTTCCATATGTTAATTTTTCGAATGTCGAATACACCCGTTATTTACTCACAGAAGCCGGTTTTTTTCATTTTTAGTTTTATGTTCATTTATCTTTGTAACCAAACGTACCATAAAATATTTATTACTCAAAAAATTTCCAAAAATCAGAAAATTTATTAAATACTCTGCCATAATGTTGTAAGAAATTTATTTGTTGTTTGAAAAACAAATGTAAAATAAGAAAAGTAATTAGGTTAAATATTATTTGGAGAGCAGGTATTTTATACGTTATTGCGCTTATAATTTGCTGTGATAATAAGCTGTTCAGTTAAGGTTTTTGACCAAGATTTTGCACTTTGCAATACTTTTTGATCTCATTTTCGAATTTCATAATATTTTGCTTCTACGAAATCTAGCGACTTGTACTAAAGACTACCCATAGCTTAACTAATATCTCTGATAACATATGACTTGTATACTTAACGGCATTTTTTAATAATGCATTGAATTTGTGTCAACTTAAAATGCAATTAAACCATAAAACAAACTAGTTTATGCCTATATATGTCTCTCTGTCATGGGTAAAAGAAAAAATTATATTTTATGTATTCGACTGGTTAACCGGTTTTTTCTAAATTTTCAAAAAAGGAACCGGTTTTTTCTTTAATGCCAAATTTCAAAATATGTGAAAACCGGTTTCTTAAAAATGTCGAATAATCGATCACCCTTGTACATACACAGACTGGTGCATATGTGTTTGCATTACAATATTTTTATGACAGTGATTTGCACTCTAAAGTTACAAGTTGAAAAACTGAAAAATCTCTGTTAGGTTAAACTTACACACTATTTGAAGATTTACAAAAAACAAACAAAACTGGGACTAAGATTTTGAAGTTTCTAAAGGTCATTTTAATATTAATCATGTTTAAAAATTAAAATTATTGTACTGTGTAAAAAGGAAATAAATTTGAATATTTTTTTTATCAGTTAAATACATGAAAATACATTAACCACAGACGGCAATTATACAAATGACTAATAAATTTTATTAAATAAAAATAAAAATAAACTAAAATTTTTTTTGGAATTACAAATAACAAACTCTCTTATTATTCTTTATCAAAAAGAATATTCAAAATTATATTTCAACATTAAATAAATTGAAATTCTTTTATTTGACAGGTTTAAATTGCCTTCAAATGTCTTGCTACTTTTATGTGTTTCTATCAAAAACTACACATAACAAAAACCACTTAATGTCTACGAGTTTGAGGTGAACAAGATAGACATTAGGACACATAAACTTATAACAGACATGTACTTATGTATATACAAACATGTGTGTAGGTACAATATACATACATTCATCATTCCCATATTTAAGTAAAAACAATAATCTGCCAAATGATAGAAGGAATAAATGAATTACTTGCATTGATGGCAAAAATATTAAGTAGTTTTTTTTTTATTTTTTTAAATTTTAAATATTTATAGATTATTGTGATACATGCATGAGATATTTACATACTTACGCACTTATACGCACACATATTGAGCATACATACGTATTCAAAGCAAGACCTACAGAATTTATCAAGTTGTTTTTTATTTTTCTATACTTATATTTTATGTAAAATCTGAAGCATATTTGCACAATAAGTAAGAAGTTTATAATAAGAAAAGGTTTTCAAGTGTGGGTTTTTCTATATAAATTGCTTCAGGATAAAAAGTTTTTGTACTTTTAAAAATAAATTGTTTTGAACTATTGTTTAAATATTTAACCAAACAATCAAGTTACTTTAAGGTCTTTTTTTTCTAACTTAGGGTGTATATAACAATAGATTTCCTTTAAAATGGTAAATTTAGAAAAAGTATCCCTCCTTTTGGTATCCTTTTTATGGCATTATTTACAATAAACAATTCTTAAGCGTGCAGTTTTGTAAGCTTTCGCAATTTCAACATGATCACTATCAGCATTAACAAAAAAATTAATTTGAATATTGAATTTTTAAATTATACTACACTTTCGCCATGACATGAATTAAAAAAAAAATTTTCATGCACATAGCCACACATCTACAAATAATTTTACCAAACAAATTTTTTATTATCTTCAGCAAAAACCGTAAAACAGATGAAAAAGAATCATTAGCCATTTTTTGTTTGTTTTACGTTTATTTAAGTGGGGTTCTTCAACGAACAAAAACGAATTTTATTTATATTTTTTACTAAATAACAATTGTTTTATAGTCAAAAAGTAAATAAACAAATATATGTACATAATGCAGCATATTGAAACATGCATGCAATTAAAGGTAGAGTTCGCCAAACACTCATCTGCCACTAAGGCAAATTCCTTATTTATAAAAAATTTTTAATTAAAAAAGTTATTAATCAAAACAAAAAAATATTAATTTTGATGTGTTACAGATTTTTTAAGGCCATTTTTTTAGTTTAAGGCAATTTTTTCAAAATTCTCGATTTTTGAAAAAAGATTTTATAGTTTCTTTTTAAATTTTTTTTTTTTTATAAATTTTCTTTTTAAAAAACCTTATTATACCCTTCACACAGTGTTAAAGGGTATATATAGGTTTGTCATTCCGTGTGAAATTTCTACAATTTTCATTTCCGACCCCATAAAGTATATATTTTCTGAAAGCTTATGAATAGGGGAGTCGATTAAGCTCTGTCAGTCTGTCCGTCTGTCCGTGAGTATGTTGAAATCAACTTTTTGAAGCCTCCCGACATCGCTTGGACCCGGGTGAGGTACTAAAATATCAGAAATATTCGGAAGTAGATTGCTATTGAAAATCAGAAACATCGGTACATAAACAACAGAGATATGAGCAAAAACCCACGACCACCTCGATTTTTTTTCACAAAAACAACATTACAACAACAACATGCATACATACAAACGTGTATACTGGTTAGAGAAAACGTGGCATTGAATTCCAGCTGAGCCAAAAAAATTTTTTATATTTTTTTTTTAAATTTTTTTTTATTTAATATATTATTTGTATTTTGATTATTTTTTTTAATTTTTTTAAATATTTTTTTTTTGTTTTATTTTTTTATATATATTTTAAATATTCTTTTTAAGATTTTTTTTTAAATTTTTTTTTTATTTTTTTTTAACATACATACGTAAATTTATAATTTTACAATGGGATGTTTTTATGTATGTATGTTTTTATACCCTTCACACAGTGAAAAAGGGTATATATAGGTTTGTCATTCTGTGTGAAATTTCTACAACTTTCATTTCCGACCCCATAAAGTATATATTTTCTGAAAGCTTATAAATAGGGGAGTCGATTAAGCTCTGTCCGTCTGTCCGTCTGTCCGTCTGTCCGTGTGTATGTTGAAATCAACTTTTTGAAGCCCCCCGACATCGCTTGGACCGGGTATTAAAATATCAGAAATATTCGGGAGTAGATCGGTATTGAAATCCAGAAACATCGGTACATAAACAACTGAGATATGAGCAAAAACCCACGACCACCTCGATTTTTTTTTCACAAAAACAACATTACAACAACAACATACATACATACAAACGTGTATACTGGTTAGACAAAACGTGGCATCGAATCCCAGCTGAGCCAAAAAAAAAAAAATTTTTATTTTTTATATTTTTTTTTTTTATTTTTTTTTTTTTTTTTTTTTTTTATTATTTAATATATTATTTATATTTTTATTATTTTTTTTTTTAATCTTTTTAAAAAGTTTTTTTTTTAATTTTTTTTTTGTTTTATATTTATTATTATTATTTTTAAAAAAATTTTTTTTTTTTAAATTTTTTTTTTTAAATTTCTTTTTAAATTTTTTTTTTAAAATTTTTTTTTCTTTTAACATACATACGTGAATTTATAATTTTACAATGGGATGTTTTTATATATGTATGTTTTTATATGTATGTACGTATTTCATATGGGATGAATGGTGATACAAACTACTGTTATTGCATGACTACACGTTGTGAAGGGTATATAAGATTCGGCACGGCCGAATATAGCGCTCTTACTTGTTTATATGTATGTACGTATTTCATATGGGATGAATGGTGATACAAACTACTGTTATTGCATGACTACACGTTGTGAAGTGTATATAAGATTCGGCACGGCCGAATAGAGCGCTCTTACTTGTTTTCTATTTTTTTTGGTTTGTAAAACATATTTAAAAAAATTTTTAAATTTTTTAACAATTTTCAGTAATTGAAATATTTTTCTAGCAACGAGTACGCTTTAAAGGATACTTTTTCTAAGAACCTAAAAAATTTCTAAAAAATCTTATGACCATTAAAAAAAAAGAACACTATTTGTAACATATAAAAAAAATATTAAAACATCAGATTGTTATTTCAAAAAATAAATTGGTTTCGGTTCTTAACTAAATATTAATTAACCGAAAACCAGTTTTTTTTATTAGTTTAACCGGGTTCTAATTAATTTTTATTTTGAATAATAATTCTCAAATTTATATTGATATTGGTAAATATTTTCGCCTGTCTGAAGTGAAACGTTTTACATCGTTCAAAAACAAAAAAAAAAAAAAAAATAGAAGAACGAGATAAAATCTGTATTATAGATGGAGTGCGGCAAAACTTTCCAAGCACTTTTTTATAAATAAATAATATAAATGGCCGAGCGTTTTCATAGAGGATTAAATGTTTTTAATTATGTCTGATTGCTTAGTTTGTTAACTTTTCTATCAAATTTCTCTCCAAACGCATCAGTTCCCTGTTATGGCTTAGCCAGATTTCGAACATTTTACAAATGACACTTTTGGTTCCACCAATTACAGAGCATTGGGCGGTCTTCACATACGAAAATTATTTACTTCCATAGCGTTCAAATAGCAGTCCAATTTTTAAGGACTATATCATAAATTGTGAATTTAATGATTTATAGCTTTTTTTTTTTTACAATATCCTACCTTTCTGTTAAGTGAAAACAATGTAAAATTTTTAACCGAAAAAATAAAATTTCATTGCTACTTTTATCTAAATAACTTCTAAACACTTGAAAATATAAAAAACCTTTTTTAAGTTGACTTAAAAAAATTTTATTGTCAACCATTAGCTGGTATCTTTATCAAAATCGTATTTATCGTTCCCAAGTTATGATGAAATATTAGAGGCATGCCTATAAAAAAATTTTTAGAGCAATAGAAAATAATGACAATGGATTTGTATTTAAGTTTAGCACGTCAAAATCTCTAAGTGCACATATTTTTATTTAAAGGCGTTTTTTTCTGCAGACAAATGTTTTTAGTTATAGTCATTACAAGCTATGTATAGCATATATCTGTAGCTTGGAGCTAAAAGCGCCAATGTCAAGATATTTACTTTTGAGAAAATTGGAATTGAACTTTAACTTTCATTGTGACATTGGCCAGCATTTTATTTATAAAGCTGTTCTGGGTTAAGTATGACTTTAGCTGTTTTACCATAATGAAACAGAGCAAGAAAACAAATATAATGCAATGATTAACTCAAAAGAGCAAAAAAGTGACATTGGCCCTTTTAGCTCCAAGCCACAGATATAAGATTTAGTATAGACGAATATAGCACATTTTCTTGTTTTGCAAAAAATTGTTCTTGTTATTGTTAACACTAAAATGTTTAATAACTTCGTAAGAATAAATAAAAGATATGTATATGCCTTTTGAAATAACATATAAGTTTTAAAAAACAAAAATCTTATTCAAAAGATGCGTATGATTCGGTAACCGCATAAAGGTATAGCTAACTTAAAGTATCCCTAGGTCTCGTTATAATATCTGTTTTCTTATAATAGAAATGTAAAAAAAAACAAGTAAGAGCACTATATTTGGCTGTGCCGTATCTTTTATACCCACCACCAATTTGATGTACTTTTATAGCTTGGAATTTATTACTTTGTTATTAATAGAATCGCTATGGAATAATCTCTTTATACTAAAATATGTTTCACTTTCCTTGTATAACTTCGATATGCTAGTAAAATATTTTCGTAATTTTAGTCTATCAATGAAAGTTGACGTTAAAGTAAGCGTGTCAAAAAAGATTCTGCTAATAATTACAACTTATATATTTCAATATAGTCCTCTATTCTTCCAAAATCTTTATGCAAAGAGAAATTATATGAATTTGAGATATAACGTTATATGGGAGGTGGCGTAAAAGTGGGCGTATCACATTTATTTTTTATTATAACAAAGCCTTTGACCAAAAAGCAATGCTTGCAAAATTTCAGAATCATACATCTAATTTTGCCAGTTTTATTACGTTTTAAATTTTGAATATACCGAAAAATACACTGTGCGGTATAAATTTTCGTACGTTTTGATCTATAACTCCTTTCCTTATTCATAGATTTTGGCAAGTTTTGAGGAAAACTATTTTTTTTACTCAGGAAATAAACATTCGAAATTGCATGACTCTGCGTCAATGCGTTTGGACACAATTACATTTTATTCGTTGCTGGAAGGACACGGTTTTTTACCTACTCTTGCATTACGAGCTATAACTCTCTTCCTAACATTCCGATTTAGCCGATATTCAATACCAAACAAACCTTGTGTACAAGAAATATGCTGGCAAAATTTGAGGCTTGCTTTTTCGTTCCGACTTCTATCGAGCTTTCAACAGTCGGACAGACAGACGAACATAGCTAGATCGTCATAAAATGAAACCCTGATTTAGAATATATACTTTATGGGGTCTAAAATGCATATTTCGATGTGTTACAAACGGAATGACAAAGTGAATTTATATACCCCACCATTTTTTTGGTGGCGGGAATAAAAATTTTAATTTTTTTTTACTTAATTGTTGAAAAATTTTTCTTTTCATAATAAAATTTTATACATATGTATGTATATGTTGACTGTAGGTTGAACAAAGTTTTATAAATTTCCTATCGATAGACAATTTCTGATGCAGTCTTTCTATATTGTTTGTGACACTCTATCAAAATGCATACATACATATGTAGTACATGTTTCGCATTAACTAACCTACAATTTACTGACTAGTAAAATAACAAAACCAAAAAAAAAAGCACTAAAATAATAGAATCAAATCTTTATGTATGTATGTGCATATGCCTATGAAAGTATGTTTCAAACATACATATGTGCACATACACCGATATACATATATACGAGTACAATAAACGTTAGTGGCGTTATGCTTGGCTACTCATCAGGCAATAAATGAGCAAAAACTAAACTGAAAGTAGAAAAAAAAATTAAAAATCAAACAGTAAAGTACCTAACAATAACAACTTAACGTATGTTAGTTGTTATTCATTAAAGACTTACACACACACACACACTAACATTTAAGGAAAACTAAAATTACAATCTAGAAATTTTTTGAAAACAAAAACTGAAAACTACAATTTTTCAACAAAAAAAATATATAAATAAATAAACAGTTTAACGAACTTTTCGTGAAACACATACCGTAACATGTGAGTAAACATTAGCTGATATACGTACATACATACATATAACTATGTATGCGAGCAATCATATACATACATAAAACAACATTTGAGCTTAAATGGCAAATAGAGGGAGGCCTCCAAGTCAATTAAATACCCATGGATGTGCAATACACATCTATGGTTTTTGAAATCTTAGCAAAAAAAAAAGCATTTTTGAATTCAGTAAATGATTTAGTGGTGTGTTTAAGCTAAAATGTTAAATAAGTGTGGTGGCATCGAATTTAAAATGTATTGAAGAATTTATTGAAAATATTTACCATCTAAATTGCAATATTTATCGAGATATTTTGATAAATTTTAAATAAATTAAAAGTTGATTTGAATTGATTTCAAGTTGCTTTAAAAGAAAATGCTAAAAATGTGGGCAGAATTTAAATTATTTTTTTTAACAAGCCTTTTTTTAATTATGTAAGCAAGTGCCACGCCTACTTTAAAAAAATGCCTTTTTCTGCAAGATGTGAAAAACAAATTTTAGAATACTAATTATACATATTAACTTTTTCGTCTAAAAAATATGTAGGATGTTTCCATTTTCGCCTATTATTTTCAATTTAAGATTTAGAAAAACAATCATTGGAGTTTTTTTAACTGCAATTAAAATAACCAAAAATGCATAATGAATAGAAAATTAGTTTATATCATTTTTTTTTTCAATTTTGCATATTTACAAAATGTCTTGCAAAGGAAATTGTTTAACAACGTTTCAACATACAATGAAGAATTCTATCAAATATGTGCATGTGTGTGTGTGCGTGCATTGTTTGAATAATTAGTTATTTTAATTTAAAATAAATACTACAACGACTATGTAGAAAAATTAGACACATTTTATGCATTTTTGAAATGCGTGTGTCTATGCGGTTTTATCAGTTTTAATGACAAGAGCAATTGAAAAATGTTCACATATTCTTTTGTAATAAATTAAATTTCTTTTTCAAAAACCATAAATTTTAAATAGAAAATAAATGAAAGAATATCATAAAAAAACAATAAATAAAAGAGAGAAATTTTACAACAACACATTAGAATTTCTATTGCAACATTTTATTTAAAAGGTACTACTACTGCAGCAGCAGCATATACGTACATATGTATGTATGCATGTACATATGTTTATGTATGTGTAGAGCATAGGAGATGAATATAAATATTTTATATTTTTGCAATATTTTTTATTTTTATGTTAACATTTTATTGCATATAAAGTCATAAATAATATACTATATAGTCATTCCCTCTCTCTTTCTCTCTCTCTCTCTCTCTTCATCACCTTCTGCCTTGTATGGCAAAGGGAACATAAAATTCAAGCAAAAATTTTATAAAAACTTAAAGTCAGGATAGCTTTTAGTATAAAAAAGCTGCATCTAAACATATTCGCACACATAAAGGGATTCGGGGAATTATTACTTTTGTGCTAAAGAGAGGCCAAGATGGTAAGATGTTGGAAAATTTTGAAATTCTAGCAAAAATATTAAAAAAAACTTCTATATTATACTGCAAAATAATAAAAGTTTTTAAATGTGCAAAATATGGTTTAAAACTACTTATAATAAGTACTTTTTTTATTTAAAAAAAATGATATAGCAAGATGCATGTGTGCTAAACTATAACATAGTAAGCCGAGGAAATACTAATGAAATAAATATGTTTTACAGAATTCAATAAGCTTTATCTAAAGAAGGAAACTACTAGAATGATGGCAACATAGAACCCAGCAAAAATTACTGCATACCCGGAAGCAGGTTTGTAAGGGAGAGACAAATGTACTCTCCTTTCCCAACCTGCTTCAGGAAGGCATGATTTTTATATGAGATGTCCCACTTGGTAGGGCTCTTTGATGCTCTAATTATTTGCTATTTTCACACATGGTTAATGCAGTAATATCATGTCTCTTTTATGTGTTTTCAATAAATTTTTTAAGAACTACAGTAAAGAGAGGTAATCATTCGCTTACATTCCTGCATCCTCGTAAGCGAGAGAAGTTGCAGTAAGTTATTTTATAAAAAATGAAACATAATTAATAGAAATTTCTGACTTCCATTTATAGCACCCTCGAATGCGCTCTAATATTGCGCTATAAGAATGCATGATTTTTTTTACTGCTTACCGGTACAAAATAAATTTTTGCTGGCAAAGAAGACAGAGAATAATTAACGGCCACAGATTTAGAAATTTATAAAAGAGCATCAGTTCACACATACTTAAATGATTTTTAATAAATAAAAAGTTTTACTTGTTTTTTTAGCATAAAATTTAAATTCAAGATATTTTTTTTAAATATAAAGAAATATAATTTAATTTAAAATATACGAAATAACCTAAAGCTCTGAGATTAATGTACTGTTTTTTTTTGTTTGTTAATTTCAACGAATGCTATGATTGAAAATTTTTCATTTGTTTTTTATGACAAAAAAAAAAACAATTTCAAACAAAACTGTAACTCAAAGCGATTCCATGGATTTTAAAAACAGCACAAACGATAAAATTACTTACAGCTCCATTATTATAACTCTCAGTTATGCACGAAGTATACATTGATGATTTTTAAAGTTAGGCAAGGTACCGAAAATAAATCAAGGGTGTCCAAATTAATATCGCAAGCTGGAGAAGGAGCTATACTAAAACCATCCAGCAAATTTATAATGGCTTGTGAAAACAAGTTTGTATTTAAACACAAATGAACAAACAACAGATGGGCACTAAACAAACTTAAGTTATTTAAAAAATACATAGAGCATTATAAATTAATATATCGATGCCTTACTTCCTCAACCTCGTATCTTAAAAAATAAAATTTTTCAGGAGAGAAAAAAAAACGGTTCATCTTTTTATACTTCGGTGTTTGGTTAAAAGTTTAAATGCAATTATTAAGGAATTCATTGTATTTTTGTATATTAGTAGTAATAATATACTAATCTTTTTTAGTTAAAGCATAACACAATCGTTTGGTATTTTTTAAGATACGAGGTTGAGGAAGTAAGGCATCGATATGGTAAAAAAGAATATAAATTTACTTTTTGTTATTTTTGTAAATTATAAAACTTGAAATATTCATAAACTGAAGAAGTTTCTAGATAATAATCACCTGAATTAAAAAAAAAAAATTAAATGCTCGAAAATATTATTCCGTTATCTAACTCGTCAATACCTTTGTAAATGAGGTCAACATGTACGTATTAAAAACGCAAACCAAACTCTTATCGGTTTCAAAGTTTATACACACGACTGCAATATATCACAAATACGATATGCAAACTTTGTACTTATATCTTTTTTAATTGTTTCATTTAAAAATCGTTAAAAATCGTTAGACCCTAAAATATGAAGAAATAAACCATCTCTACAATATTTTAAAATTTCTAATTATTTTCGTATTTTGAACAATAATCATTTAAACAAACCATTGCAGCACTATAGATTTGAATAGATTTTTCAATAAGAATAGAAAAATATTGTTTTGCATAAAGTTCGAAAATTCGAACTTAAGTTCGAATTTTTTCGAATATTGCAAAATTGCATTTAAAGTCTGTAAATTAAAAATAATTAATAATTTTTAAAATTTAAAATAAATCTAATGCATGTTTAGAGTTTCGAATTTTATATAATGTAGAAAATTATACTAAAAACTATGGGTTTAAAAAGTCTTTTAAAAGCTTTTTCATTTATTTGATTAAATTAAAATTAGATTAAAATTTAAAGTTTTCAAAATCGTATTGAAATATGTGCTTAATCGATTTCGCGTTTTTATTTTTCTTTTTAATTTAAAAATTGTCTAGACTTAGACATTTTAAAAAGTCCTTCAAAACTAATAAAATTCCATTTTCCTATTTAAGAGCACAAATAACTATTTCTTGTTGCGATTCATAATTATACCATTAAAATATAATAGATTTTTTTTCGAACTTCTTTTAGACATAGAAAAAGGGAATGAACTCAAATTACTTCAATTGGTTTTTTATTCAAATGAATTTTACTTGTGCATAAACAAATTTATATTCGCCTCTGTGTCATTACATTAAATCATTATTATCTCTGAGATACTTTAAATACATTTAAACGAAAAATTAACATTAAAAAAATTTCTTTCTTTGTAATATTTATATGTCTGCATGAATACATTATGGCCACAATTCTGAAATAAAGAAGTATGAAGAGGAAATAAATAAAAACATTTTCAAATCAACTCAAGTATGAGATGCTTTTCACAAAAAGAAATCCATTGATATTACACTCTGTTTTTTTTTTTTTTTTGAGTAATTTTAAGCCACTTGAAGGAAAAAGTAAATTGGAAAGTTGAAAAATATAATGAAAATGCTAACGACTAGATATAGAAAATCTAAATGGCAGTAAATGCGAAACTGCGTTAAATATATACATCAGTATGAAGGGAGAAAATTATTTTATATAATTTTTTTTTTGATTTCAAAAGGCATAAATTGTCGCAGTAATGCGCCACAATAGTGTACTTTAGTTTTTTCTGTTTAAATACAGCAGAGGGGAATACAAGAAGCCTAAAAATCCCTTATCGAATTAACATAATAATAATAATAACGAAAATGAAATGAATATAAAGCTACCAACAGCACAACAACTACTCAGCGTATTTCCGTTTCCGCTTGAAATCTCAGGCTCACTCGTTTTAACCATTTTATTACCGACATAAGCACACTTACAACTTTATACATACTTTTAACAGGCAGTTGATAGTAACAACTATTTAAGAAAGCAGGACAGACATACTGACTGGCTGACTGACTTACCGACTGACTGACAAACACCCCATCATCACAATCATAGTAGTCGTTGCTAGCAAGTTAAATTGTCATGAAATCGTTTTATTAATTATAAGGGTACGACATATAACCATAGTTGCAGGAGTAGGAAAAACAAAAATAAATTTGTTAGTTTATAGAAACTTTAAGGCAGTAACAAGCAAAAAATACATGAAATCAAATGTTCCAGAAATTTCTTTGGTGGCTTTACTCGTAAAATTATTGACTCTAAAAATAAACTAAAATTAATTCAATCTGTTATGGTAGAATTGATAGCGTAAATGGTTTGAATGTTTGTAAAAAGTAAATGGAAATTAATTTACGCATATAAATTTTGCATAGAAGGAGTAAGAAAGCATTAAGCGGGGTATTCAATTTCAATTACAGTTTTCAAATAATTTCATAAAATGTTCTTTACGTAATGACGTTTGAAAGGTGTTTGGTACTTATTAAAACTTAAAATGCAGATTCAAAATATTTTTTGTATTTTTAATGAACTGTATATCCTGTACAGAATTGTAAACTATTCAACAATTTAGCAAAGTTGTTGTGCATGAGACCTCGAAGGTTATAAAGTTGGTACGGCCAATCTTCGACAGATAAATTTCATATATTGTCATGACAGTTCATGCTGATTTGAATTGAACGAAAACAGGGGGCAAATTACGGCATTCGAACGTGATCGAAATTTGAAAATTCTTATTAGATTCTCTATACCTATAGCACAGCGAACTCAATCATTCGAGTAAAATTTCGATAGTGATCGAATGCGGTAATTTGGCCCCAGCACACAAATAATGACGTTTCCAGCAGTGGATGACATAAAAATTTATATAAATTGTAAAATTTGTGTTCGGCTCACATTGAACAAACATTATTGTACGTTTTTGGAAGCATTTTTTGAAATTCGATTCTTATTATTTTTTATAGCATTAAAAAATTATCGTATGTATGCACTTATGATAGAAAAGTTTAGATATTTCCTTATGTTCGAAAATTTCTAAATTTTTTAGTAAAATAATTTTTTTTTAATATTTTATGTTAATTCAAGTCAAAAATAATTTGTTCGCTTCACATCGAAATACTCGATTGAAACACCTCAATTAAATGTTTTCCGAATCTTTGTATTGTAAGGAGATATAGTAAAGTAAAGTAAAGTACATAAAGCAACAAACAAAATAAAAGAGAAATTGAATCAATCTATCCAAAACAAAAGTTGCACATATCAATTTGGCAAACAAAATACGATATGACCGAACCAAATATCGTAGAATAATGAAATTTTAAAAACTTTCATAAAAAAAATTAACATTCCATTCATGTTTTATAAAAGCACCGGCACCGAGTACCATAATCTGACGGTGGTCTTACCATGGCCGATCACTGATTTCGTTTTTATTTTTTGTAACTTAATCATTATCACAGTTGGCAAACTAACCTACCTAATTATTAATTCGTTCGTACGCAACTGCTTTCTACTGATTTTTTGGGTACAAGGCTATGAAATTAATCAGCGATAAAATCGGATGTGCAGTATAAGATAAGCCAAACAATTCACCAAATAACTACTTCTATTGAAAGGCAACAGCGCCCCGTGACATATGTATATGGTTGCTCAAATCTGTAGATCCGCCATCATATCTGCCAGCATTAGTCATTGAACAATCATTTTCAGTTTCTATTAAGGTGCCCACATCACACTTGAAACCACTCGTTGCTTGAAGTCTTACCCAGGTCAAGCATCAACCATTAAACCTTAGCAACCTCGTGCTAAGAGACTAATCTAGAACAAAGGCTAGAGGATTAACGATTCTCTTTTTAGCAAGCTTCGTAAGTGTAGAATACTAGAGCTTAACCTCTTCGAAGCTGCGAAATGCAAAGGTGTTGGTCTCACCTCCCTGCACCCTACTAACAATATATATTGGCTTAGGAGACATGCCTTCGTGGGGAACTAAAGCCGCTTAGTGTCTCCGTAGTAAAAGCGGACATAGTTTGCATGGTAAAACAAAAGATTTACGAACAGAAGAAAAACAATCTTCCAAAGGAAGTAACGGATACAAAAATGCTTCAATATCAATAATAAGTTAAATTTTTTTCAACTTATCAAGTGTGTAAAATATTGTGCGACTTTGCGGTTTTGTATAGAATTCAAAAGTTGATATATTTTTAATCATAGCACGCCCATACTATTTGTTTATTTGTAACTAGCTGTATCCTGCGCGCGTTGCTACACCTTAAAACTATTATAAATTTGAATGAAAGACATTACACAAATATTCAATTAATTTTGAGTAACTTTATTGATTTTAATAAAACAAATTTAATTTCGAAAAACCGTTATGATTACAGTGATGGAAAAAAATTTTTATGCTCAGTTGCCAAAATATGTATGTGGATATGTATCCTTTTCTCAAAATACTCTTTATTTTAATAATTTTTGCGAATATTAAAACAAAAACTTAAATTTTTATTTTTTGTTTATACAAATTTTAGTGGGTTTTAATGTTCAAAGTTGTAAAATCTTATGGAAAAGTATCCTAAACAAAAACTTATTTATGTATTAATATTCTCGTAGCTCAATGCTCAATGCTCAAAAATATTTTCGAACTTAGGTTCGAATTTTCGGAGATATAAAAAAATATGTATATTTTTAATCCGCTTTTCAAATATCTTGCAAATACAGCAACTTTTTGTATAGTTCGAAAAAATTTTATATTCGAATTTTTAAAAATTTCTTAAAAAACTAAGTCTTATATTAAAATTAACTTTAGTGAATGTTTACTGAAACAAAACAATCACTCTTTTGTTTTTTAAGTTTACTCTTGGTTTTCACATTCCAGTAATCCTAAGCTGTTTGAGTTATTTTAAAGCTAATTTAAATATTGCTAGCTAAAAGGAAGTCAAGTATTTTTTTTTTAATTTATATTTAAAAATATTAATTTCCCCATCATAATTTTCATTCGACAGCTTATATTACTTACTTTAAAAGTTGTAAATTTTATGAAATGATAAAAATTCCTGCTGAAATGCTCCCTATGCCATTTATATTTTCATAATGCAAAATGAAATTAAAAGAAATCACACACATGGTTTTGGATTTCATTCTGTTTAACAGTGAAGAAACGACTGTGCGCTTGCATATGCGTTTGAATGTACATATATGTGTATTTTAGTTGTTTCTTTTAATTTTTTTTTTTTCGTTAACTCAAATAACCATGAAACTTATCATGTTTAAGAAAAACTAAACCTTCCAATTATTTACTAACGAGCATGTGTGTTAACTCTATGGCAAGAGTAGAGCAAGTGCCCACTAAACAAATAAATAAAATCAAAATGAATGAAAGAATGACGTAGACGTGTTTGCTGAAGTTGACTTGTTTGTATACGAGAATCTACAGTAAATTGAAAAGACAACCCAGAGAGCAGAAATTTTATTAAGATGCTAACCTAATAAGTTGCTTTATTAATACTTTTTGAAAACTAAAAAAAAAAAATGAATTTTTAAAATCCCCGTACAATTGCTAAAGAATATAATTTTTATGAGATACACAAAGGAATTTATTCCTTGAAGCACATTATAAAGATAACTCTTTAAAATTTCTGTTTAACTACTAAAATGTTTTTTATTTATTTTTTGGTTTTTTGTTAGCGATTTGTAACCCAAAATAGTAACAAATTAATATCCGGTTTTAGTTTTGCTTCCAAAGAAGCTTATGCAAGGGCTAAACTAGTGAGAGTTCCTTATTTTGACGAACAGAGTTTTTAAATATTCTTCACATATTGCGAAGTATTTGTAAAGCGAATACACATAACAACCATCTAAGTAGTTGTTTTCCTAATACATATGTATTACCTATTTACGATAATACCCGCAAGATCAAAAACATTAACTTACGAACTAACTCGATTTCTATATAAGAATTCAAAACCCAGCAAAAATCTATTTTATTTATTTATTTATTTATTTATTTATTGTTTCCTTGCCCAACAAGACTTAGTCTTATAATTATAGTACAGGAATTTAAATTTGTACAAAAAATTTTGCCATAACAAATATACTCCTATAAGCAGTGCCGCCCATATTCACTTATCGTATTGCATGCATGGACATTAGGGGTACAACCAAAATAAGGTCCTATCACCACGCTGTAGCCGATGTTGTGCTGAAACCGAAAAATGTTTCTTCAGGTCATTTCGGAACAAAAGCGTTACGCGTCGAAGCCGATTTCTGAAAGCCCTTTAAGATTTTTTTTCATTTTTTCAAAATCTTTAATTTTTTTAAAATCTTTAGTTTTTTTTTAAATTTTTTGTTTCATAATTATTTATTTATTTACATTTCTTAATGCAATTATATGATTATAATCAAAATCACAATCTAAAAACTATCTTTGTTAAGTGAAATTAACTAATTAACTTATAATTTATTTATTATTTACTTAATGCATTTGTAAAAAAAATATTTTTATTTTTTTAAAACTTACTGATCCCAAACTTAATCGCATTTGACGCGGAACCTTTTTGAACGATATCGAAAATCTAAAGATGCAGTTCTTATTGTTTTTTTATGCACTATAAAGAATGGATAGGGCCATTTTGATATTTAAAAAAAAAATTGTAAAAAAGTTATATCCGTAATGAACATGTTAAAATTGTTTCAAGACGAAATTTCAACTGAGTAGGCCTTCTGTTCTATTCATAATTTCAGCAATAAGAAGAGGAGAAGATCATTAAGGGCCATTATTATAACTTACCGATAACTAAAGTTAGGATGTTATCGGACAGATAACTAGTTTTTCGTGTACAAATTAAATATTAAATAACAAAGTGCACATTTAAAGCCCTTATACTATGTAACTGTGAACGATATTTAATTATACTTAAACACAAACACTAGAGGGTGCTCCAGTAGGAATTTCCTTTTTTTTTTTTAAATAAAAGCGATTTTGTTTTGGGATAGTGGCGATTTTTATTAGATATTAAAGAAGACATAATTACGTATGGAATAAAATATTTTTCAATTGGTGCCCACGGCTCTAATGACAAACAATCATTCTATATATCAAATTTTCGAGGACTTTTTCACAAAGATGTGGATGGGGGCGTCGGATCCTCAATAGCTTCCGATTTATATGCATAAACACGAGATTTCACTAAACTCCAAAGAAAAAAATCGCACGACGTCAAATTGCATGATTTTGGTGGCCAGTTGACATCAGCATTTCTTTAGGTAATTTATTTTGAAATCGTTGCGTTAGGTGGTAATGCAATGAATGACATTCATGGCAAGGTGCAAATATGCCAACCGATCAAAATCTGCCCCAATCTGTCGCTCGCTGTGAGTGCATTTGTTTTCAATGGATTTCACTAGAATTTTCTGAGTTATAAACTTGACAAGGTTGTGTTTTATTGAAGCCGTTCAGATGGAATTCTGTTGCATCGGAAAATATGACTTTTTGAGAAAAATTATCATTGATTTTATGATTTTTTTTTTAAATAAAATTGGCATTTTATTTTTTTATTTTATCTCCACGGTGTGCAGGTTTGGGCTCTTGTGTTAAGGTTGAATTTCGTATGCATGAAAGTGTAGGTGTTAAAAACTATTCCGAATTGATGTTTTCGGGTTTTTGGCGACACTGTCGCTTACACCAGCAATTTTTTTTTTGAGATACCGTAAGGTACGGTACGTAGATGTACAGGAGTCCTTCTGTCAATAACTAACCCAGTTTGTTCAAATTGATTAGCCACCCTTGGAATAGTTAACACATTAGGTGTTTTTTCTCAATTGAAAATTTCTAGAAGTTTGCGAGGGGTCGCTGCATAACTTTCCAGATTTTTGTAACAAGTTCTCACAATTATAAAGCGCCGTTCTTTCGCAAGGTGCTCTACTATTAAATTATTAAGTGAAATCAAAATTTGTGCAAGCTGCGGAGTTGCCGCTTGCATTTTTACCGCATTCTTACTGAATATATATTAATATTCCATGACTTGTCCCGAAGGAGCCTAACATTTGGTGATCAGATAGTAATAATAGTTTTTCAAAATCTTACATTTCAGAAGCAGACAAATTGACCAATGTATTCTGGCAGTAAAATTATTTAGCTACACTTGGAATTTTATCAATATTTCATATTTACCAATCGTGTATAATTCAATATTAAAATTATCAAAATTTCAAACCAAAATTGCTATTATTGAAGGGACCGCAATCCGCAAGTGTTTTAATAAGACCAACTGCATAAATAAATATTGTTGACGGCACGGTAACTAAAGTTGTCAGATATGGCGATTGTTTGCTTAACGTGGTGAGTGTTCAGTGCTTTAGGCGATTGCATTTTAAGTTTGGCATCTTTGCGATTTTTTAACCAATTGGTAAAATTTGTTCATCCAACGAGTGATTTACACAGGATACAATTAAAAGATTTCATTATTTATACATCGAGATGTAAATTCTCGTTTAATGAAACAGTGAAATTGAAAAAAATTACGCCTGTTATATGGTGTCACCATTCCTTTGACTGAAAAAAATCTTCTTATTTGAAAGCTTCACAGAACAAGACTTGCCACCTGAACACTGAATTACTAGCCACTAAAATCATCAATAATAATTCTTATGTTATGTTGTCACACTTAAATGAATCACATCACATATTATGTTAGACAGCATAATTCATTAATGCCTTAGGCGTTGCTGAATTTTTTTAAGAATAGAAATTTCAAAAACTTCAAGCGTACAGCTGCTGTTTTTTGCTCCAATTTCTCATATAAAAGATATGAGTCGTGTAAATAGTAATGCCTTGCTGAATATTTATATGAAATAGCCCACACTAACTACTACATTAATACATTAAGCTTTAAAACACACATACATAGATAAATACTGTAATGTACACAAAAAAAAATTTAAATGTAAATGTTTTTTCTTAAAGTGATGCCTGTTTTACAAGAAAAATATCCTGCATGTAGTTGCATCAAAACAGTAGCCAGAATAAGACTTTTGGGAACCATTGCTTAGCTAGCTAATAGTCGTGTAGGGGAGGTTCTTGTCCTTTTCTTCCCACTGTACTTATCCAAATACATTACTCTTTTTGTAGACTCCCTATTAGCCCTTACTATTGCCTACACTAAATACTAGCAAGTGTTCTAAATAATTGTATTTAAACTGTTCAATTGAAGAGGTGTAACAATTAATAATAATGGCCTACGAAAATTTCATGGCTAAAAAAATGGGTGCACATAAACGACTATTACAATACGTAAAAGCATATTTCCTTTTATTCAATCTGTTTAGTAAAATTTTTATCGGAATTAAATAATTTAAATAAACTATAGTGGCGATTTTTAATTATTTTTTTATGGAGGCTAAAAAAGATCTGACAACCCTATTGGCAGCTTCATTAATCATTATTACTTTTGAATGACTCTAAACGAAATTCTGTGCTGACAATCAAACAATTATCAATATATATATATAATTAGTATCTCTCAAGAATTATTAATAAATGAGGAAACTGTTTGTATGTAGATTTTATTTCTCTATACCGTATTACATACATATTTCGTAAAAACTTCGAAACTTCTAAGACTAGGCAACACTTTTGTTCTTTTACAAGCATTAAAAAGTAGGCAATAAAATTTAATTTTTCTTATTATTGTTTTACAAATATTTTTTTTCTCCATTTTCGGTTAAGAACTTATCTGTTAACTGGGTATTCAAACTTCGGTAATCAAATCTATCTGACCGTACAACCATGAAAAGCGTACTGCAAGTGGATAAGTTTTAAAAAAATGTCAGTTTATTTACGAAAAGTTTTTAACTAAAGCAGCCAAGCATTAAATCCTTAATGTCACATATACTACGTAAATAAAAGTAAAATATAAAGAAAATACGTAGAAAAAAAAATTAAACATGTGTGTATGTGTTAAAATACTTGTGCAAAAAAATAGCATTTAAATAAAAACAACAAAAAATTATATGTTTTGCTGTAAAAATAAAACTGTGTACAATAAAAATAAAAATAGAAACCATGAAACCAAAAACAAGAATGATCCTTGAACTCTGCTTAACGTATTTATAAATAAATACAAAAACGAACTGTTTGCATACTTTTCGCCATAAGGGCGATAGACTCCGACAATTTACCTCCTACCCCAAATGGTATGGCTGCTGCAAGAGCTTTGCTCTACTTTACCGGAAATGGATGCAAAACCACAGAGACTGATATAAATATAACAAGGACTTTATAAAAATAACAACCATACATTAGCCGATATAAGAAAAAAAACGCATACTAACAAGAAACACCAAACAGAAAAACTATGTCAAAGTATTTTAGTAAAGCACTAAATTCTGGCAAGAAGCAAAAAATATATTAAAGTGTGTGTGTACCATACCGAACAGTACCACACCAACTTACGTACTCCAACACAAAAAGAACACAAATAAACTGTATGTTTAAGAAGAAGAAAAATAAAATGCTGAAAAATACAGCAAGTTTTTAGGGGCACGAATTCGTTATAAAGAGAACCAACAAAAAATAACACAGCCTTATGCAGGTTGTTTGACAAACGTAAACAAGTATTTAGTTAACCAAAATATTGGAGACAAGATTTAAAAAGATTTTAACACTATTTTCTTGTGTAAGCATTTATTTCTGTCTACTTTATTTTCATTTCTTTATTTTTTTATTTCTTTGTTATCTGAAGCATACTTTTAGGCTACACCATTTTTTTTAATGTAAACATTAAGGTGATGTTTTAATAGAAAAGAAAAAGGAAGCCAAATTTCACTGCAGTCTATTTTAAGGCAAAACAAACACTTTTTGTAAATATTTTAATTTATCTGGGAAACAAATAAAAAAGTGCAGATAATTGAGAAAAAATTTAAAATGTGAACTATCAGGTAAATAACGGGATTATTTGTAAGCATTTAAATGAGCTAAGTGCAATTTAAAATAAATAACTAAACAATTTAAGAAGTATTTGGAGACCGCAAATCTGTAGCTTTTATATCAATTTCAAAGGGAAAGAAAAACGTCCAGCTAGCCAAGTAAGTATACTTAGAAGTATTTGTAAACAAATTTTTTATAAAGCTCTATTTAAAAACGTTTATAATATGTAATTTAAGGTTCAGCTTTTCATATTTATAATAAGAAATTTTCTTGTATGTTTTTAGAATGAACTTTTAAGCATCACTACAATTATACATTGAAATTAAACAAACATACACATGTCTTAAATTAATGATCATAAAAAATTATTTAAAATATTTTATAAAACTATAGTTATAATTAAGCCTAGAAGAGCATCGCTTTTTAAACCCTTTTTATGTGATTTGTTAGTCGAAATATCTTACAAGATCTTTATTCATCAGGGGTTGTATATTCGGGGTAGTATATTGAATTATTGCAGTCGGAATCTAAAAATCACATTCTCAATCAATTTATTTCACTTTGACGGTACCAAAAGCAGAATTTGTAGAACATTTCTATTTAATTAATTTTGCCACCACTTAAATTCTAGGAAAATGCTAAACTAAATTAAATATCGGCAACATTCAAAAAAAAATTGTTTAATTTTCAATTTACGATAAATATTCAAAGTGAAAGTTTGGCCTTATTTGGCTGTCGATGCAATTTTCAGAAATAATCTTGAATTTTAATTCATATGATTTAAAGATTGGTTTTTCATATTTTTCCCTTTTCTGTCCTCCTACCTTTTTTACTGCCTTCGCCATAAGGCATATATTTTAAGGAATTTACTTTAATTCGCTGAAATGAGCAGAAATTATTAAGCAGCCTAAAACAATTTTAAAAAGTCTGCGATAAAAACTTTTTATCCATTTGTAACAGTAAATAGATTACAGGGTAGGCCAAAAGTCAGCATGGATATTAAAAATTTCATAACTTGTTTGTCATGTTGAATGAAAAAATAATATCGGTAGAATAAATAGTGAATAGATTCACAAACCAAAATAACGGAATATTATTATTTTGTATTAGAACTCAATTATTTCATAGCAATGAGCAAATCGTCAATATTTTAACGTCATGATTACGCCTTTTGAATTAATTATTCGTTGCTTTGTTCATCGCCACCATCAACTAGTAGACAACGTTCAATTCACAGTGTGGAAAGTATTAAAAAAAACTACAAGAAGGAGTTCTGATCAGCTAGAAATGCCTCATACGTCTCTACGCCGCAGTTTTTAGAAAGACTTACTCTCATTCCCAGTAAAATTAGTACAAGCATTTACAGCAGGAAATTATCGGCACCCTCCAAACTTTGCAGTTAAACTTCAACAAACAGTTGGACAGAAATAAAATCATTTTTATTGAAAATCTGATTATGAGTGATGAAACTCATTTTTGTCTAAACGGCTTTATCAATATGCAGAAATGTAGATTTTAGGATACGGCAAATCCAAGAACCATTTATTAACGTCATTTTTATGTCATTAGGTGTACAATATGGTGTAGCCTTACGACTAAAGAAGATCTCATTGGGCCTTAGTTTTTTGGATATTAAGATAGAAGTATTGTAACCATAACTGGAGAGCGGTGTCGGTTTATGATAGAACATTTCTTGCGTACTGCTCTTGAAAACAGAACATAAATGTGGTTTGAGCATACTGCCCATACTGCCCGATACATATTGGAACTATTAAGCTAAACTTTTGGAGATTAAAGAATTGCCACAATTTTAGAAATAAAGAGACCAATGCGTTTGCCAGTTTTGTCAACACCTGTCTATTTGGTTTCTTGAACTCAAGGCCAACATTGTTTCAGCATTACAGCCACAAATTTTGAAAGGTTTTATGAAAAATTCTCTAAAACAAGAATATCATTGCCGAAGTTTAAGAGTCAATCAAGTGATATTGTTTTTCATACTAAATGTAAAAAATTAAATTTCTGTATATTTTATAAACTGAAAAAAAAAATAATAAAAAATAAGAGAAACGAAAAATGTATTAAACCTCGTGGCCCACTATGTACCATATTGAGCAGCGCTTTTAATAACTCAGGCATTCCCAATAAATACAGAAATTTTTAATACAAAAATATCACTTCTAGGCACCATTTACCGTTTTTAAACGTGATTTTTTTATATGAAAAACTGAAATTGGCAGCACTGTTTCCTCTAAAAACTTATTTTTTCGTTGTCGGTTGTGTTGAGGTTATTTTGATTGGATAGTTTTGGATAGTTTATGAATAGACTCACGCCTAAATTTATTTTTAAAATCTTGGTTCCATTCGAAAAATTCATTGGGCAATTGACGAAGCACAGAAATAGAATTGCTCCATATGGAGCATAATTACCAGTAAAATATATTCGAATTACATCCAAAAAGCTCCCTGTTTAATGTATTTTATAGGCGGTGGGATAACAGCCATTCACAGAGCAGTATAAAATCTTAAGTTTTCGTTGCTCAAATAGAAGGCATTTAGAAGGATGATACCATGTATCATACAGTCAATTTTGTAAAAAAACAAATATTTGGTGAACGAATTTTAAGAAAAAAATCTGTCAATTGGCCACCTCATGCATGTATTTTGCTGCCATTCGATTATTTACTCGGGACATATGTAGTATCGCCAAAATATAGCCAAATTTACTGACAAGAGTGTGTGATAATTAGAGCCTGTTACGACTGTTACGCCAAATCGGATGGCCTTTATAAGACGGATAAAATAAAATCTTAAATAAAGGTGATGGACATTACAGAGATTGTGTTATTGTTTTGATTATTGTTCGGTACCGTCGGTAAAGTGTTGTGTAAACTTAAATCCGATTTAAAAAATAAAATGATTTATAGATTTAAAAGTGATTCGTATATGTGTACGAATATTATTATTCGAATATAAATACATTATTCGAACATAAATACATTATTAGAATAAAATTTGCTGCATACCAAATTTTTGGGCACAACGATAAACGTTAATGATTTCTTTAACATTCGCATCATGGCTTCACATAGCCCCGACAACAACTTCATCGATTTTAAATGGCCTTCAAAAATACTAAATTTTTTCGGGTTCGATGCATTATCAGTTAAATAATTCACATACGACCATCTTAATATCTTTGAAAACATTTTTATCTATGTCAAATTTAATTTTATAACATTATATAATTCTTTGATCCAAATTCCGTAAATATTACTCTACAATTCAGCTTTGCTATTAAAATAGTCACCTCTCGCAAATAATTATAATCAAAATAAAATTTATTATAAACAAGTTTCCTGTCAAGGATAATATTTTACATATTTTCTGAGTCTCATACAAAATCTTCTTTCTTTAAGTCATCTAAATCACTCACAAAATATCAATAAAATAAAATGCAGTTATTGGACTGGAGACAACCTTTTATACCATTTATAAATAGAATGGATATAGAGAGTCAACAAAAAATAATAAAAAATTTATAACTTTTACTAAAATTAAAAGTTGTGAAAAAAATTTATATTTTATTTATGTATGTATGTATGTTGTTTGTGTTTTAGTAGTTAAATTTATACCAAATATTTTATAATATTGTTCTAAAATGGCAAACACAATTGATACATGTCGCTAATTGGTGATAATTATCATCCCCTATTGCCGCTTGATAATCCCAAATATCAGCTTTGGTAAATTTATATTTTATTAAATTTTAATCCATTTCTGAACCCTTTTTAAGAAAAATTCTTGTTGCCATTTAGCTTCTCTTAATTGCATAATAAATCCTTATTTCATGATTTTAGATGTTGAACAAAACAAAACAAAACTTTACCTTAAATTTTGTTTTTAATGCTGTTGTTTTGTACAATTCCAACTTTATATCACCAGGTCAGGCAACTGCAACAATATGTACACATTATAAATATATATTCTTCGGTTACACTTTTTAACACTTTTTTTTAATTATTAACAAAAAAATTTTATTATTTAATTTTCACGCACTATTAAATGCTTTATTTATTTGCCTTAAATTTTTTTTATTTAAAATTTAACAATTTGAAAAATTTATTTATAATTTTACACATTGTAATTTTTTGCAAATTTTCTTTAACACCATATTTTTCGCTCTCTTTAGGAAATTTCACCAAATAACTCTTCGTTAAAATTTTCGCTTAATTTGGTCTTAAAGACCTTCAAAATAAATAAAATTTATCAAACAAAATTATTGTTTTCTTTTTTACGAAACAATTTTAACTATTTAATTTCCTTAAATAAATTTGTAATTTATTTATTAGTTTGTCGTTTTTTTTAGTTGTTAATTTTTGTTTTAATTATTAATGCATTGACAATAACAAAAAAAATCCGTTAGCGTTTGCATTTAACTTGCCAATTAAACCACTAACCCGCATGAAAACCCGATATGAACTGAACTGAAACTTTTGTCTTAAAAATGTTTAGGCCAGAGACATCTGCAAGTGGGAGAACAGAATGGAAGAGGACTGAAAAACGAAAACAAATACTCAAAACAACAAAAAACATGAAAAATTACAATGTAAACAAAACGGAATTCAGTCTCACTGAAATTCATGTTGTTGTTGGTAAGTCTTGTTTGTTTGATGAGATGAATGTGTTAAGAAAACACCCTCACATTGAGAGATAATTGTTGGGCCAATAAGAGAATTTCTGATGGGAAATTCATAGCAAACAATAAACAGAGAGTGATAGAAATGAATTGTTGATAATTTTATGCATTAAAATTCAACTAGAGTAAAGAAAAAAGTGAAACGTTATAGTAATGAAACAAGGACATGTAAAGGAATTTTTTCAAGAAGAAAAAGAGTGCATTTAAATACCGGGTTAATTAAGACTTTATGCAGAAAGGCAAGACTCAATATATTTTATTCATTTAATTTGTGTAATTTTTATTTTCTACGAAAATTAAAAAAAAATCAATCAACAAAAAAAAAACTTCTATAAACTGAAAATATATGAAATTTTTTTTTTAAAAATTGAACATTTTGCAACAATTTTATATAAAATTTTATAGAAAATTTATTTAGCAACATAATTGTACATAATTCAAGCCAGGCTTACATAAATAGAAAATTTTAACAAAAATATTTTTTTAATTAAAAATAAATAAATAAAAAATGCATTTTCAAAATTTGAGATTTAGCAAGTTACGTTAATATAAAGGTTCGTTAGTAAAAGACAAAACATTGATTTAATTAAATAAAAAAAATTAAGCAATTTTACAGAGTTTCACTAGTCACCGAGTAATTGTTTGACTGTTTAATTATCGTTAAATCACTAGTATCAACGTGTTAGTAGTATACAAAGCTTCAACGTTTAACGCTTGTGAAATTAATTAAAATGTAAATTTTTACATAATTTTACGTTTTCAGGTAGTGAAAGGAAAAAAATTAATATTGATAATTTTTCCTTGATTCTTTTTACAAATAAGAAACATTCCATTATTTTTTTTTACAACCAAAAATTTTTATGGACCTTTCTTGTACTTTTCGAAAAAATTTTATTTTAATCAGCTTTTTTCGGGTCTTATTTTAAGATAAATTATATGTTAACTGCCTTATTCATAGAGCTTATTAAAGTTTTTTTCTAGTGAAATTTGTTTTATAAATCCTTATAAAGCTGTTTTTATTTTCATGAATTAGACCGTTATATTTTATTCGAACTTTATATACTTAAATTCGTATTCATAAAAAATATTTTTGGTTTATTAAAGACTTATTTGACAGATGTTTTAGAGAAATTTGTCAAATAAGCCTTTAATAAACCTAAAATATTTTTTATGAATACGGCCCTTAATGTACAGTAAATCACTTTTTTTTGCTCAAATTTATATTATTGTATGATTAAATTTCCTAAAACATTTACTAAATTAAATTAAATTGTAATCATTTTAAGAATATTTAAGAATTATTTCAATGAGTGAAAGGCATTTTCGAAACCAGCTACGATTTCATCATCAGCACTCTTTATCGGTATACTACTATGTAATTTAAAATCCTATATATGTTACAATTCAATGAAATTAGAATTAGGTAATCATAGTACTTATTTTCAAATTTGTCTTATTTGTTCTCCAACAAATGACATTTTTCTATATGTTCATGGTCTTTTATATTCGTAATACATTCTTAAAATGATTACAATTTAATTTAATATAGAAAATGTTTTAGGATATTAAATAATATTTTAAGAAACATATACTATATATTTACTAAGTAAAAATTGCATGTCTTGTTTAAGATTTTCGACAACCTACCGGTCTTATGTTCATTGTTTAGTACTCAAATGTTATAAAATAATAGAAATTTATTGTACATACCTTGTATAAAAATATACAATAACAAATCACTTAAAATGTTTCTCTTCTAATTACTTTAAAAGGTCTTTTTCGTGTAACAAAATACTCTTAAAATGCAATCTCTCTTGCAATAAATTCCCATCACTGCAACTCGCTCTCTCTCTCTCTCTCTTATTTGTTATAAGTCCAACTTGTTGTGTTTATATTTTTCAAACCTGTGATTGTTTTATTTTTGTTACAATAAAAGCACATGGTTGTTGTTGTGTGACTCACTTTTAAGTTTGAGTGCAACCGGGGACAGTTTTGTGTTTAGATTGTTGCTAAGCAACATGTTGCTTTGAAAATTGTTTACAGTTTTCAATTAAACATGTGTATTTTAACTGTGAGTGAGTGGCATTTTTATGGTTGCTTGAACAAATGAATAGCAAGGAAATGTTGGATTTACATACATACCTAGTTTAGTTGTGAAAATTAAAATAAATAAATAAATAGTTATTAGAAAAACGTTATAAATTGTATTGTGTAATATGATAATTACTTCGATTGTATAGGTATAAGATATAGTTAAAATTATTTTAACACATGCGTATATTATTTAATGCTTGAGTAGTTATTATTTTGAGAAATGTAATATGAATTTTGATAACAAAAAGTTCCTAAAAAATTGTAGGCATGCAGAGGGTAGAAATTAAATGTTTTTATACGTATTTCATAACTTCTGTAAAAAAAATAAAAAAATATAAATACTTTTGTAAGAAAATTCGGTTTTTTATTGAAACATGTTACACAAGTTTGAGTATTATTTCACACACTTGTACGAAATGACCAAAAAAAGAACATGAGATAATAGTGCCTAATAAGCCCAATTTTTTATATATATATTTTTAATGTTTATTTATAAAAATAGTATTCGTTTAATGTACTAAATATTTACTTGTAATACCTTTTAAACTTTAAATTTACTTCTTAACTTTATCATATATTTTTTATTTGTCATTTATTTTTATTATTATTTTAAAAACTTTATTACAAAATACCTGAAATACGAGGTGTGTTCGTACATAGTTGCAAAATGCAAAGAATTTAACGGTTGATTAAAGTAGAAGTTCAAATGACTTAAAGACATATGAAGGTTAGGTTTAAAGACATGCAGCCAATAGTTGACAGGTTCGCCAACACAGACACCACAGATTCATTGAGACAGGATCAACTAAAACAGTGCATAGAGAGGATAATAAATATCGTAGTAGTACAGAGAGAGTTTGAGACATAAATGTATATAAAGTCGATTCCTAGATTTCCTTTGCTGTGAAAAAGGCTGATCCTGAAAAGGATCAATATATTTCTAGGATCATACGTGTATCATCGCAGAAAGATTGTCAACTACATATTCACACCAAAGCCGTCGTTTTCTCGTGGCAAGTACCGGTCAGTGACAAAGAAGAAAGTTCCTTCTCCTCCTAAGCCTCACAGAAACAGCAGAGTAAGTAGATAAAGTTTGGCTGCAATTTCTTAATGAACGATCTAACACCGCAACTCTGTATCATGCAGCGTTTGCCTAGTCTCGCTTTACAAAATCTTTAAAGTCCTTTAATTTCAACAGCAGAATGTAAAACACTTCTTGATTAAATACTGTAAATTGAATTTTATTAAATATATTTTTTTCAAATAGAAGGTTTATGCGCATTTGTTTGCCATTCGTGTTTAAGACTGAAATCCTCTGAAACTCTTTTTTATGATTCTTTTTTAATTTATTTAACGAGCCTTGTAAATCTTTAAAATCACTTTTCCCTTTATTTTCATTTTGAGAACAAATTCCCAGAATTCTTCTTTGAAACTTTGCATTTGAGCACAAAGTAGACAATTTGTTTTTTGAAAAGAATTTACAAACTTCTATAGAGCTTAAAAATATTTAACAAAGTCTATACATTCGATATCGCATTATTTTTATGGCGGCCACTAAAAATAAACATTTCCGTTAATGATTTCGTATATAGAGAAGTTTGTTTAAAATCAAAATGTTTTTGTTTGTAAATAGTTTGCTTTTAATGCGTGTGTGTTCAGCGATGCATGGACGACAGCAGTCCGTAGCGGCGGCAACGACAACAAAATTCCAATACAATGAATCTGCGAATATTTAACATTGTTTTTGATCGCACACAAACCACACAGAGGGGCAGTGGGCCATGCAAGTGAACTCAACTGGTAGTTTGAGGGTGGGGAAGGCATACAACAGACACACAGATAGACAGATGGAAGGGAGGACAGACTGATTTCTAGATAAATGAGGCACACACAGTCAGTCAGGCAAGTAACCCACCCCCAATTTTGATTAGTATTGTAGTGAATGTAGAATATTGATATTGCCACATTTTTACTATACATTATAACAACAACAATGTACATATACAACAAAGTTACATACAAATTTTTTTTAAATGTTGCAAATCGTTCAAGCGTAAATTGTTTTTGTTGTTTTTTTTTTAAGTCGAATTGTTGCGGCGTTAGTTACAAACAGATGGAGTAGAATTTCTTTTTTATTTTTGGTTTTGAAATATTGCTTAATATGTATGTACATACATACCTAATACATACAAATTTTATATATTTTTAAATAAAATTACGTACAAAAAATAGATAATAAAACCCTGGGGGTGACAACAATTTTAAAATTTTCAATTTAATTGTTAAATTATTTAAACTTATTTTTTTTTTGCATTATTTTTAGGGTTTTTTTCTATAGTTGTTGTTATTCTATAATTATAATTGTTCTTATGAAATAAAAGTCGTTGTTTGTTTTCGTTTTCTACTTTTTTTCCGTAAAGGTTGTTAAGTAGTTTTGCTCTTTAGCCTAACTGGCGTACAACCAGCCAGTCAGTTCGAAACTTTATGTACTTCAAAATTTTCATTATGAATTTCAATTATAAAACTTTGCTTTAATAGTTGTTGCTGTAGTTCGAGTAGTTTAAGCATTTAACGAGTTAAATAATGACAGAAGAAAAACCATTTAAAGGAGTAAAATCGTGTAATGCAATTTTCAGTTTTGCTTATATGTTTTCTTATTATCTTGCATGTGAAATTGTGAAATGGAAAGAAAATTAATTTATTTACCATTCACATAAGGCACCCTTCCCAAAATATTGTTAAAAAATTTTGCAGAGATGTATAAATATTATTGTTGATTTAAAAAAAATATTAAATAATACTACGCCATGTGGTATGCCATAACCATACACGATCATAACCATTCAAACATCTAAACTGCTGTCCCACTAAACAGAGCTCTTGATAATTTTGGAAGTAATTTGGGAGTATCAATTTAAAAGCAACTAAGTTCCAAAAATTATTTCGCAATAATTATTATATTTTATTTTATTACATATTACGTATTAATTAACTCTTCAATTCCCATAGTCAAAATAAAAAGAATTTTTATTTTATTTTTGGCTAAAATAGATTAGATATGTTAAAAAATTAAGAAAAATATACTTGATAAATAAAACCGCCAAATTTTTTGTAAAAGGGCGGTCACCTACATTTTATATGCAAACCGATATTACACTTAGCACACATTTTTCTAGTGATAGGATCCAATGCATGACAGTTTGATACAATGTTGACAATACTATTATCATGCCACTTAGCTGCAATAATTTCTTCGGAAAAGTTATAACATAGCTTACCCCTTGGTTATTTTTTTCATTTCTTTTGAGCTTGGCATATTGCAATGCTTAGTACGGGTTTCAATTATAGTGCCAGTTGCCAAACATTCTGCTCGCGTAAATATTTAAGTAAAGGTAAACCGGTAAAAAAAATAATCGAAGTACAAATTGTAAGGTCCCATACCTTGAGGCAATCTGAAATGGAGCTCCTAGGACTTAATCCGGCTGCATCTTTATACTTGGTCCTGACGCACCCTGATATAGTTCACAATTCACTAAATATCCACAGCGAGTAGCTGCAGTTGGTTCATCTTCTCTATCTACATTATGTACACTGTTTTCTGTGCATTTTGCAGTTCTACTATAGACAAAAACATGCGACCAGGAAGATGACTAACACTAGCTTCATTTTCATCACCACTGTCTTCATCAGTCACTTCGCCAACATCTGGTGAAAATAAAATAATATCATCTACGTCTTCACCGGTATTAAAGATATCGCCAATCTAATCTTATGTCAACCTATGTTGCATATGAGCATACAAATTATATTTATAGTGTAAATAAATAAAGTACTAATAATACCCAGTGTCACCTACAAGTGACACTTGGTATATATTGTTATTTTTTATGAGAACCAAATAATTCTTTTTAATAACTTCATATTAAATAATTGAAGTAAATATTTCGAAATAATAAAGAATAAAAAAATTTTGAATTCTTACCCTTTTGGCATTTTTATAAATTTGTTTGCATCACAAGACACACTAGTATGTAAAAATCAAAACCACTGCTTAAAAATGCTCAAAAATCCCCTATTTTAAATAACGGCAGCAATGCCAAAATAAAATCAGATACAAAACAAGATATTATCTGTATATTATTGATATTTTTATTATTCATTGGTCTCTGTATTTATGTTTAAAAATTCCGTTAATCTTTGTCATCTGCAGGTGACACCGGGAATTGCCGGGTTAAGTGGATTATTAATTTTAAATGATATATTGAACAAGCAAGAGTATTATATTTGGGCGTGCTGTATCTCAAAATACCCTTTACCATCTTACATAGCGTAGCCTTGATCTCAGATTTAGTGTTATACCACATATTGCTTTTTTTTCCAACGTCATCTCAGATTTTGGTTGTTTTTATAGAATGAAGTGTCAAGCTTTTTCATTTTATGTCCATATTGATTGTTAAAAAATAACGCCATTTTCATTCGTACGTCATCCCGGATTTTCGACTGTTTCATAGTGTATTTGGAACTACTGCCTTTTCATTTGAAACCCATATTAGCGTTTAAAGGAGCACATTTTTTTATCTTTTTTTCTTTATTGGCGGAGATCAAGGATTTTATTTTTTTATACTGGTGAAGTCCTTCCTGTTGGTGATATCTTGGTTATTTTCAAATGGAGATATTAGTTTTTTTAGCAATAATTTAATAGGTCACAGTTTGCAGTTCCGAGTTAGTAGCATATTCAAAAATTATTCAAGAACTTAAGAAACTTGATATTTTTTCCCAATATCCTTTGATCATATCGTTAGAGATTAATAAGCGTGACTCTAAATTATCACAAGTCTTTAAATATTAATTGTTATGCAAATTGATTTTTTTTTTTATTTATCGAACTTTTTTGTTTAAACTAATATTTAAATTATATATTTTATTCGAACTTTTTTACTATATATTAAATTTTCAATGTGAACCATTTTTTATTTTGGCTTAAGATCATTTATTATGAAAGAATATTTAAATTTTTAATCAGGCTTGAGTTCATATTTAATATTCTTTATTTTTTATTTATTTATTCACTGTTGGTCAATCAACATTCAGTTGTATACTGGCCTCACAGAAAATAAAACAAATGATTATAAACATTGATTGTTAAAAAAAAAAAACAATTATCTGTTCTTATCGCTACCTAACTGGTGGCTAGACCAGGACAAAAATAGTGATAAAATGAAAAATAATAACACAAACAAAAAGTAAAAGGGTTGCTGTTTTGTTAAAATTTCAATCTAACTCGTTGTGGTAAAAATATATGAAAAAAGGAAAAACTCAAGTAGTTACCGAATTCAATTAACTTAAGTCCCGGGAGTTAAATAGATGATATTTACAACCAAAATGTAACCACCGATCAGAGAGTGCTGATGACGAAATCGTAGCTGGTTTCGAAAGTCCATTCCACTCGGCTAGTGTCGGTAAAAATATAATTTTTCAGATTTATTCTTTCATTTATCACAATTAAAAAATTCTTTGTAAAAAATAAAGAATATTAAATATGAACTCAAGCCTGATTAAAAATTTAAATATTAGTTTATTAGTTGTTATGGTAAAAATAATTAAAAGAACAGAGTTAGCCGTGTTAATTTTATCATGACTCCGAAAGTTACATTCCCAATATTTTCGCTTGTAAAAGTTTATTTCAACCAATACACAGATGGACTGATAAGCGGACATAATTTTTAACTGATTCCCTTATTTATAAGATTTTAGAAATACATATATACATTGTGATGTCGAAAATAAATATTGTGAAATTTACAAACAGTATGTTAAAGCTATACATGTTTTTTTTTACTTTCTCTCTTTAGCTCGATGTGGCTATATTTTGCCTTGACTGGGGCCTTCAGTCGGCTTAAAATGAGTTGCATGCTATACGAAAGTGGGGAATATCCAAACATTGTGTTGTCTGATGAAGTAGATTTTTCTATTGAACAGTTAATAGATTTTAAGAATTATCGTATTCACCTAACAGAAGGTACTTACAAAAATTTTAGCCTACGAACGGCCAGCCGAAGAAATTTATCATTTCACATTATGGTATGGACAGCTTTGACAACCTATGTATGCTTTCCAATCGTTTTCATCGAGCCTGGTGTGAATGGCAATGCGATTTGATGTCGCGAAAATATTTTTAAAGCTGCTGTAGAGCCGTGGGCAGCAAACATTTCGATTGTAGACCACGGACGTTCCAACAAGACTCGGCATCGTTTTATAAAGCTCGTGTAAACCAAGATTGGTCAAGCAAACATGTTCTATACTTAAGATCGTCCACAATGAATTTTTAGTTAACTAGCTGCAAATCCGATAAAATTTTCTGTCTCTACAATTTTGGAAAACAAGGTAAGTACTAAACAAAAAATAGTATGGCCTCGCTGAAGAAAACCATTTTAAGGCAATGGGCCAAGATAATGCAACATCATATTTGTGTCGCATGTAACTAAACTAAGGCCCATAAGGTTTAATGAATTCTGAAATCTGTGATATATCTACATGTTCTGTAATTTGAATCCTTAAAACATAGTTTTTCACAAAAAAATATGGTCGTTTGAATATGTAACACTTCAACTGCCTAACCCTGTATATACCTTTGAAATACTGATGATTCTTTAAAATGTATTACAGTACGTACTACAAGTACGGATCAAATATATAAACAATATAAAAAGTTTACATATTTATCAAATGGGGGAAGTAGACGTGGCCTTAATCAGATTCTCTCTCTAAAAATTAAATTTTGCTTAACTGCGTGATCCATGCAGTCTGAACGATTTTAAGAGATTCAGGTTGAAAATGTTGACCTCTATTTCTCATTTGAAAAACTATTCCTTTAAATTCCTGCTGAAAATACTTTCCCATGCCTTGTTTTACTTTTCCCACCGGCCTACTGGTTAAATAAAAAAATACTAAAAAAAATTAAGCAAGTGAGCATAAGTACCAAGTACTTACTACAACTATTTAATTTAAGTTCACAACAAAGTTCAAAATGTTGTACCTTTTTTTTTGATTGTTATTGCTGTTGTTGTAACTGTTTCTCGGGCACTTCTCTGCCAACGTTTCACTTTAAGTTAATAGTATGTAAACATTTTAAGTTTACGCCACCACTGCAGCTGCAATAAAATATTTGTTGTGTGTGTGTGTGTAGGTGTGGTTTTTTTTTTTTTTTTTTTTTTTTTGCTTTCGAGCCGGTGGTGTGGAATCTTCATAGATACTAGTGGCCCGTGCCACAAGCATGTACGATTCGCCGTAGCGCCTACGTACTAAACCACACCCCCTCGATCATCAACGGACATCCCCACGGGACTGCCGCTAGGTATTACTTCGCGGGGGCCGTTGGCATTTACGCCTCCTCCTCGTCGGACCGTCTAGCCCTTTCCAGCCTTCTTAGGTCCTTAATTATCCGGGAGCACACTCCACTAAAGACCTCCCAGTTTTCCACGTCCTGACACATATGCCGAAGAAACTCCGATGGATTCGTCATACCCGAAGTCCACCCCATGTATCTAGGGCATCGGAATACGACATGTTCCGCATTTTCCGCCTCTTCTGGGCATTCTGGGCAGGTTTGGGAATTTTCATGGCCAACCCTGTGCAGATATTGCCTAAAAGCGCCATGGTCCGTCATATACTGTGTCAAGTAGAAGTTCACATCCCCAGCCTTCCTATCTATCCATACCGCAATATTAGGGATGAGTTTATATGTCCATCGCCCTTTAGTCGATGTATCCCACCTTCTCTGCCATTCTCTGATTGAAAACGATCTTTCCTCTCTCTTAACTGCAGCTAAATTTATTACTGCCTGGCCTGTCGTTCGCCTATTGTAGATTCTCTGGATCTCCGCCGCCAGTATGTCTATTGGAATCATTGCCGCTATGACACAAGCCGCGTCGTCCGATACCGTCTTAAAGGCACTTATTGTCCTGAGCGCGCATAGTCTATGAACCGAGGACATCTTTCTTCTATACTCCTTTATCTTCAGAGCCTGTGCCCAAACAGGGGCTGCGTAAAGCAATGTGGAATTGGTAACCGTAGCCAAAAGCCTCCTTCTTGGACCCTTTGGTCCTCCAATATTAGGTAGTATTCTAGCAATACTCCTTTGAATCATTGCGGCCTTCGCGCACGCGTATTCAATATGAGGCCCAAATTTAAGTCTGTTATCTATCATGACCCCAAGATATTTGATTGCCGGTTTAGAACATATCTCCTGGTTTCCCACCTTCACCTTCATAAATTCCACTTTTTTCCTACTTGTAATAAGTACTGCTTCAGTCTTCTGTTCTGCCAGGTTGAGATTCGCCGAATCTAGCCATCTCTGGATCCTCACAATTGCATCGTTTATAGCCGATTCTAATTCCACAATATGTTTCGCTACACTGACAATCACTATGTCATCCGCAAACCCGATTATCCTTGTCGAGCTCGGTAGTTGTGTTCTAAGGACTCCGTCATACATGATATTCCATAGTAGTGGACCAAGAACCGATCCCTGTGGAACACCTGAACTAACATCATACATCCGTGGCCCATCGTCCGTTGCGTAGATCAGTTTTGTATCAGTAGGTGTGGTTGTGTTTATGTGTCTGTGTGCATCATAGGTAGGTAGGTAGGTAAGGCTGGTGCAAAGTTACCCTCACACCTTCACTCGGAGACCATTACGGTCCATTGTGACGCCTTAATAGAGAGAAGAATAGATATATTAAGAATAGAAGAGAAAGAGAAGCAGACAATTCCAGAGTCTTCGGCGGGAATCGAACCCGCAACCCCCAAACAACTGACTTGTCCTTTACCGACTAGTCCACAGGGGCACTCCTGTGTGCATCATAACTTCTAATGACTAATGGACTCCTAATGATCTTTTGAACAGGCAACAACATGATGGAGCGGAGGTTATGCAACTTTTCTTAAAACTTAATGATATTCTAACGCATAGCGAAATGCAAGAGTTTTAGGTCGAGAAAAAAATTCCTTGAGGGAGATGAAAGAATCAAAGAGAAATAACATATTTATTAAACATAAATATATTTAAGTATATAAGCCTGCAATTCCCAAATATTAAGTTTCTAAATTTTTAAAATTGTTCTTAATTTTTTCTAATATAAAAGAAAAACAAGTAAAAGCGCTATATTCGGCCGTGCCGAATCTTATATACCCTTCACAACGTGTAGTCATGCAATAACAGTAAATTCACGTATGTATGTTAAAAAAAACAAAAAAAAATAAAAAATAAAAAAAAAATTAAAAAAAAAAAAATTTTAAAAAAAAATTAAAAAAAAAAAAATTATTATATACATATATAATATATATAAAACAAAAAAAAAAAAAAAAAAAATTAAAAAAAATAAAATAAAAAAAAATAATAATAAAAATATGTATAATATATTAAATAAAAAATAAAAAAAAAATTAAAAAAAAAAATTTTAAAAAAATTTAAAAAAAAATTTTTTTGCCTCAGCTGGGATTCGATGCCACGTTTTCTCTAACCAGTATACACGTTTGTATGTATGTATGTTGTTGTTGTAATGTTGTTTTTATGAAAAGAAAATCGAGGTGGTCGTGGGTTTTTGCTCATATCTCAGTTGTTTATGTACCGATGTTTCTGATTTTCAATACCGATCTACTCCCGAATATTTCTGATATTTTAATACCTTACCCGGGTCCAACCTATGTCGGGGGGCTTCAAAAAGTTGATTTCAACATACACACGGACAGACGGTCAGATGGACAGACGGACAGACGGTCAGGGCTTAATCGACTCCTCTATTCATAAGCTTTCAGAAAATATATACTTTATGGGGTCGGAAATGAAAATTGTAGAAATTTCACACGGAATGACAAACCTATATATACCCTTTTTCACTGTGTGAAGGGTATAATAACTGCCAAAATACAACATTTGAAAAAAGTTTTACCATTTTCTGGAAAATTGTTTGCTTTAATGTTAATTTTTTTTATATAGAATGTTTTTTAGTAAGACCGATAACTTTCTTCAAGCTTTTCTAATAGACAAAAGTTGGGAACATCTGACTAAAGCTTTATAAAGGTAAATAATGAAAAGTTTTTCTTTTTTATTAAATTTACGTGTTGCCCCCAAAAGTAGACTGCAATAATGATGTTTTTGAAAGTAGTTAACTGTTTTCATTCTTTTTATCCAAAAAATAAGTCCATTTACGAATGACATTGTCTTACGTTCAAAGGATAAGAGATAATAGTTCTTGTCTTTACCAGGGATTGCTACTAGATGCAGCTAAATGTTGTGTCACTACTTTCAGCCTTAATTTAAGCTTCAGTACACACTTACATTCATTTACACAAACCAACACATTTTCTTTAATGTATTTTTGTAATATGCATGCACTTTCTTCTATATATTTGGAAATTTTGCATTTTATTAGGGAAAACGTGACAATTTTCTCTTTTGTTGTCATTGTAAGTTGAGTTTTCCTTCACCACTTAATACTCAAGGTGATACCAATTTGCTACAATAGAATTCGTTGTTGTTGTTGGGGGGTTAAAGTCTTGTAATTTTTTTTTTTTTTATTATTTTAAGTACCATTAAATAAAATGACAAGAATGTTGTAGCAGCTTTGGCTGCAGCAATTTTTTTTACTTTTTTTTTTTTTTGTAACTGAACACTAGTTGTCTTAACGAAGCATGTAAGCTACTTAGACTCAAAGTCATGGTAAATATGTTTTAAAAGATGTAATAAAAAAACTTTGAAAATTTCTTGAAAGCGAACCAGTGACCAATTGATTCTAGAGATAATGGATTAAGTAAAACAAAAGTGGTTATTCGAAGATAATATATTGAAGAAAGACTTTGTTAGAAAAAAATAATTATAAAACTTTTTTTGTTTTAAAAACCTTTTGTGGAAACAATCTATTGAAAAACATTTGTCGAATAAGATTTTCGAATAACAAATGTAGATTATCATTTTCATTTATATGTTTTATCTCCTGCAGAAACTATTAAGCAAGTTGTTTCATTGTAACTGAAATTTATTAGTGACAATACTCTCTTTTACAATATAGTTATGGATCATGTTATTTGAAAACAAAAGTTTGTAGCTAAGCGACGAGTACCGAAGTAGACCACTGCCATTTAAGGTCCCTTTTTGAATCCCTACCTTCCTCCAACGGCACTATGGGCATTTTTACTGGTATAGAGAACGATTTCGCATTGCAGACTGGTGGTTACTGACAATACTATGTTACAATAAGATTCCCCATAGCATTCAAAATTAATATGTTCTTATCTAAAATCTATTACTTTAAGCGATCGTTTGTAACCATCTGAAACTCCGAATTATTTTTTGTAGATAAAAGACCAATAAGCTGATTGGATACAAGCATTTCATAAATATGCTTTCGGTTCTTTAAAAAGAAAAGAGATATTTAAATATTTTGAAAAAATTTAATCAATATTTCGATGGACATACAATTTATTAAAAAAAAAAAAATATTCAAAAAAATTATTAAAAAAAACTTATCAAAGATTTTCCACAAATATTTTGTCTTTCTTTTTCTTACTTCATAATTATAAATAAAGAAACACTAACTTTGACAGAAAAAACAAGTAAGAGCACTATATTCGGCTGTGCCGAATCTTTTATACCCACCACCAATTTTGTGTACATTTAAAGCACAATAATTAATATTTTGTTAATCGCTATTGAATAATATCTTTATAATAAAATATGTATCACTTTCTTTGTAGAGGGTGGTTAAATTTTTTAGGACCCATGTTGAAGGTGAACTACACCTAGTCTTTAAATTTGTTTTCTGCATTTCACTTGACATTTCTCAATCTCAAACTTACTCAATTTGATCCGTGGAAAGATATGCAAATGAGCAACGCTTTAAAGTTATTCAGGTTTTTTATAAAAATGGGCGTTCAAATCAGAGAGCATTTTGTGCACTTCGCGATTATTTTGGTCAACATAATCGTTCAAATTCGTCCACAATCGGGAGAATTGTAAAAAATATTTAAATTTCTGCAAAACAGGTCTGTATAAAATTTTAGAAAATCTGTGAATGCCTTCTTAGTTCGTTGAATGGGAAGCACTGCTGGGTTTTGCGATAGTGTGGCAAAAGAGCAGTCAACCTCGACTCATCATCATGCCCAACAATTGAGCATAAACATTGTCATTGAAAATTTGGACCATCAGATAGAGAAGTGGCGCCAAGGATGGGGGACCATTTTGCCGATATTTTGTTAAATACATAATTGAACCATACAAATATTATCATTACAAAAAGAAATAATAATAATATCCTAAATAATTTGTGTTTTATTTAAATTCAACATAAAATTTAACCACCCTCTATAACTTCGATATGCTACTAAAATGCTTTTGTGAATGTAGATTTTCAATGAAAGTGGGCGTTAAAGTAATAGTGTCAATAAAGTTTCTGCTAATAAATACAACTTCGATATTTCAATATAGTTCTTTATTTTCCTAAGAACTTTGTCAATAGAGAAATTACATGAATTTAAGATAAACCGTTATGGGAGGTGGGCGTTAAAGTGAGCGTGTTACCTAAACTTTTCGGCACAACGACTACCTTGATTAGAAGGATATACGAAGCAAATTTGATCATCATACCTCTAATTTTGGCAGTTTTATGAGCTTTTAAATTTCATTAACGGTAGATAACGTGAAAAGTGGGCGTTATAGTAGGCATGTCAAAGTTGTTTTTGCGAATGAGTACAACTGAGGTGTTTCAATGTAACCCTTTATTATTCCAAAATCTTTATTAATAGAGAAATTATATGAATTTTAGGTAAAACGTTATATGGGAGGTGGGCGTAAAAAATGGCGTGGCACCTCAATTTCCTTGCACAGTAATTACATTGCCTAGAGGGATATACGTAGCAAATTTGATCATCACACCTTTAATTTTGGCGGTTTTATGAGCTTTTAAATTTCTATAACGGTAGATAACGTGAAAAGTGGGTGTTATAGTAGGCGTGTGAAAGTTATTTTTGCTAATGAGTACAACTTAGGTGTTTCAATATAGCTCTTTGTTATTCCAAAATTTTTATTAATAGAGAATTTATATGAATTTTGGGTAAAACGTTATATGGGAGGTGGGCGTAAAAGTGGGCGTGGCACCTTAATTTTCTGGCACAGTAATGATACTTCCTAGGAGGATATACGTAGCAAATTTGATCATCACACTTCTAATTTTGGCGGTTTTATGAGCTTTTAAATTTCTATAACGGTATATAACGTGAAAAGTGGGCGTTATAGTAGGCGTGTGAAAGTTGTTTTTGCTAATGAGTACAACTTAGGTGTTTCAATATAGCTCTTTGTTATTCCAAAATTTTTATTAATAGAGAAATTATATGAATTTTGGGTAAAACGTTATATGGGAGGTGGGCGTAAAAGTGGGCGTAAAAGTGGGCGTAAAATTGGGCGTGGCACCTTAATTTTCTGGCACAGTAATGATACTTCCTAGGAGGATATACGTAGCAAATTTGATCATCACACTTCTAATTTTGGCGGCTTTATGAGCTTTTAAATTTCATTAACGGTATATAACGTGAAAAGTGGGCGTTATAGTAGGCGTGTGAAAGTTGTTTTTGCTAATGAGTACAATTTAGGTGTTTCAATATAAATCTTTGTTATTCCAAAATTTTTATTAATAGAGAAATTATATGAATTTTGGGTAAAACGTTATATGGGAGGTGGGCGTAAAAGTGGGCGTGGCACCTTAATTTTCTGGCACAGTAATGATACTTCCTAGGAGGATATACGTAGCAAATTTGATCATCACACTTCTAATTTTTACGGTTTTATGAGCTTTTAAATTTCATTAACGGTAGATAACGTGAAAAGTGGGCGTTATAGTAGGCGTGTGAAAGTTGTTTTTGCTAATGAGTACAACTTAGGTGTTTCAATATAGCTCTTTGTTATTCCAAAATTTTTATTAATAGAGAAATTATATGAATTTTGGGTAAAACGTTATATGGGAGGTGGGCGTAAAAGTGGGCGTGGCACCTTAATTTTCTGGCACAGTACTGATACTTCCTAGGAGGATATACGTAGCAAATTTGATCATCACACTTCTAATTTTGGCGGCTTTATGAGCTTTTAAATTTCATTAACGGTATATAACGTGAAAAGTGGGCGTTATAGTAGGCGTGTCAAAGTTGTTTTTGCTAATGAGTACAACTTAGGTGTTTCAATATAGCCCTTTATTATTCCAAAATCCTTATTAATAGAGAAATTATATGATGTTTAGGTAAAACGTTATATGGGAGGTGGGCGTAAAAGTGGGCGTGGCACATTGATTTTCCGTTCCAAAAAAGCGCCTCACCAAAAAGCAAAGTGTGCAAAATTTCAGAGTCGTACATCCAATTTTGTTGCTTTCATGACGTTTTTGTTTTTAAATATACCGAAAAATACACTGTGCGGTATAAATTTTCGTACATTTTGATCGATAACTCCTCTCCTAATGCATAGATTTTGATAATTTTCGGGGAAAAATATTGTTTTTACTCAGGAAATATATATTCGAAGTTTCATGAGTCTACGTTAATGCGTTTGGACACAATTCCATTTTATTCGATGTTTGAAGGACACGGTTTTTTCGACCTACTCTTGCTTTTCGAGCTATAACTCCCTTCCTAATATTCCGATTTAGCCCATTTTCAATAGCAAACAAACCTTGTCTATAAGAAAGATTCTGGCAAAATTTGAACCCCCTAGCTTTTTCGGTGCGACCTCTATCGTGCTTTCAACAGACGGACAGACGGACAGACGGACAGACGGACAGACGGACGGACATAGCTAGATCGTCATCAAATCAAACCCTGATTCAGAATATATATACTTTATGGGGTCTAAAATGGATATTTCGATGTGTTACAAACGGAATGACAAAATGAATATACCCCCACCATTTTTTTGGTGGCGGGTATAAAAACGTATCATGTTCAAATTGTTCCACCATGTCAAGCAAATAAAACAAGAGACATACTAACAAAACGAGCAAAAAAAAGAAGTCTTTATTCAAGACAGCCTTAAAAGATCATCTGCCCGCTACATTTTCATTCATTTATCATGTGGCTGTCAGTAAATTTTGTTCAAAGTACAAACGAAATGCAACTATAAAAGTCCAACTAATTTACACCACTACAGTTGCAAATAACTTAAATTACTCGTAAAAAGTAAAGATTGCAGCTAAGTGGTCCTTTTACTTTTTAAGACAGGGCAAACAAGTTTTATATCTTAGATAAAGGAACATTCAAGCAAAGTGTCTTTACCAAATTTTAGTCGAAAAAATCAAAGTATTTTGTTAAAATTAAAAATATTACCAAGTAGAATTACGTTTCAACTCCATAAATGAACCAGTTAATTTTGATCTCTATTACAAAACTAAAACAACAACTATTAAGGAAAAATTTATGTTAAAGAAAACTTAAAAATACTTTTTAAAATAAATAGTTTTTGTATATTCTATCGGCCATATGTATAAAAACTTATAACAGGCTTATAAGTCGTTTTTAAGCAAAATTCACTATTGTTGCATTCATAAACCATTAATAGACTTATAAACCTTTTATAAACCATTTATAAAATCAAAAATTTTATTGTTTGATTTACCCTTCTTTAAACCAAAAATAAGGCGACATTTCATGCATAATTTGCATTAAAAAAATTTTTTCAAGAAATTTTGTAAAAAAATGTAAGAATAAGTAATTGAAATATTAAAATTGATTAGATTAACACATTTCGACATATAGATAAGTGCAATTTATACAAAAGAAAATAATAAATTGAATATATTTTAAATTAAATAAAATTAAAAAATTATAATAGTGATGTAAGAAAAACGTAAACAAACTTTTAACCCGAATACTTTTCTTATTGTTATTAACAAAATAGGTAAATAATTAATATTTGTAATATAATTTTTGCTCAAAATTTTTGATATACCAAAGTAATATACTTTTGATTTTTTCGATGTTGTTTTTGTGCTTTAATTTTATAAAAAATGTTACCTTTACTTGATACCCGGGTAAATCTTATAGTAGTTATAAGCAAGAATGATTAAATAAAGATTACGCCTTGCGCATGATTTACCGTTAGATGACGTAGTAATCCCCTCGCAAAGGTTGCCAAGTCTGTGTCATATGTAAAGTTTATAATTTCTTACAAAAAATGTATGTATCTTGAGATAGTTGGCAGCCCTGTAATTAATTTACTCAGAGAGTTTTAAAAAAAAGTATTACATCGGTGTTTAATAAACAACGAATTTTGTGTCATATTTTATAATAAATACATATAAATAATATTAAAATTATTAAAATTATATAAAAAGTGTTTAAAATTGGTTATTTAAAAGCTGCAAAACAGAAAACAAAATAGAGTGAAAACATAAGAAAGAGAGCAAATATGAAATGTGCAGTGGGCAAATGCAAGCAAAGTAACAGCAAAAAAAACAAGTGAGAAATTATATTAAAACCTAATAAATTGCGCATTTTTAATAAAACGTTTGTATTTTCAAAAAGCTGTATCATTTTACAATTTTCCAAAAGATGAATCTCGAAGGAAGTTATGGGTAATATTTTGCAAACGAGTGAAGCCTGTAAATGTGGATAAAGAAAAAATTTGTGCTTTACATTTCAAGCAAGAAGATTTTGAAAGAAACTTGAAATTTGAAATGGGTAAGTAAAAACAAAATTAATTCTTGCAGTACATTACTAAGGCATTATGTATAGAATTACGCAAACGGCGTGCACAAATTTTTTAAATCCCATGCAGTTCCGTCTTTAGACACTAGTGCTATTGAATGTGAAACTAAAACTGCTAATGAAACTGAAGTTGCAAATGTATATGAAGGACTACGTGAAACTGAAAAGCAAAATGATATTCCAAATAGTTTTGAAGAAAAATTGGTCGCGGAAAATGCTCCAAGGCCGAATGATCTTGAAGAAGATCGCTTCCAAACTTACACCATATTTTTCAAATTAAATCGTAATAAGTTATTACTTTCAAGCGGATATTTACAAAAGCATTTGTTGGAAGTCAAAGAAATTGAAGCCAGTGAATACGTGAAAAAACTTTTTTTTTAGGTGTCGAATGTATTTTAGAATTAGGAAACTAAATGTCGAAATCGCTGAAAATACTTATAAGCGAAAAAGAAAATTTGATAAAATAACAAAATGAAATAAATTCTATACCTAATATGATAGTAAAATATTGTAATAAAAATAATGAAAATATATATGTATGTATATATATAAAGAATTTATTTGCTTTCAAAACATTTAGTTAGAAAAATAACAATTTGTCCCACTGTCATGTTTTTACACAAACATTATTAGTTATACAGCTGAATTTTATTAGCCAATCAGAACACAGCTTGAGTGACGTCAGAATTCCTACATGCGCAGAAATGTTTTTTTATGGTTGCGTGATGGCGTAATCTTTATTTTATCATTCTTGGTTATAAGCACCACTAACAATAAAATGACAACTAAATATAAAAAGCGTTGCCATACATACTAATAAAATCACTACAAACATTTAATAACTATAAAAGGTTTATTGTACGTTTATAAATACAAATTCTTATTAGTGGTTTATAACACAAAAAGCGTTTAATAACTATTGTACACTATAACCATAAAATAACTACTTATTATGCATATAGCCGTATATATATAAAAGTGAAACTCTGTGTGTGTGTGTGTGTGTGTTGGCTATAGACTCTGAAACTGTAAAACCGATCGGGCTCAAACTTTGGTAAGTTGTTGTACACATACCGGGGAGTGTTTATGGATGAAAAAAAGTGGGCGGGGCCACGCCCATAAAAAATTACTTATCAGTTTTAGCTACTTGCACTTGACCGATTTTTCTGAAACTTTGCACACATATCGAGCTCTGATGACTAAATAATTTCGTGATAAAAAAAGTGGGCGGGGCCACGCCCATAAAAAATTTTTAATTTTGAGGTACTTGCAATGCACGGATTTTACTGAAACTTTGCACACATATTGGGCTGTCATGACTTTATAATTTCGTGATTAGAAAAGTGGGCAGGGCCACGCCCATAAAAAAAAAGTTATAAGTTTGAGGTACTTGCACTGGACCGATTTTTCTAAAACTTTGCACACACACTAAGCTGTCATGACTTTATAATTTCGTGATTAGAAAAGTGGGCAGTGCCACGCCCATAAAAAAAGTTATCATTTTGAGGTGTTTGCACTCGACCGATTTTTCTGAAACTTTGCACACATATTGAGTTGTCATGACTATACAGTTTCGTATTTAGAAAAGTGGGCAGTGCCACGCCCATAAAAAAAGGTATAATTTTGAGGTACTTGCACTGGCCCGATTTTTCTGAAACTTTGCACACATATTGAGTTGTCATGACTATACAGTTTCGTATTTAGAAAAGTGGGCAGTGCCACGCCCATAAAAAAAGGTATCATTTTGAGGTACTTACACTGGACCGATTTTTCTGAAACTTTGCACACTTATTGAGCTGTCATGACTATACAGTTTCGTAATTAGAAAAGTGGGCAGTGCCACGCACGTTATAGTTTTTAGCCTTGCACTTGATATTCGATTAAAATTTAGAATGCGATTAAAATTCATGAAGGGGCGTAGCATCGCGCGCCGGGATTGGCTAGTTCTATATATATTTTTAGTATATGAGTATGATACTGTGTGTGTGTCAGTTGGCAAGAGGGTGTACTGTTTAATGAAAAAAGCGTCTTTGCTGTTGTTCGTTAATGATACATAAAACAGGAACCATACACTACCTTAGCTACAACAGCATATGATTGCTTCTCCTAGACAATATTTAAACAAAAAATGCGAACACAATTACTAAGCCAAATCCTAAAAGCGACTAGACAAACATCAAGCGTAACTAGTAACAAGCATTGAGGTAGACTTCGTGAAAATGTGTTTGTATGCGCTGCACCGACGGTGCATGATGGAAAATTAAAAAATTTTGATTTTATGGTGTAACACTTACAAACACAGTCTTACAAAGACTACTAAAGGGTTAGTTTGATCGTGAGTACGTCGTTCGTAAACTATTGTATTCTATGTGACATGTAAAACCTATACATATAGAACACAATAATTTACGAACGACTAGTAGTCCCCTTAGTAACAAGATTCAAAATCAAGAAGTAAGATTAAAGTTGTTATTAATTTTTAATTTAATTTCAAAAAGAAATTTAAAAAGAACATCTAAACTAAAAAGCCAGTAAGATTGGTTAATGGGTCACCCACTTTTGTTGCTGCAGATATAAGAAAAAAGGCAATCATACCTGCAAAACTCAAATCGTGATGCATTTTACAGATTTTAAATTTCATTTTGTTTATACTTTTAAAACAGAATTTAAGCTTTTGTTTTATCGAAAGCATGATATTAAACTGATTTGAATTATAGAAGAAAAGAAATAAATTATAGAAAAAAATTATTCTACTCATAATATAAAAAAAAAACTTATTTTCCTTGACGCCTATTATAAAGTTGGGACCGAACAGTTCATTTCTAATTCCAAACTTTTCAAAATAGTAACCAAATATTTTTTTTAGTTTGAATAGAATTGACTTTCGGACGGACCATCTTTTTTACAACAACACTAAAGTAATGATATGAACAGCCAACAAATGCTAATTTAATTAAATAACTTTAATCGATCAGAGATAGGGTAGAGATTCGTTAGAATTTTTGCATTGATAATCAATGAAATATAGTTTTTATATACATTTATAAAATAATATATCTAATCTAATATTCCCTTAAAAAGAAATTAAGTTGGATTAATTCTAACAAAATTTTGCCTGGTGTAGTATTGCTGGAATTTCCCATACCCCGAAGAAAATAGTAGAGTGATGACAAATCTGGCGTACACGATGGCCAATAGATTTAAAAAATTTTATTAATTATTTGGACTAAAAAAATTTTAGTAAAAAGTGGCTTTTTTTGGATAGTGTGGTCAGTGAGTCCATCCTGCTAAAACCAATTGTACCTTACTTATATGTGAATAAGAGTTAACCTTTTTTTTTAAATGCGCCGAAGTGACGTACAAGCTATTCTTGACTGAACAGAACGACTTCTAGTAGATGTTTTTGACGTTTCGTTAACAATTTGCTCTACATGTTTCATATTTTCAACAATGCGAATTAAACGTGGTCTGACGGTTCGGGGAAAATCTCTTACGAAGTCATATTGGTGACAAAAAACTAAGCAACCAATCTTCGCTTCAGAAAGTGAAATTCTGACTTTCAAATGGAAGTGTTAAGCTCTTTTCGGTAAAATAATTAAATTTTGATTTAAATAGTAAACTTCTATCATTCCGGTTTTGTTGTTAAGTTGCTTATTATTTCCGTGGCTTGGAGTTAAAAGGGCCAATGTCACATTTTTGCTCTTTTGAGTTAATTATTGCATTAGATTTGTTTTCTTGCTCTATTTCATAAACTGCTAAAGTCATACTTAACGAACAGCTTCATAAATAAAATGCTGGCCAATGTCACTATAAAAGCATCTATAAAATTTCAATTCCAATTTTCTTAAAAGTAAATATCTTGACATTGGCCCTTTTAGCTCCAAGCCACAGATTTGTTCTCTGCAAAAAAAATATATACTCACAAATGAAAAAGGTTATTAAATTTGTAAACCCCTAGTAACTAATTAACAAACTACGATAAATAATTTTCGATAGCAAGAGTAGAGATTGAGCAACATTTCTTTTCAAAACTCAAGGATACTATTAATAATAAGAAAAAATAAAGTATATGTTTTAAAAGTGAATTATATAACATTTTGTATTTTAAAAAAATAATATCAAGGTTTTGTAATATTTCTTTTTAAAAATTTTCTATAAGAGAAGTAAATTTCCAATTTTTTTTTGAGGCTGATAATATTCTATAAATATAGAATTTCAGAGATAAATGTCTATTTTAGTGCAGAATTAATATGAAACGAAATAACATTGAAGGATGTAATAAATGGGGAAAAAAGGGAAAATACACAAACATTAAAATAATGCACGGAAATACTAATTAAAAAGAAAATTCTATGTCAAAAGGAGGACTTAAACAACAATTTAAAATCTACCAAATTAACAACCGATAAGGAAAACACTAGTGAGCGCACTAGAAAGAAGACTTCAGAGAAAGCGAGAGAAATATTGCACGAAAAAAAGTTCAAGGTTGTTTGCCAAGAAATCTAAAGGCAAAAGTTTTAGTACGATTTGCTTTATGTTGTTGCAGTCGTTACGATGTTTTTTTTTTAATTGTTTGTGTGTGTGTATGTGTTAGTTTTAGTTTCATACTATATTTATTAGGGTGATCGATTATTCGACTTATTTTAAAACCTGGATTTCGAGTAGTTCAAAGTTTAACCGGTTTTTAGTAAAATGATTTATACCACAAAATATTTTTTTATTATTAAAAAATCTTAAACTAAAAATTTTGCATTTAGATCTGTGGCAGTAAAGCAAAACTGCTTATGTCTGTTTTTATAGTTTTTCTGGAAAACAATTTTAAAGTTTTGAGATGATTTTTTAAAATTGATTTCCTTTAAATTTAAAACTTTATTCTATATAATATTGGTCTTTGAAAAAATTTAGGCAATACATTTTTTCGCTCTAACTTTCTGTTCAAATTAGTTGAAAGTTTGCCTGACGTCATGTTGTGATTGTACACAGAAAAAAATAAATATGAATTTCAATTACGAGATTAATACTATTAATTAAAAAAATGTTTAATATTGCTTCAATCATCAAAATGATACTATTAATTAAATAAAAATTAATAGTTGTAATTGAAAAAATATTGCGAAAAATATAAATTAAAACAGTATTAAAAAATTAATTAAAATTTTCCTAATTTTTAAAAATGATTTTTATTAATTGAATCATGCCTATAATTGAAATTCGCGATTTATATAAATATAGAATTTATTGTATAAGTAATTTATATTATTAAAACTATTTTTAATAAAATTACCCAAAATGTGGAATAGATAATTGAACACTTAAATTGTTTATACAGAACTTTCACTTTAACGTTCACTATGTAACATGTAATAGGGAAGTTTCATCCACGTTTACATCGTTCGATTACTTGAAATTCAAAAAAATAATTGGTAGCATCAATAACCTAGACATAATGAAATATTTACTGGTAAAAAAGCTTGATCAGAGTGTAGACTACTACTGACTTACCTATTAAAATTAGAATCTTGAGCAATACACCAGAATACAAGAAATATTGGCTTTGGACACATCTAGAATGAAACTGAAACAATTTATTATATTTAAAACATGATATATTTATTATATGTTTGCACCTTCCAGAACTATCACTTGTAGATTGCCCACTATTTATACCCTTCACACAGTGAAAAAGGGTATATATAGGTTTGTCATTCCGTGTGAAATTTCTACAATTTTGATTTCCGACCACATAAAGTATATATTTTCTGAAAGCTTATGAATAGGGGAGTTGATTAAGCCCTGTCAGTCTGTCAGTCTGTCCGTCTGTCCGTCTGACCGTCTGTCCGTGTGTATGTTGAAATCAACTTGCTTCTTATTTTTTTTTTAATGGATCTTTTGTAAAGTGGAGGCAAGTTTTGTTGACATCAAGGTTATTTTTTTTTTTTTTGGAACGACAAAAGGAATTTATTTTTAAAACCTAAATACTTTATTATCAATCACTTGTAGATCACGTTTTTTTTATTCCAGGACTTATGAATAAGGTAAGGTTAGATAGCATAGGCAGCTGTTATGCAGCTCACATTGTAGACTAGAAATAATGAAATAGAAAGAAAGAGTAATAGATGCAGACCAGTACAGAGTTTCTAACAGGTATCGAACCCGCACACTACTGACTAATCCACCGCGGCACCATAATTAGTCTTTTCCAGAACTTGTGATATGATAAAATTTGAAAGTACGAACCATGTAAGGCGACGAAAGAAACATTTCTGGAATTGTTAGAACAAAAAGTTCTCTATTTTTTTTCTGCGATCAACGATTTGACCGAATCGCATTCCATATGTGTATGGCCTACGCACAACTAATTTTTAAAAATTTCGAGGTGAATGCTACTACAATCATTTGTATTGGCTAGCGTAGTATTTATGTTTTGGGCGCCACAATTATCATTATATAAGACTGTAGGAAGAAAAGATTTATCATAGTAACTATCTATAAGAGGCAAAAATGCTCCGGTTGACCTGAAACTAATCGGATTTTTTTTATCTAAAAAATAAAAAGATTATGGGTGAGACTTAGACATTTACAATTTTTAACATAAAACCATTATGTTTTGCCTGTAAAAGTAATTTTGTATGGCACTTACGAGGTTTTTGAGTTGGCTTCATTTTTAATGGTTTTTTTATACCCTTCACACAGTGAAAAACGGTATATATAGGTTTGTCATTCCGTGTGAAATTTCTACAATTTTCATTTCCGACCCCATAAAGTATATATTTTCTGAAAGCTTATGCATAGGGGAGTCGATTAAGCTCTGTCAGTCTGTCCGTCTGTCCGTGTGTATGTTGAAATCAACTTTTTGAAGCCCCCTGACATAGGCTGGACCCGGGTGAGGTATTAAAATATCAGAAATATTCGGGAGTAGATCGGTATTGAAAATCAGAAACATCGGTGCATAAACAACTGAGATATGAGCAAAAACCCACGACCACCTCGATTTTTTTTTCACAAAAACAACATTACAACAACAACATACATACATACAAACGTGTATACTGGTTAGAGAAAACGTGGCATTGAATCCCAGCTGAGACAAAAAAACTTTTTTTTTTGTTTTTTTTATATTTTTTTTTTAATTTTTTTTTTATTTTTTATTTAATATATTATTTATATTTTTATTATTTTTTTTAATTTTTTTTTTTAAATATTTTTTTTTTATTTTTTATTTAATATATTATTTATATTTTTATTATTTTTTTTAAATTATTTTTTTAAAATTTTTTTTTTTAAAATTTTTTTTTTAATTTTTTTTTTAACATACATACGTAAATTTATAATTTTACAATGGGATGTTTTTACATTTGTATGTATTTTATATGTATGTACGTATTTCATATGGGATGGTGATACAAACTACTGTTATTGCATGACTACACGTTGTGAAGGGTATATAAGATTCGGCACGGCCGAATATAGCGCTTTTACTTGTTTTTTATTGTTCTGCTCCTTGGATAACAAATATTAAATTTATCCTTCGAAAGCAAATTTTCAAGAAATGTCATTTAAAATACAATTTTTTATATTTTCAACTGACAGAAATCTCTATGTTTTTTGAAAACATTTTATATCAATTAAAAAAATTAATTAAATTAAATTAAATTTTAATTAGAATTTAAAAACAAGTCAAAAAGTCAATTAATTAAAAAAAATTAAGGAATATTTTTTTCTGTGTAATAATGTTATTATCACAATTTTAGCTTGTGTCGACTTAAGCAGTTTTTCCTTTCTGTCATATGTATATGGGGGCCATAATGAAATATTTTAAAAAATTTACAGCAACAGACAAAAATAGTAAAGGTAAATGAACTGCAAAAAGTCATGCCGATAGACTTAAACTATATAAAATGTAGTCTAGTAATCGTTTATAATTTTTTTATATTTTTATATCAACTCATAAAAAAATTAGAAGTAGTTTAAGGTGAATTACATTGCTAGGACTTTTAAATCAATAGTTCTTAAGAATTTATTCTAAGTGATTCTCTATATACAAAATATTTTGTCAAAAATGTTGTGCCTCAGAATGAATGCAAAGTCATGCAGGAAATCTTAAGCAATTAAGGTAAGCAAACATCCTCAGCAAAACGGATCGGAAGTAATGCAAAGTAAATTACTTTTTTATGACTACTAAATAAAAAGTGTAAACGCATTCATTCTAAATGACTCAATTAGTGGGAAAGAATTTGCCATAAACTATATTCTTCAAAATGAAACATCATACAAAACAAAGTCAACTCATGAAACATTGTTAGTTCTTTCACCTTACATCATCAGTTGAACCCCTGCAAAATTACGCTTTTGTCAAGTACCCAGCAAAATAAAATCAGATTTAAGGCAGTTTCTCAGTATTGAAATATAAAGCTAAATGGACATAGATTTCAAGATTAAAAGACCAACTTTCGTGAGCGAAAAAAAGCCAGTTTATTCGACATGAGAAAAATCAACATTTGTAAAAAACCGACGCCTCAAACAGTAGATAAACCGGTTCTTCCACCGGTTGTAAAACCGATTCGATCACCCTTAAATGCATACACATAAGTGTGAATGTGTAGGTTATTGTGTACATCTATATATATTTTAATAAAAACTAAAAATTAACTCCGGAAATGTCGTCGTTGTTTGTTAACGACTATAACATTGGTTGTACTAGAGGATTTTCACTGTTAGTCAAAACATGTTGGAGAACATTTTAACTGCAAGTTGTGTTCATTTTCTGCTCCAGAATATTTATGGCAACAATTTTGCTATTTTTCTACTTTTTGTTTTTTGTTTTTGTTACTGCTATTGTTGTTATTCTTCCGTGTCGTTGTTGTGTTTTACTATGTTGAATTTTTAAGTTAATGCAGTTAAAGTTGTGCATATAAAATACATGATGTAAAAAAAATTGAATTAATTAAGTTTGACTGCGTTTTAGTATAAATAGAATGAAGTTCTACACAATTTAATCCATTCTAAGGTGGCTAACAAATTTAAAATTTTATATGAAATAGTCGAGTGATAGTTTTGGGTCGGGAAAAATGTTACACTTCTATTTGTTCTCAAAACTTTAAGAGTATTTATTTTATTAAAACTGTTAATTGTATTTTACAAGTAAATTAACTAGATAGAAAATAATTTTAGTCTTATTTTTGACCAATACTTAATGTAGGGCGTATCTAATATGATTTTAAAAAAACCGGGTCTTTACATAAGATATTCTTTGAAAATTAAGATAATGATACGATATACCACTTTTTAGAAATTTGTCTCTCAGTCTTTCTGTCTGTCTGTATTTCTGAGCTGAATTGGATTTTCGAAAACGAAAAATATAAATAAAATATTGCCAAAAAGGTTGTTAAAAGTCAATTGCATATTATTCCATATTTTGCATATTTTTCCGAAATTGTATTTTAGCGTTTTCTGGTAGTTCCATAATAAACACATCACCTCTAAAATATATTGTTAGCCATGGTTAAAAATAATGGACTTATTGTCACATAGAAAAATCCCGAGCTCATTTAAGTATGTAACTCTTCGTTTTACACATATTTTGATTTTTACACTTGTAACACGTAAGTCTAGGTAGACCCACTCTGTGTTAGATATAATTATCAGAACCACTACTACTGGTCACTACTGTTGTAATCTTAATTAATCAAGATTAAAATTATATTAATTATTTAATAGAATTATTAAAACAAGCCTTGACTAATCAAACTTTCAATTAAGTTTATTTAATATTGGCCAACTATTTTAATTTAATTGAGAAATTTAAACGTTCCCGTTGATCTGCCGAGGGCTCAATCCTTACTCCGATTGTACCTTATATTTCGCGAACGCGAGTTGAACGTAGTCTACCGGTTCGGGGCATATCTCTTATGGTGGCATGTTCGTAATGATGTTAAACAAAGTAACGATTCATTGCTTCGAAGATAAAAATTCGTACGTTAAAATATCGACGATATACTCTTTGCGTTGGGAAAATTGATCGCTGATTTAAGTAATAAAATTCTATTATTCTGGGTGTTTCTTTAATATTAGGTATCTTAATTAGTCAGTCTGCAGCTAGTTTTTATATAATCTGAATAAAATATATAGATGAAAGTGTTAGTCAGTTTTTAAAATACACTATTTGTAATTATCTTTGTCGTAGAATTTGCTGGTAAAGATATGGTCGACTGATAAAACAAGTAAGCATTTAAGGGAAAGCAATAGTTTTCGTGCATATTCCCTTGCGATAAGACACAGTTGTTAGGCGAAAAGCAGAATGTTAAGTGTACGGCAAATTATTTTTTAATTGCGACAATAGCGGCAACTGGGCTATGTATAACTGATATATATTTATTAGAGTATTCTTTAATAACATAAACTGTTAGCATAATACACCTAAAGTGTGACCTAACCTGTTTTATATTGTTTTTCTTTTTTACATATTGATGTCTTTCTGCTCAGAGATTTGTAGATGTTATTCATTTGATATTATTCTTTACTACCATATTTAAGCAATGTTACACAGGCATCTGTTTGTGCAGCTTTGTAGTTTACGTTAAATTTTTTTTAATGTTACTGAGCCATAAAGAGGCATTAACTTAGTCTTACTAATATGCTGAATAAAAAATATTTTATATCATATTCTAGAAACAACTAATTCAGTGAGTGTTATTCCCGTGGTAGGCACAAATAGTATCTTTTAAATATTCACAGGTTCTTGAGAATTGACCTCTGTCATGGTGGTAAGTAATTATGTATATCTATGACATCTCTTAACAGCTTTCAATTAAACTTTAGCAAATTTGTAGATTATGCTCTATCTTGGGCTATTTATGTTTTTCACATTACATTTTTCCATACGCTTTTTGTGAGTTCACCAATAAATATGATGGTTAGAATTTCACAACTTTTGTAAACAAATTTTCGTACTCTAAGTAGTCACCTTATACAATGCTTTCGGATATTAGCTTCCCCTACTAATCTTAAAAAAATCTTCTGAGTTGATAAATTTTAACATTAAAGTTAACATTTTAATAAAATCTTTTCATTGAGCAATCAAAACTATAATATTTATGAAAGTAACAACAATTAAAGGATTTATAAAAAATCCATGAGAAATAAAAAGACATTTTTGCTTTAAAAATATTTTTTGGCCTAAAACTAAATATATCTTACTATAAAGCTTTACGCAGTCAAAGGTAATAATGGCAAAAACAGCATGAGAAAATTTGCTGAAGTTTTCAAAAAGAATCAAATAAAAGAAAAAAATGGTTGCCTTTTTGTACATCAAATAAAGGCAAGTGTTAAAACAAGCGCTAAAAAAGCTGTAGAGAAGGAAAACAAGTACGAAATAAAAAGAAATACACAACGAACAGTGGAGCTGGTGAGGGCAAGAAGTGATACAATTTTTTCGCACATTTTTAAGTAAATTTAACACACCACTTATTTCTGATATTTTTTTTGTATTAGAAAATAATGAGCTTTCATGCTTTGCTTTCATATATGGCCTATTTTTAAAACACTTTGTTGATCATTATACAAACAAACAAATTTTATCTATTAAAAAAAGAGTTTTCATAAGAAAAACTCGGTATGATTTTTTGTTGTAGTAGTGGCGCTCCCTATAAATACTTATATCATATCATAAAATAATCTTTTCCTATTCCTTTTTTCCATCGATCTGTCCTGCTAGCTTATTTAGATGTAGACCCAATAAGCAAGCCACCTCAATCGGGTTAATACATAATGATTGAGAACCAAGCAAAGTTAGACTCACCGAATAATGAAAAATAGTTTAGATGGCATCATGTGGGCCAATTCTACACACGGTATATTGAGCAAAGATTATTAGGCTTGGTCTAGTTAAAATTCTAATGAGAACACCATCCAGATCGAAGTATAAATAGTATTACTCTGAATCTTGGTGTTAGAGTGCGTTTTTTGTCTACAACAGGTGGCGGTCGATCATCAACGACAACATTCATACGATTGCCTCTGATAGTATTTTTCATCGACTCTCTATGAATGTCATTTAAAGATGATTTCCGAAATTACCTCGTCATAGAAACTAAGTCCATCAGTTAGAAATTTGACACATCTCCGATGGCAACACAGAAGAAACTGATTAGAAAGCATGAGATTGTGTTTCTTGACCATGAGCATCTTCATTTCATCAAGCAAGTGTTTTTTTACAGTCCTCAGAGCTACATTTTTCAAGCCTTTTATCTTCTTCCACTTCATTGATTATGGTATACCCTACCATAAGTGTTGCCGGCTAGGAAATTAAAGACGTAGTTCCTACTTCGCAAATTAAGCTGACATTTTTAGAAGAGCATTTTAAGGAAATAAAATGTGACTCCAAATATTTTGGCATGGTTTACTGTCAGCCTTAACTATTTCTTTTTATGGGTTCTAAAGAGAGTCGCTAATAATTTTTGTTGGGAGATTTTAAAATTTTTAGCTCAAAAGAAGGGAGAAAGATCACTGAACACTCTGTCTCGTTGCAGTTGTCAGCGTATGTTGCATACCAGTAGTACAAGGAATTTGAAAGGATAGTAGTTAAATATGTTAGGTGAGTTAATTCCACTTTGCGGGACCTAGATCGCTTAGATTTTCTATTCCAAAACTCAACAAACGACTACCTTACACACATGTTTTTCACAAATCACCTTTTGGTGCTGTTGAGTAGATCATAATGCTTATAAAAAGTGTGATGTTGTTAACCGTCTCAAATGCCTTCGATAGGTCGACAACCTCGACAGGCATCATTTCACATGTTAGAGGGCCTAGTCAAGACCGTGGCTGAACTTTGTAATTATGACGGTAACTTTTATTATGCTACGGAATCCATATTTAAGTGTTACCATTTTAAAATGCTGTAATGCGGTAGTTTTTAGATGGTTCTTCGTATTACTATTCTCTTTACTTATTTCCCAGTATTTGTATATTTCAGTTTTCCGAGTGATAATTTGATTTTAGTAATTACGTATGCTACAATGCTAAAGTAGTAAAATATTGAATGAGTGAGCGGTACACTAATTAAATGGTGGATTGTAAGGATTTGAAGTTGTTGTAAATACTTTAGCAGAAATTATATTATTAAAGTCAAATGTATCTAAGTTTCAGGAGGTTATATATTATAGAAAGTTAACTTTTCTCCTCTCCTAATTGAAAGTATTTAACATTCATTTATAGTGTTGATTTATGACAGCCACAATTACTGCTAAAAATAGGCAGCAGGGTACTTTTTAAGCACAGTGCAACACAATGCTTTCCCTTTATGATTTTGTCAAAGTGCACAATAATGTTTTATTTTTAGGTGTTAATGTCTAGCTGCATTTGTGTTTTCATGTTTTTGTATATCATTTGAATGTTTGATGTTAAAATGATACACATTCAACCACTCCCACACACACATACACACACACACTCCCACACACACATTTATTCATCATCAGACTACCAGTCAAAGCACACTTATAGGTCAGTTGTTATAAACAAAAAGCTTTTACTCAGGTTTATTATACATAAATGAAGTGCTATTGCCATTACTACTGCACAGCTACACAATGCGATAAACTTAAACACACTTTTGCACACAAATACACACTTACACTCCTTAATAAGACCCTAACACTTGCACAGTATAATGACAGCATAAAAAATTAACAGATGGTGTATGGAAGGCTACAACAACTAGCTGTTTGAACAAAAAAGTCAAAGTACTACAAGGAAACTGCTTCTTTAAGCTGCCTACAAAAGTGCAATACAATCATCAACAGCAACATGATTCCCATCAGCAGCATCATCGTCATCATCATCATCAGAAACAGCATTATAATTTTGATTGTCTGTTAAAGACTTGTAGATGTATGAGAAAGAGTGAAGAGAGTGTGAGAGAGTGAGTATCACTCACATACAAACGAATGACAACAATAAAAGCAAATGCAAGGAAACATGTTACATGCCACAATGTGTAAATTGGAAGTTGTTTGTAACACACCCACCAACTACTTGCGTTTATAAATACATTGTGTAATATTGCTGGTGTTGCTTGTGTCATGGCTGTGTGTATAATTGTGAGGCTGTATTGATGTTGATGATGATGATTTTTGGTTTATAATACAGTAAAAATGACACTTATATTATGTATGCACACAATCGTACAACACTCATTGCGTCATTGTGGCATAACCATGTTGAGTTAAGGACGACCATAATGTTGACATCACAACCATTGGTTTGTATTGCTACTGCTATTTCTGTTGCTGATAATATTGTATTTTTATATGCAACAACAGTAGAAGCAGCTGTTGGTGCTGGTTGCATTACTGTCATTTGCCACTGACTTTTTGTCTTTAAGCCATTCTCGGTTCAAATCTTATATATTGCAATGCCAGAGTTTTTTTCGGGGTTTTTTTTTATAAATATAAGAAAAAGTCATTTCAACACATGTTTGCAGTATGTATGTATGTTTACTTGAAATTTGCAAGTATTTTTTTCTTCCCATTTAATTTGTTTTAAATTCATATTCATTATACATACATATACTTATACATACAAGCATATACATATATATTCTTTATTTTTGTCTTTTACCCTTCGGCTTGCTACTGCATGCTGTTGGGCCATTAACCACTTATGTTTAATAGAAGCATGAAAGAAGCAGTATGAAGAGCCAAAAGAAAAAATGCCAACGGAAGCGTCATGAAATTAATGTAAGCACTGCACATGATTTCGGGTTTATTTAACTCGAATAAAAAAAGTGCGGAAAAAATATAAAAACAAAAAACGCGAAAAGAAGTGGAGAATCATTTCAGGCGTACAAAAGTACATGTAGCGGTGCAAGGAACATACGAATTACTTTTATGTAAATACAAAGTAAATTTTCCTACGAAGAGTAGAAAATAAATGGTCTTTTGGGTACACGGAACAAAAATATAAAAAAAATCTTAAGATATAAATTTATAAATTTTATAACAATTTTTTGTAAGAACAAATTTAACAAAGTGTTTTTTTTTTAAGTAAAACAAAGAAATAAAATATATATAATATTTCACAGACACGAGAAGTCCAACTTTTAAGCTATGCCGCATTTTGAATAAATTAAAAATTCAAATCTTAAATCCCAAAACTATTATATTGAAGGAAATTGGTTCAGAATAAAATATTAGATCAGTTTGAAATTGTGATTTTAATAACAGATTTTTTATTCCTAAGAGCACATAATATGGAAATTCGTGCATACGAGTATACATAAAGTTGAAGGTCCACACCACGCTTTCTACGCTTTTTTCGCGTCGTGAACCTCTCACAAAAAAGTTAAATCAATGTAGTTATATTTTGTAAATTACAGAGCACAAAGCGTAAGACTATCTGACGCATGCAACGCAAAAAGTAGGTTTACTTTCTACTGCACTAGCGGCGAGAGAATAACTCTACTAGGTTCGAATGCCAGGGATGGCTAATTATATTTAATTTTTATTTTAATTTTATAGTTATAATAGTTATGTTTATAGTGTGTATTTATTTTCTCATATTTTTATAGAAAAACTAGCTGACCAGGCAAGCGTTGTTTTGCCATATCAATTATTTCGGGGAAATATTTTTATAGATCAATTAAAATAACTGACTTATCTGAGTACATTAAAAAAAATGTAAGCCATAAGTGTTCTATGGTACACAGATCTCATTTTTTATCAAAGTCATTACGTTTTTTAGGTGAGGCATTAACTATCGCTTGCGGAAGGTCACCCTAGATATTTAGAAGTGTGAAAAATATATGTTGTACGATTCTCAAACGTTTATTTCTGCATTAGCTGGACTACAAATTGTGTACAATTTGAACAAAAATCCTAAAAACTATATCGATTTAAATAAGTACATCATAAAAAAAAGGGCGGTTAAGTAGGCGTGGTAAAAACTTATATTGTGAGAAAATTTTAAGAGGATTGGTTCAGCCGTCTGGCGTACCTAAAGGGGCGTGAAAAAAGCCGTGGCGTTGAGGGGTATGCAAAAAAGATTTTGACCGATTCTTAGACCTACCCGATATGCACACAAAATTTATTGAAATTCGGTCGAGCCATTTCGGAGCAAACACCGCGCCACAAGAACTTTATATTTGATATTGAAAAAATAAGGAAATGATTTTGTAATAAAGTTTAAATTTATTGGCAGTAATAAAAAATAATTATTTAAAAAATTTTTTCATGAACAAAATTCGCATTTTGGTTATGGATGCCATTTACTTAACAAGTGCCATTTCCCAACTTGTGTTATTTGATGCGCAAAAAGCGTGGTATGCAACTTGAGGTTCAAAAAGCGTATGGAGTATAAAATGCGTAAAATGCGCTGATGCGTGGTATGGACTTTCAGCTTAAAAATGAGAGTTGTGTTTTATATTTCGGAATTGACGACAACAAATAAATATTTATCATATAAAATGAATTTATTGCTTTTTAAAGTCTTCTTCATAAAGGTCAGTACACTTTTGCATATATTTTAACCAATTTTCGGAGCAACTTTTCAATTCCAATTAAGGTTTAAATACATCAACCGCTTCACTAGGTGTCGGACGTTGACTTCGCAATTGTTTTATGTTTGGGAGAAAAAGAAGTCATTGGGTGCCAAGTCAGGACTACACAGTCGATGACTCATTGAATCGACGTTTTGAAAAAGTTCCCTGTCTGAGCTGATGTTTACGTAGTAGCATTATCGTAGTGGTGAATGATCCGTTTTTGGCGAATAATTTTTCTAATTTCTGTGAAGTTTTCTGCCAAACAAAGATTCATTCAGAGGTCATCGTTCTACGTTGCACCAATAGCACGATCAATCAGGTCTAGTTAAAAAAAAAATAGGCTACAATCTACTTTGAAGTGCTTGACTTTTGCAGAGTTTTACTCGTCTTGGAAGACCCATACAAACGACTGCTCATATTTTTATGCATATCATGCGACCAATTGACACTAGCGTTTTTTCTTTTTATCGATGGTCAAACTAGGAATAAATCCCCTATAAAGGCTTTTTTATGCAGTGTTAAATGTATGCTAGTCCCATTAATACTTAAGGTTGCCTTAATCTCACTATGAGTTACATACTGATATTGCCGTATCATTTTACGCACGGCATCACTTCTTTTTGAGAGAACAACTGATTTTGGAGCACCTTCATCAAACTCGTCGTTGTTCCAAGCACAGCCACAATTTAATTAAATAAACCATTGGTGAACACTGGTTCTATATGTTGCTTCATCGCTAAAAGTCTTAATATTTGTCAATATCTTTGCCGGTAATGGACCGATTGAATGTATATTTTCCGTTAATGTTATCATATGGTCAAAAAGTAATCTGGAAGATACAAAAACTGACCTTGTTTAATAAAAAAAAACAAGGCATAAGTGGGCTCCGACTCATATCTCAGCCGGTAATGGGTCGGAATTGCTGATTTTCGAAAGTATTTTACATAAGAATTAGTTGAACAGATAGACTGACATTGCAAAGTCTACTTTTCTATCTATAAAAAATTCAAAATATGTCTACTTGATGGGGTCGAAAATTAATACTGGAGATATAATAAATGGTATGACAAACCTTAATACCTCCGTGTGAAGGGTATCTTCTATATATATAAAAGTGAAACTCTGTGTGTGTGTGTGTGTTAGCTATAGACTCCGAAACTATAAAACCGATCAGACTCAAACTTTGGCAAGTTATTGTACACATACCAGGTAGTGTTTATGGGGGGAAAAAAGTTGACGGGGCCACGCCCATAAAAAATTAGTTATCATTTTAAGCTACTTGCACATGAACGATTTTTCTGAAACTTTTCACACATATCGAGCTCTCATGACTTAATAATTTCGTGATAATAAAAGTGGGCGGGGCCACGCCCCTAAAATAGTTTTAATTTTGAGTAACTTGCACTGGACCGATTTTCCTGAAACTTTGCACACATATTGAGCTGTCATGACTAAATAATTTCGTGATTAGAAAAGTGGGCAGTGCCACGCCCATAAGAAATAAGTGATAGTTTTTAGCTCCTTGCACTAGATCAATTTGTCTGAAACTTTGCACACACATATTGCGCTGTCATAACTATATAATTTCGTGATTGGAAAAGTGGACAGGGCCACGCCCATAAACCCATTAAAAAAAGTAATAATTTGCACTTGATATTCAATTAAAAATCAGAATGCATTTTTATTCATTAAGGGGCGTAGCAACGCGCGCCGGGCTTTTCTAGTAAAAAATAAAATTGATTTTATTATTTCACGAAACTCTAATGTGTTATGAAGGAGACCTACTTCTATGATCGGCAATAGTGTCTTTTTTTTTAATTTTTATACCCGCCACCAAAAAAATGGTGGGGGTATATTCATTTTGTCATTCCGTTTGTAACACATCGAAATATCCATTTTAGACCCCATAAAGTATATATATTCTGAATCAGGGTTTGATTTGATGACGATCTAGCTATGTCCGTCCGTCTGTCCGTCTGTCCGTCTGTTGAAAGCACGATAGAGGTCGCACCGAAAAAGCTAGGGGGCTCAAATTTTGCCAGAATCTTTCTTATAGACAAGGTTTGTTTGGTATTGAAAATGGGCTAAATCGGAATATTTGGAAGAGAGTTATAGCTCGAAAAGCAAGGGTAGGTCGAAAAAACCGTGTCCTTCGAACATCGAATAAAATGGAATTGTGTCCAAACGCCTTAACGTAGACTCATGAAACTTCGAATATATATTTCCTGGGCAAAGACAATATTTTCCCCCGAAAATTGTCTAAATCTATGCATTAGGAGAGGAGTTATCGATCAAAATGTACGAAAATTTATACCGCACAGTGTATTTTTCGGTATATTTAAAAACAAAAACGTCATAAAAGCAACAAAATTGGATGTACGACTCTGAAATTTTGCACACTTTGCTTTTTGGTAACGCGCTTTCTTTTAGCGGCAAATCAATGTGCCACCCCACTTTTACGCCCACCTCCCATATAACGTTTTACTCAAAATTCATATAATTTCTCTATTAATAAAGATTTTGGAATTACAAAGGGCTATTTTGAAACACCTAAGTTGTACTCATTTGCAAAAATAACTTTGACACGCCTACTATAACGCCCACTTTTTACGTTATCTACCGTTAATGAAATTTAAAAGCTCATAAAACCGGCAAAATTAAAGGTATGATGATAAAATTTGCTACGTACATCCCCCTAGGCAATGTCATTACTGTGCCAGAAAATTAAGGTGCCACGCCCACTTTTACGCCCACCTCCTATATAACGTTTTACCTAAAATTCATATAATTTCTCTACTAATAATGATTTTGGAATAATAAAGAGCTATATTGAAACACCTAAGTTGAGCTCATTCACAAAAATAACTTTGACACGCCTACTATAACGCCCACTTTTCACGTTATCTACCGTAAATGAAATTTAAAAGCTCATAAAACCGCTAAAATTAGAAGTATGATGATAAATTTTGCTACGTCTATCCCCCTAGGCAATTTCATTAATATGCCAAAAAATTAAGGTGCCACGCCCACTTTTACGCCTACCTCCCATATAACGTTTTACCTAAAATTCGTATAATTTCTCTATTAATAAAGAATTTGGAATAATAAAGGACTATATTGAAACACCTAAGTTGTACTCATTAGCAAAAACAACTTTGACACGCCTACTATAACGCCCACTTTCACTTTTGAATTGTGTCCAGACGCATAAACGTAGTCATGAAACTTCGAATATATATTTATCGAGTCAAAAGAATATTTTTCCCTGAAAATCGCTTAAATTTATGAATTAGGAAAAGAGTTATAGATAAAAATGTACGAAAATTTATACCGCACAGTGTATATTTCAAATTTAAAACGTAATAAAACTGACAAAACTATATGTACGATTCTGAAATTTTGCAAACATGGCTTTTTGGTCAAAGTCTTCGTTATAACACTTTTTTCTTTAAATTTTTATAAAGATATATTAGTCACATATATTAGCATTTATTCATCTTACACTGTGCAATTTATTGTACTGTAGCTAAATATAAGATAAAGATGATAAGATAGATGACTCTACTAGCAACTACTAGATGGCGTGCTAACAACTTATGCTTATGTTCTCCTGAAGTTATGCTCTATTAAAAATGGGAATTTAGGAAAATTTTGACCTAAGTAAAAAAAAATTATCTCTAAACGTTATAAACAATTTATTTTGATGTACTAATGGCTAACAAATTTTAAAATTATACAAAACTTATTTCGTTTGAAAATCTTTTAAAAGCAAAATGTTATAGAAGTTTAAAAATCAAAATCTTACTAATAAATTTCCCGTTTTAGAAAAATGCAGAGAATGTATATTTTAAATCACCCTGTGGCCCTTAAAATTTAACCTTAAATTCACTTTCTTCCTCTTAAATTCATGTAAATTCTCTATGAATAAAGATTTTGGAATACTAAAGGACTATATTGAAATATCTAAGTTATGTTTATTAGCAGAAACTTTATTGACACGCGTATTTTAACGGCCACTTTCATTGAAAGACTAAATTTACCAAAAAATTTACTACCATACCGAAGTTATAATGGGTGGTTTTATTTTAAGGGACTATGTTGATTTTGAATAAAATTATTATGAAATTATTATCATTTAATTTTATAATGATAATATTTGTATGCTTCAATTATGTATGGAACAAAATATCGGCCAAATGGCCCCCCTAACCTAGGCGGCACACCACGATCCAATAGTCCATATTTTCAATGACACTTTTGATGCTCGATTGTTGGGCACGATGATGAGTCGAGGTTGCTTGCTCTTTTGCCACGTTATCGTGAAAAACAGCAATGTTTCCCATTCAACGAACTAAGATGGCATTCACAGATGTTTTCAAATTTCATACAGACCTGCTTTGCAGACATTTAAATATTGTTTACAATTCTCACGATTGTGGACGAATTCGAACGATTATGTTGACCAAAAGAATCACGAAGTGCACAAAATGCATTTTGATTTGAACGCCCATTTTTATAAAAATCTTTAATATTTAAAAGCGTTGCTCGATTGCGTATATTTCCACGGTTTAAATTGAGTTAGTCTGAGATTGAGAAATGTCAAATGAAATACAAGAAAAAAGTTGAAGTTTAGATGTGGTTCACCTTAAACATGGGCCCTTAAAATTTAACCACCCTCTACAAAGAAAGTGATACATATTTTATTATAAAGAGATTATTCTATAGCGATTAACAAAATAATAAATATTGTGCTTTAAATGTACACAAAATTGGTGGTGGGTATAAAAGATTCGGCACAGCCGAATATAGTGCTCTTACTTGTTAATTTTAAGACAAATAAAAAATGTTTGACAATCAAATTATAAATTTCATATAAATTGAAGCAAAAATAAAAATTAAATAAATATTAAAATTATACTAGAAAAGATCAAATGTAATATTAAGAAATAAAAACATTTTATTTTGTTAAACCAAAAAAAAAAGCCTAGTTAACAAAGTCGAAAGAAAACCCAAACGAAAGAAAGCTAGTCACTTACTGTCCAATACATTTGTCTATTTCGAAAGTTTTCATTCGCTTGTTCAATTTTTATGACAATTTTTGTTCCGTATTGATTGAAACGTATTTGATAATTACAAGAATTCTAGAGTCAAAAATGTACATTTTTCTAGCTTTTTCCTTTGAAATGGTACAAGTACCACTGAATTGTTTGTACAAAAATACAACCCTGATCAGTTGTATATGAGAATTACAAAAAACACAAAAGAAACAAAACGAATTAAAAAGTTGTTAATTTTCTTTGTGTGTGTGTGTATGTGTGTTTGTTTAACAGTTTTTCTATTTGTTAATAAAAAAATTTAAATTTTTTTAAAAAAGGTTAGAAAGATATAAATTTTTTTAAATTGAAAAATATTAACCGAAAAATATTTTAAGTATTAAACGAAGTTTCTGAAAAGATCGATTTTTTTGGACAATAAAAATATGTATGTATGTCATAAGAAATCTATTTTTCTGGCAGTGTTTTCCTTTTTTTGTTGTAACACTCACAAAAAAACTGCACATCCTCTAAAAAATATTTTAAGCTTGAATTGTAATTTTTAATGAGTAAAATACAAATGTACAATAAGTATTAAAAGTATATAAAAATGTTTTAAAAATGCACAAGTAAAAACATATATTTTTTTAATAAAAAAAAAACGGCTGCAAAATATGTAATAACATATGTAAAACTCATAATTATTTTCAGAGCAGTTACAAAAATACAACAACACACACACTCAAACACTTTAACACACACACACACAATGACTACAAAAAAATGAGTTATTTTTAAATTAAAAAATTCTACCCAGGTAAACAAATGTAATTGCACTTGATATTAACTCTGAACAGAATCCAGACATGCATAATTCCATCTCCTCTCATACTTTTACATTTTTGAGGTATGAAAACGTCTTGTTATAGACAAACACGCACAGCACCCATACTCTTACTTTGACGCTTTCAGCACTCAAGTGTAATTGTTAACATGATGATTAAGTGGCGGGTGGTTGTTGTTAGTCGTAGCTGAGTGTCTTTTTGGTGCTTAAATGTTGTTTCAAAGACAAAATGATGGATAAAAGGATGAGAAATATACTTTGAATATTTCATTGTATGTTTTTTTTTATTTTACATATAACGAGTAAGTTTTTCAATTGGTTTGTCACTTTGTAATTTTTGCTGTTTTCTCTATTTACAAAATCTTTTTCCCTTTTTATGAAATTTTATATTAAAAATGATACCGTCCATTAAATTTGTTGTTTTTAATGCTTCATAAAAAAAATTAAAATTAAAAAAATTAAAATTAAATTTTTTTTTTATACCTTCAAGAACCTCTTTTTAAAATTTTGCCGAAATTGGCTCAAATATAATGAACAAAATATTTTTTCACCTATTTTAGCCGTTACGACACTATTCTTAGCCGCTTTTCAGTATTTTATTAACTTAAATAATTGTCTGTGTACTATTAAGTTTTATATTCAATACATGTATTATTGTGTTAATAAAATAAAAAAGTATTAACTATTCAAAAAACGTACAAGCATGTAATAACGATTTATTCGGCCGTAACGAATCTGATAATACCCTCTACCACATCTTAGCTTAGCCTGACTTAAAATCTAAGGCTATACGTCATTTTGTTTTATAATTTCCAATGTTGTTTTTGATTTTGAATTTCTTTATAGTTAATTGTGTTCTACTAGTCAAGCCCTCACATTTGATATCCATGGGGTTGAAAAAAAATGATCTGTGATTTTGTTTAGGGCGCCATTACTTATAGGCATTAGCGCAGTAACAAACTCATACACAACCTCCAACAACTTTAATTACTGTATAGGGTATAATTAGGCTGATCGATTATTCGACTTTTTTAAGAAACCGGTTTTAAAATAGTATGAAATTTAAAATTAAAAAAAAACCGGTTGCTATTTTGAAAATTGAGACAAAACCGGTTAACCGGTTCGAATATATAAAATATAATATTTAAAGAAAAATTTCAAAAATATTGTAAAAAAAGATTATAATTAAATTTATATATGAATATGAAATTTTTACAGTTTATATAAGTTTGGCTGCACAATAACGCAATAACTGACATGAATGCAGTTGACTAATTTGGTTTTCATTAGTTGAATTTAAGGACAAAAGGTACTCTTTACAAGTAAACTAAATAAATACAATTTTTGTATCTCCTTTGGTACATTTTTTTAAATATTAAATAGATCTTTTAAACTAATATTCACTAACGTATTCTGTTTGAAATTATTTCTGTAATTTGAAATGCATTTTAAAGGCTAGAGATAAAATCTTTAAAATTTCATTTTAAAAATTCTTTCTTATACCCCAGACAGACATACAAATATAGGCATAAACAAGTTTGTTCGATGGTTAAATTGAAATTTAAGTTGACAGACACTCAATGCCATTATTTTAAATTAGGATCTGGAAGTAAAGTGATCGATCAGCTAAGTTTATGCTTCAATTACCTCTAACTTTTAATGCTAGCCTTATATCCTATAAAAAAAATAATATTCAGGCTCAATTATTTTTCTTATTTTACATTTGTTTTTTAAACAACAAATAAATTTCTTACAATATTATGGAAGAATATTTAATAGTTTTTATTTTCTGATTTTTGGAAACTTTTCGCGTACTAAATATACTATTTATGGTACGATTGGTTACAAAAATATATGAAAATAAACTTAAACAAATAAAAAACCGGATTTTTCGGATAAAAAAACCGGTGTATTCGATATTCGAAAAATCAACATTTAGAAAAAACCGCAAGCTGAAAGAGGAAATAAACCGGGCTTTCCACCGGTTGTAAAACCGAGTCGATCACCCTAGGTATAATACAAAATTTATGTCCAACAAAAAATGTTTGAGAAAAGTTGTTGAAAATAAATTTAATTTTACTGGCCTAAATGTTGGTTAAGTGGATAAATGAAATTTCAAAAGAGATTTAATTGTATCGTGACGAAATGCTTGTATTGTTTGCTTAAGTAATTAATTAAAATATACATATACAGAGCGATAATCATGCGCTGGATTTAATTAAATAATTATGGTAAAATACACAGGTGCAAGAGAAGCGGAGAAAGTAACAAATACATTAAATTTATTTTAATTAATGATTTATTAAGCTTTTGATTTAATTAAATCATTTTGAAGATGAAAAAAATTAAAAAGGGTTGAGGTTTTCAAATGTCATAAGTTTGGGGTGGATTAATATAAATACAATTAACTAACTGCAAAATTAGTCAAAAGAATACTAGCTAAAGTTTCGAAAATTCTATTGAAAAATTTAAATAAAATTTAAAAATATTTTTTGATAAATTTTATTCTATTATTTAAGTTTCTAAAACGTTTTCTAAATTAAATTAAATTGTAATCATTTTAGGAATATTGAAAAGTTATTTATATTATACTTTTATTATTTTTTTTAATTTTTTTAAAAATTTGTTTTTAAAAATTTTTTTTTTTTAATTTTTTTTTGTAATTTTTTTTTAATATATTTTTTTTTAGAAACATACATACGTAAACTCAATTTATAATTTTACAATGGGATGTTTTTTACATGTACATATGTACGTATTTTATATGAGATGAATGGTGATACAAACAATTGTTATTGAATGACTACACGATGTGAAGGGTATATAAGATTCGGCACGGCCGAATATAGCACTGTTACTTGTTTTTTTTTCTATTACAAGATTTACAAAAAAATAAATTTTATTAGAATACTTAAAGCCAAGTATACCGAAATATTTTAATTTCTTAAGAATTTAATGATTATGCGAGTAGCTTATCAAAAATTGGACAAAATTAATAATTAAAAAATTACAAAAATAACTTTCATGACAATTCATAAACAGTGCTTGCTCCCAGCATTTTACCAAATTAGTAGGGTACATTTAATAAACTTAAAGATAATAAAAAAACTAACAAACTAAAAAAAAATAATAATAATAAATATAAATTTTTACCAGAAAGTCTATCTAGTCGTTCTTGCAAAATTCCAATCGGAGAAATATACCTTGTGTTTGACCAACAAAATTCTTGCTCGCAACATAAAATATCTTGCATTATACGACCTTCAAAATAAGATAGTTTTTTACAAAACGTTTTATCATATGAAGAGCATAAAAGGAAATAGGAAATATGTTAGCTTGCTCATACATAAATTTATTTGAATATAGACACATCTATAGTCTGGACACTACTACCACGTGTTAATTAAATTTCAAAAGTTTGTTTAAGTTTACTCCACGCTATTTCATGCTTTCCTTAAATACGATTTCAGAACCATTTAATACTAATTTTTAAGTTTTTGCTTTCCGTAACGACAGTGCATTTGCATTTCTTGGATGCATTTCGCAAATAAATAGCGTTGATTTTTGAAACATTTTTTTACCATTTTAACCAGTATATCGCTTTGGCTGATAGGGGAAGAAAAACGACAAATTTGAAAAAAAGAACTATGAGTACTACATATAATTCCCTAATTCTAATTTCATTAAATTGTAACATTTATTTTATTAAAAAAATATTGATTAATAGGACACAAAAAAATATTTTTAGGGCAGATTTATAAATTGTAAATATGATTTAATCGCCTGTGTTCTGCATTCCGAATAAAGTGAAATTAGGATTATTAGCTTTTAAATTCTTTATTGCATTTAACACAAATTTAATTTACATTTTATTGATTTGGCAACATTTAATTAAGAATCGCTTACATATTTGAAACAATATCTAAAAATTTTTAAAATTATTTTTCAGGATCAGTAACATTTTACAAGGTGTATGCTGACAGTCCGTCTGTCTATCTCTGTTTACTTTTTTCGTTTGGCAGCAATTCTTTTCAAATTATATATAACAAATTCTCAGGTTGTACAACATTTTCTATATTCAGCATATTTATTGTTAAATATTAACACCCTTGCAAATGTGCATGTTTGTTTATGTGAGAGTATTGTTAAATCCTTATGCTGACATCACAAGAAATATTACATAAGATAAATACACTTAAAGAAGTCATGAGCATCACTACATACATACATACATACATACATACATACATACATGTGTAACTACACATGGACATTTTAATGTCCAAGTTGGTTATGCTATAATTTTTTAATAGCACATCGACCTCTGTGCGCGAAATTATCGTATATAAAAAATTGTTGTAATACTATAGGCTTCTTTGTTACTTCAAGAAAATTTTGTGGTAATTTCTATACTTTGGATTAAGATCTTTTTTGGGTGGTTTAAAAAGAGTGCTTAATTCAAAGATTTCAAAATAAAAACGTGCAAATTTGTATGGGTTTGGGTTGTTGAGCAATTCTAAACACACATATACATATATTCACATGTAGGGGGAATATTGAAGCAGACCACTACTGTCACGGGTCCCGTTTCGACCCCCTTCGCTTTTCAGTGATTTCGTGTCCACCGATCAGTATACCTTAGTCCCGCGCCACAACCGGCGTTTGCTCTGGACTAGGAAAATGAGTTCACACTGCCGACTGGTGATTGTCGACAATCCTAATTGCACAGTCCTTTGTAACCGCCAGCATCTCTCTCAGACTAAGGACCCTCATCGCACTCACACTTAATGTGTGCCTGCCTGTGATCCTTAATCTTCCGCTCGCCATCGCCGAACACTTGCATACTACATGAGCTGTCGTCTCGGCATCCTCCAGGCACATTCTACAAATATCATCATCCACGATCTGCATCCTTTTCAGATGATATTTGAAGTTCCCATGTCCTCTAACCAACGCAGTGATCCAGCTCATCGTTATCCGATTTAAACCGAGTATCTTCACTGCACCCCTGCCAAGTGGCTTTCTGAGCACCATACAAGCCTGTCTAAACACACGTACATGCATGAAAAAAGAAAAACACCAACATATTGCTGCAATATTACAAAATTTATTCCCAAAGTATAAAAATATTATCTCCTTGTCTTGTGCAGAAAATTTCCAAAGTATTAAGACAAATAGGAATGTATCAGAAATAGACAAAAAGTAGTATTAAAGGAACGAAAGCTAGCAAACGAAAGAAGAGCAGAAAAAATTAAAAACAAATATTTCAATATTAAATGGCCACTCAGACATGTTGAAAGAAAATAGGAATAAAAGTCAAATATAAATAGACGACAAGACAAGTATCAATGAACACAGAACATAAAATGTGTACACAGAAGAACATGGAGAACATGGAGAACATTAAATATTTATTTAAAATAAAAAATTTATGACCCTTAAAGACAATGAAAAGTAATACGGAATTAAGGACAACCAAATCGAGTTTTGAATACCGCTACACAAAAAGTTTACACACATCAGCCTTGTACGCATGGAAATAATAAAAATCATTTGTAGAAATATACAGTTTCCGTATAATTTGTTGATTAATTTTAAAAACTGACTAGTCGATATCATATGCCAGTTATAGTGACGAACGCGATGTAACCTCTCTTATATCTATAGTTTTTAACAAACTGTTCGCAGCTTTTAATAAATAGTTATGACCAGAAATTCCAAATGGTATAAAAATTCTTTCGACATCTCTTAAGCGTAGGGTACAAATCTTGCAACAATGTATAATATTCGAATGTTAAGTGTTGAAATAAAAAGTGAGAAATATACAACGAAAATAAGAAATTATATATAAGCCGGATAGAAAACACACAAATTGCTGACACAAAATGCAGTGGACATTAAGACAATAAAATTCAATATAATAGATATAATGCGACCATGTTTTAATTTTAATATATAACAACACAAAAGCAAAACATAAAGTTAAATAGATATTAAGGGGAGTTCTTAGTGTAAAAAAAAAACACTTGCGAAATATAATGAACTAGCATTTAACCCTCTACTTCGTTAGCGCAGTTCTTACTATTTGTTGATGTTGGTGAACTGATCTAGCTGGCCCGGATGCCAACTAATCCTAACGACTGCCTGGAGATTAATCTCCCAGACCCGAAATAATCACACGTACAACAATTATATGATTATTAATTGTATTTATTTATTTATATTCATTTGTGTAATGTATGTGTCTATAAATAATGATAGTAAGTGGACTGTATGTGTTTATGAGCGACACTTGTTGACAACTAAAACTTCTTGTGTGTAATGAATGTATGTGTAGTAGATAAAGCAATTGAGTGTTGTTGAGTTGTACTTGAGGGAAGTTTGATAATAGGGAATGGTTCCTCAACAGTTGAATTCGCAAGTTCTATTTTTGGTTCAACTTATAAAAATTTGTATGTCTCATTCAATTTACTAAGAAAAAAAAAGTAGAGTAAGGATATATCGGGCATATATTTTCTAACTAAAAGCAAGATCAATGCTACTGAGTTTCAAAAATTAAAATTCATAATTTGCAAAAATTACCCTAAAATAAATAAAAGTAACATTTTTTCCTACACTAAAACTTCCACTTGGTTTATTATTTATTACCTTTATTCAGAATTCTATGTATACAAAATAAAAACAAAAATGAGAATCAACAACACTAATATTAAGAATCCAAGTTTACAAACGTAAAAATACAATAAAAATGCGAAAAGGCTTTTTTGTGTCTTCAATATCATTTTAATTCTAAACTTAAATCAATAATCCTTTATTTTACAATTTTAACTTTATAAACGTAAAAAAAAACAAAAAGTCTCATTAAAATTCACAAAATTACCTTCTTGGCCGCCCATAACATATTTAGTCTCACCTTGTATCAACAGTCACTAATTTTAAAATTCTAGCTTCGCTGACGTAGAAAACACCAAAAGTACCATTAAAAATTCAAAAAAGTACCTTTTTGGTCGCCCATAACATTTTTAGTCTTACCTGGAATCAATAGTCCTTTATTTTGCAATTCTATCTTTATAAACGTAGAAAATACAAAAATTACAACAGAAAAGCGAAAAAGTACATTTTTGGTCCAAGTTTCAAATTCGAAGTTAAAAATGTGCAAATATCTATAAAACATAATATTTTAAAAGATTTAATTTACAGTCAGCAAATCGAATCATTTTTGCATAAAAGTAATAATGTTCTTAAAAGTACCAAACTCTTTTATTCCGATATTTTCCCATTCTACCCTGTTAGGAATGTGTTTCCATTTTTACTTGATTACATAATTTTTTATGTCTGGTAAAATTTCCATATTCTATTAGCCAATAATAATTATTATTGTTCTATGCCTTTTTTTGCTCATGAGCTATGTGACTTTACGCTAAAGTAATTAGTTTTGGCACTTTTTCCATTTTGGATTTTTTATGAATTTAAAAAAAAAAAATATTTAAATTTTTAGGCAAAAAAATATTTTTTTTCTCCACAAATTTATTTTTACCGGCAAAACTGTTGATTATAAAGAAAAACGTTATATGAAAGGATTAAAGAAATTGTAATTAGTTTAATTTAATTAATTTTTCTAAATTTGTTTCATCAAAATCGAACAAGTGGTTCTCGAGTTATGTTAAACTACGTTTTTGCCAAAATGTTACAACTAAGCGAAAAAACATCAAGATAAGGAAAAAATTTAAAATGTCATAAAAAAAAACTGACACATACGAACGCCAAACCCTTTGAGGGTTTTACTATACTGATCTAGTACCATCACCCTGATTTGGAATTTCTCATCCCCCAGATTGGCTGTTGTACTGTGTTATTATTAAATTTTGTCCCATTGAATAATTTTAGAAAAGTTTAAACAAAGTACCAAAAAAGGGACAATTTTTACCCCTTATACATGCGAATTTGAACAAAGTGCCGAATTCTTATTAATATTTTTTAGCGGATTACTGAAAACAGTTTAAACCTTTTTCCTAGTTAATTTGTTTGAAAGTTACGCAGGGTACCAAGAAAGTACCAAATTATAGTTTGTACCCGTTTTATCTATCTCCTTAGAGGTTTAAAATTCAAAAAAAAAAAAAGGCCAGACACCTGTCAGCTTATTTTTTGTGCAAATTACAATACTTTTTCAATTTTATTTGTATCACTTTTAGTTTAGCAGATATAAGATTACCGATTTTACTCGTTTTAACCCTGTTTTTAACCGTTTAACTGAGTTTTCTTCTCAAAATGGGAGTTTTATCTAATCTTGAATATCTCATATCAAGTTATGCGAATACTTTTTCAAAAACGATGCAGGACTTCTGAAGCTCATTAACTCAGATACTAATACTATAAAGAGAATATCAAATTATTTTTAATTTATCAGTAAATTCCTAAAAAAGTATTTCTTCTAGTGCAGAAGTGCTGTTTTTTTATATCAGTCTTATGGATTCAAATATTCTTTACATATTCTTAATTCTCATTCCTTTCGTAATGTCATTTAATTTTTTCCTTATGCAGACTTGCTAATTTCACATTGGCTGTACACATTTTGTTAATAATTTCTCCAAAGATATTTTTTACAAGACTTACAACGATTTCATCTGAGTGTATCAAATTTCAAAGAAAAACCTCGTATTTGGAATACTATTTACACACTCCGTTTTTCCTTGATATGTAAAGGCTAATTTCTTAAAATCTGCAACTCCAGCGAAAAGTTGTGAATAAGGCAAATATTTTCGAAATTTTTTTACTTAAAACCAACAAATGTTTTATTGTTTGGTTTTTAATTTTGTCATTAAATATTTTCGCTTCACTGAAGAATTGTATATCTGATGTCATTCTAATATTTTTATCATTTTTAAAGATCTTAAAATAGTTGAAGGTAGTAACGTATGCTCGTGAATTCAAATTGCTATCTATCAATGAAGCAAAGTTCATTTGGCTCCATTGACAGTCGTGATTACTTGATTGATTTTTCGTAGCAAAGATTTAAACATCTAAATATATAAACATTCACATCGTTTATATTAGTAAGATTGTCTTGTTTAAAAAGTAGAATGATTTTACATTTAAAAAAGTCTATACAAAAAACATTTTTGTGCCGACTCCTTTTTGTATTCCATATACAAACAAATAATGTTTTGGCAAATATTTGCCAGAAATGCAAAATTTATTTGTAGTAGTTAATTTTCCATACCATTCTTCTTCTTTACAGTTGCTATTTAAAGGATTTTTAATATAATCCTTTTACTTAAATTTATCCTCCTTTTATTCACTCGGCCTTTCATGACAATTTCTTTACGCAAAAGTATTTGCTAATTATGCGCTTGCTTGCTAGTCTGTTTAAATTAAATTGAAAACAATTAAATTCTTTATGTTTTTGTAAACAAATTTGAAAATTCCGAAAAACCTAAAAGGGGAAAAAAAACAAACAAATGCCTACAAGTGCCTCCTGTGTCTTCTTGACATTAACACAACGAACTTCTCTTATTTATCCCGCGATGAGGGAAAAAAACCCTACTGTCTATTTCAAATTCCTTTAACATTAATTTTACAAAATGTTACTTGCGTCAAAAATCTATAAATTTCTAGTTCTTCACTTGAAGATTGTTCTTATGTATCCTGTGCTTAGATGTAAGTACATATCTGTGTCGTGGACATCTTTCAACTGCCTTGAATAGTCACATTTAAAACTCATTACTGCATTAATTAATTTTTAATGGCTGACAAAATTTCGTAAAAGAATACGCTTTAGTGTCATCAACAACAGTAGCAGCAACAACAACAGCAAGAACACAACTACAGTATTCGTTAGCAGCATCTAAAACTACATAAGAGAGAGAGGGAGAGAGGGAGGGAAAATTAGAGAGTGACAGTAAGGAACGTATCATTGAATTTCATTGACTAAAACTAAAGTGTTATTTTCTTTTCGTCGAGAATATGAGAAAAATTAAATTAAGCTTAAAGCAGTTTATTACACAAATTACATTGATTTGTTTGCTGGTGTTTTTGTTGTGTGTGCTTATCCTAAAGCAATTGACCAATTGAAGAGGATGACGAAGAATAATGGCGTACAATTTTATAGCTGAATTAAATTTAAAGAGGATTTGAATGTTATAAAATTAAAACATTAAAATTTTTCTATTCAAACTGTTATGCGAAACCCTCAGGCGTATGATTGATTTAAATAAAATGATTTTGATATTAAATATGTATGGCATGTACTGGTAATAATGATGCTGTGAAATTTAATACTTAATGCAGCGAATAATACTAATTTTTACAATTACTTGAAATATAGATAATTGAAGAGCTGTCATTAGGCAGCAGCTGCTGTGTCAACTAAACCTCATTAGCATTAAGACACATTTTTTTTCCAGAGTATACCTGAAAAAGTGTGCCAAGGAAATGGAATTTTTTTTATCTACAATGCTGATTTGACTAGGGCTTTTGCCAATATTTTCCAATACTGCTTTGATATTAATATTTGAATGGCCTATTTTTTGGTCACCAGTATTTTTAGCACCAACAGTTGGTTCATCAATATTTCGACCAGATTTCATAATTAAATTTCGTATTTTGACTGCAACATTATCTTTATATAACACTGTACCTGTAATATGATTTAATACCAGACCGTTATCCTCTTATTAACAACGATAGATTATATATTGACATCAGACTTAAAATTGCGAAATTCATAAAAACCCATAAAGGGCGGTATTTAATTTAATAGTGTTAAACCTAAAACAAAAGATTTATAAAAAAAAGTTATAATTGGGATGTCGGCAAGGTGACAAGAACACTCTGGGGTGACCCAAATCTTGGGAAATCAAAGGAGATTCTGAGACTAAGTAGACCTACACTTAGGAAATTAACCGGTGTAATTACAGGTCATACGGAGTTGAGAACTCATCTGTTGTCTGAGGAGACAACATGTATAGCTTGCGAGGAAGAGGATGAGACTCTGGTACACTACCTCTGTCATTGTCCTGCGTTTGGGCATATTAGGCGCAAAAATTTTACAGTGGATACTATGCCTAACTTGGAATACCTGGGGAACTCGAACTGGAGATCCATAAGGCGTTACATTGAGGGGACTGGGTTCTTGGACTAGTCCGTTATTTATGGGAAATTATGTTTATGGTTTTTGTTTGGGAATTCCGCTTTCCATATGGAGCGCACAACATGCCAACTGGGCATAAGTGCATACCTGTCATGGGTTTGGGCTTTTATACCCCTCCTTTTCAACCTAACCTAACCTAACCTATAATTGGGTAGAAGCATACGAAATAAGAGATGCCGCACATATAATTTGTCATCCAAATCACAAATCGCCAAAAGTAAAATGTAATATTCTTACAGCCCAATAATAACGATATCTAAGTTATTGTGATCTAGCTAAAAAAAAAAACAACGCAATATTCAAAAACCTTAATTGGTTGTCTTTTAACCGGTTAACGCCCAACTTTTTAAAAATATTTTTTGTTTCTTTTTTTTTTGAAAAACGGTTTTAATTAAAGTAAAATAACACAAGAATTTTAAAATTTATTTAATTTTTATAAAACTTATGAAAATAAAGCCTGTCCTATAAATAGGACGCTGGGACTTAGAGGAATCATAGGTGATATGAAACCAAATTTAAGTTATTGTCTTATTCAAATAAAACGAAGATTATTTTGCATGGCATGGAATAAAACAGTCCTTGCAAGGTGTTACATCACATTTAGCGCAAAATAAAAGTGGTTTTGATTTACAGTTTTGTCCCTAACATTTTCGCTGTTTCTATCGTTTTTTCATAAAATGTCCTTTGTTATCATATCTTACATCTGAAAAAACTTTCGTGGACGATGTTCTCGGTCTGCATACAAACGGTTATTTAGATATCTTCAAGTAAGGAACAGTGACAGATCTTTTGAACTCTAACGAACTAATTCTATTTTCGTTTACAAGTTTGCAAACAATCCAGGAATTCACCATAGTCATATCTATACGTGTAATAAAAAGAGATCAGTACCATTTCTTGGCTCTAATATTTGTTGCGTATTTACATACCAAACAGTCTTGTTGATCCACTCCACTTGTTGTCATTTCATTTTGCGATAAGTATTTATACATTTGCATCGAATCACTAATCAAATAAACCTCGTTCTTTCTTTCCAAGAGTTTTAGAGTCTTAAAGAGGACATTATGAAAGTCTGTTCTCCCTCAAAGTCGCACGGAATCCTAGCTGCTGCAAATAAAACAGTGAGTCTCTACTGGTAAATAAATTTTCAGAATATATTTGATGACTTGTGGATTCTGATATACCATACAACATATCTATTGCTACTCTCGATCCTGATGCCAAATATTCACGATCGATTTTCCCATATCTAAGTCAAAATTAAGGCAATATTCACTCAGGCTCAAATATATCAGGTAATTTGTATTGCATTATAAGTTCTCCTGGTATATCAGTGACTTCCAAATCTCCTATGTTGTTACCATCAACGTCGTCGTCATCAGTCAGTTCATCGACATCTTTAGATGCCATAAATGTAGAATCATTTAAATTATCGTACAATTCTCGTAAAAACAATGTTTTTCTATACATCTTTAGATAAAATAGTCTTAAGAATTTGTGAACTGAAGTGAATAATATCAATGTAATACCGCGAAACAAAGACTCAACTACACGCAATATCCAATGCAGAAAATGATGAAGATCGACACATAAACTTGAAGTACTAAAAACGAAAAAAAAAATATATGTTTGGACATCGTCAACAAACATCCATATGAATCTCCCAAATATAAAGCAGAAAATAGCGCGTAGTAAACAACAAACACGATATACTGAAAATTTAAAAAACTGTTAATATTTTGATAACGTCAAGTACCAGCGTCATATAAATAGGACAGTCACAATGCACCATCTGGTTTTTCAAGTATGGTATTTTTTTTATTTTAATAAGTATATAAACAGTTTGGGTAAATACTTTTTAATTTAAATAATAGCATATAATTTTGTTAAAGTTTGTGTTATATGATTTATAAACATATTTATAATGTCGCCCAAGATTCTTAAAAATGCACTAAGTTTAGTTGTTTTTCACTGGCAAGTTATAATAGAATGAAAAAGCAAGCATACCTATAAAGATTTGTTGGTATTACACCTAACGTAAATAAAAAATATTTTTAGAATAAAAATTATATAAGTGACAAAAAAACATTTTTTTTGTAATGTCCTATAAATAGGACGCAGGGCTGTAATGGGTTAAGGCAGGGCAGAAAAAATGTTTTTTATTGTCTTACAAACAATGGCAATGGATTTTTTTGATCCACTCTTATACACTTAGACCATACCAGAAACTTTAAATCACATCTTGTTTAAGAAAATTCTCTATTGATATAATCACACCAGAAGAGGGAAAATGGTATAAAGTAATTAGGGTAAGTGTTGTTTCGAGTTAGAGCGTGATAGCAATATTATAAATATATAGAAGGAAAAGGTAAATAAATAGACACCTTTAGGGTGCCCCGATGGTGTAGTGTCCTTATTTTTAATTAAATTTTTATAGTTTCCCACTTGTTATATAGTTATATATATATATATATATATATAGTTTCCCACTTGTTAAAAACTTTACTTGTTAAAATATTTTTGTACAATTCTACTTTGTTTTGTAAAAACTTTTAGAATATTTTATTGATTGATTCATTGTATTTTTGCTTTCTAAAATAAACATATTTTTTTTATGTGAATAAATTAAGAACATTTAAACTATCAAAGATACCAAAGGTGGACTAGTCAGTAGTGTGCTGCTCTGCTAGTTTAGGGGTTGCTGGTTCAATTCCCGCCTGAGACTCTGGCCTGTTCTGCTACTCTTTCCCTTCTATTCTAACTATTCTATTCATATGGAGCCCACAACATGCCAATTGGGCATAAGTGTATACCTGGATTTGGATTGGATGGATTTGGGCTTTTAGTGCTATTCCTCTTCAAACTAACCTAACCTATAAGTTTCAATAATTACTTTTAAGTACACATACACTAATAAAGTGTTTAGCGTAAATATTTATAAAAGTTTTTAATAAATTTTTTTTAATGAGTAAGGCCCATACCTAAACAAGAGCGTTGAGCGTCAAGCGTTGCAAAAACAAAACACATGTAAAACTTCAACGCTTGTCGCTCAACGCTCTTGTTTAGGTATGGGGGTTAAAGTACACTTCACTTTATCATTCACCATCAGTCTTAAGGATAATAATTTACCTTCAACAATTTTCTTTGTAGATTTAAGTTTTATTTTTAAGATTTTAATTTGGTCCATTTGCGGTTGAAAATTTCGCAACAATGATAATAAATTTCGTTTTGCTGACAGTTGTTAGGAGCATTATTAATAGGTTAAGGTTGGGAATTATTATTTGTTCACTGAGGTGAACAGTAAAAATGCTTAAAGTATGAATCAAAGATTAGTGACAAAACAACATTGTTCTCTAAGGCCCCTTTCGCACTAGGCAACTATAATTGCGCAAGTATAATTTTATTTTTATTTATTTTCTTTTGAAGTTGCTTTTATGTTCACATTGAGCAACTTGGTTACTCAATTTCTTCCAGTTTCTTCCAATTTCTCATCATTTTTAAATATTTGATTCACTTATAAACAAATAAAATTTTCACACACACAAAATTACACAACACACCGAAGAAGAAATAAAAGACAATGTCAAAAACAAATAAATATTTTAAGACAAGAAAGACAGCAGAAGCAGAATTACCAAGTACAAGCAAGTCTGTACTCAAATCTCGGCAATTCTTTCCCCTTCACACCGACCTTTCCTCTCACACCAACAAACACAAGAATTGCGCAATTATAGTTGCCTAATGCGAAAGGGGCCTAAGCTAAGAATATGGCAATTTAAGAAATCATTAAGTGGATGAAAGTGAAGGCTAACGAAGGCATCTCATATCTTTAAGGATAGCCAATCAGACTCTTAAAAGTTGGAGCTCGGACTGTTCTGTAATGCAATTAAATTAAATCATTTGAAAATGGTACACTTTTAAAGATAATTTGTGTCACAGGGATCTTTTCTATATGCCATCAACTCGGCATTTAAAAAATCCTTTCAGAGAATTCCAAAAGGAACTTTGGTTTGGACTTGGACGATAGAAGGACACATTAGGAAGCGGCTTAATATTGCCATCGGTAAGATGACGTCTATACTATGTGGTGATCCATATCTTGAAAAGGAGATTTTGCATTTTAGTAGCACAATACTTAAAAGATTAACTAGTGTAGTTACATTTCGCACGTAGCTGAGAACTATTCTAGCTTGTATGGGAATAACGGACGATACCTCATGTATAGCTTGTGAAAATGAAAATAAATCTTTGGAATAGCACATTCGTCCCTATCCTGTATTTGATCGTATTAAATACGAGAACTTTAACATGAACTCTATGCCGAAAGTGGAAAAAAATTAGTATTCCCTTGGAATTATATTGGATGAATTGGGTTCTTGATCTTGCCGAAATATGTGATGAGTTCGATATTATGGTTCTGGTTCTAGTAAGGGAATTTTTATTCCTTAATACCACTCTTTTTCAATTTATTATTCATTTACGCATTATAGATTAAAAAAAAAAAAATTGTTGCTTTTCAGGTGGTTCTTTCTAACATAAATAGGCTGTTGAACTTAGTTTCATTATTTTCAACTCAGCCCAAAAATTTAGCTCTTTTTGCAAACAATAATTTAAAAATGTATATACAGTTTTGCTAAATGTTCTTGTTTTAATAAAAAAAAACCCCTAAATAATTAAGATTGTTCATGGTTTTCCTTTTCTAATGCTCTTTTGTTTCTATTTTTTTTTTTCAAAGTTGTGCATTTTAATTAAAAAAAAAACGCTAAAAAAGTAAAACCACTAAATAAATTTATGAATATTTATGAAAGACTTGAACGTGTACGTGGAAAAGAAGAAACTGCAAAAAAAAGAGGATGAAAAAGTGTTCAATACATACAAATTTAGGAAATACTGTCTGCAGCCAGTAACAATTACTCATACCGATATGCTGATGATCATGATACTGGAAATGCACAGTTACATTTTCAGTTGTGTTTGTGTGCTTGAGGTTATACTAACTAGAATTTGACATACACTCCAGCATTTTTCTATTGAAGTAAAAAACATAAACGTGCAAACATTTCAAAATTGTTTTTGTTTTTTGCACATATTTTTAATTTACTTGCGGCAGTACAGTGCAGGCGCCATAGGAACAGCTAAAAAAATAAATGCAAGACAAAGTGATTTATTTTTAGCTGAATAGTAAAATTTGTTTCATCTAACACGCTGTGGTTAGAGCAGATTTAATTTAGAGAAAGTTGATGGTTTGCTACAAATGTTACTTTTTATACATCAATACATTTGTTCGAACATAGCGGATTTGTAAACACTACCCTCGTACTAATGACTTGGAGCTATACATCACATCCAACACCACCATGTTAATTTAGAAAAACAAAAATTGTGGAAAATTTCTTTCATCTACAATTTTCTTTTTCTACTTTAGCGAAAACTCTAAAAAAGCTGTTATCAAATGATTTTCTAAAAAACAAAACATAAATTTTAAGCAAATATATTTCACAGCAATTCGTATACGGGAAACATTTTACTCGAGAGCATACACACACATACGTTTATTTTCAACAACATAAGTTTACACAAATATAATTTTTAAAACTAAAAAAACTTTACACAAGACCAAACAACCCTATACAAATTCAACTACATTGTAAAAATTCGTTGAAAAAATAAAGATTCAATCGAAAAGACGTTAAAATACATACGTACGTAGAAAAATAAAACTGAATTTCTAAACGCAAAAAATTTTCTGCTGCAGCTGAAGGATGAAGAAATTATAGAAAGTATATACAGAAATATCCATTCCAACTGCAGAATTATCTAAAATAAATGCTAGAGTAAACATATCATAAAAGGTAACTTTTTAAAGTTAGTGTCTTCTCAGGATGTAATGCTTTACGAAAAGACAATGCGTTATAATTGTGAAAACCACAACAAAAATTAAAAATTGCTTTTAGTTTTGAATTCTGCACGGTCCAGCTTCAGAATTATCTAAAATAAATGCTAGTGTAAAAAAGTGTGTCGCGGAAACGCTAAACATTAATTCGACGCGAAACACCACTTTCATGTGTAAAAAATTTCATCTTAGTTAGAAGCACAAACCAGTAGGCGGCCATCGAAAGTGCCAACAATTTGTTTAGAGAGTAGTGGAGCACAGTAAAGTCAATTTAAATTTTTCAAAAGAAGTAATCTTATCTTACTAATTGCATTGGGTGCAATTGGGGCTCAGAAAATCTTTATGAAGTCCACGCGAAATAGATGCACCCAAAACGAAAAAATTTCTGGTGTGTATTTAAGTCCAGCAGCATGGTTAGGCCTTACATTTTTGAAGATGAGACACAAATTGAAATGACTATGAACGGCATTCGTTACAAGAATATTTAAGGCCATCATTCAAGTGGATGTCATAGATCTCGAGGGCTTATAATTTGATATCTTAAGTTTGTTTAAAAATTATTAAGGAGTTTAAAAAAATTCAATATATTTTAAAAAAAAGCCTTTGTCAATAATTTTTACGATTACTGACCAATTTGTCCAAAAACTTTCATGAATACCTCTAGTGGCATATTGAATCTACAAATAGTAACAAATGTATCGGTAAATTATCCCAGGGCTGGAAAATTTTAATTTGTGTGATAAAAATTAAAGAAACAAGTAAGAGCACTATATTCGGCTGTGCCGAATCTTTTATACCCACCACCAATTTTGTGTACATTTAAAGTACATTATTTATTATTTTGTTAATCACTATGGATTAATCTCTTTAAAATAAAATATGTATTACTTTCTTTATAGAGGGTAGTTAATTTTTAGGGGCCCCTGTTGAAGATGAACCACACATTTCATTTCATTTGACATTTCTCAATCTCAGACTAACTTAATTTGAACAGTGGAAAGATACCTAAATGAGCCTAAATACCTAAATTTTCAGGTTTAATATTCAGGTTTTTTTATAAAAATGGGCGTTCAAAACAAAATGCATTTTACGCACTTCGTAACTCTTTTGATCAACATAATCCTGCCTTCTTCGTTGAATGGGAACCACTGCTGGTTTTTGCGATAGTGTGGCAAAAGAGCAGTCAACATCGCCTCATCATCATGCCCAGCAATTGAGCATCAACATTGTCATTGAAAATTTGGACCATCAGATACTTCGATATGCTACTAAAATGCTTTTGTAAATGTTGTCTTTCAATGAAAGTGGGCGTTAGAGTAGGCGTGTCAATAAAGAGTCTGCTAATAAATACAACTTAGATATTTCAATATAGTCCTTTATTTTCCCAAAAACTTTGTCAATAGAGAAATTACATGAATTTAAGATAAACCGTTATATGGGAGGTAGGCGTTAAAGTGGACGTGTCACCTAAACTTTTTGGCACAACAATTACATTGATTAGAAGGATATACGTAGCAAATTTGATCATCAAACCTCTAAATTTGGCGGTTTTATGAGCTTTTAAATTTCATTAACGTTATAGTAGGCGTGTCAAAGTTATATTTGCGAATGAGTACAACTTAGATGTTTCAATATAGCCCTTTATTATTCCAAATTTTTTTTTAATACAGAAATTATATGAACTTCAGGTAAAGCGTTATATGGGAGGTGGGCGTAAAAGTTGGCGTGGCCCCTTAATTTTTTGGCACAGTAATGACATTGCCTAGGGGGCTATACGTAGCAAATTTGATCATCATACCACTAATTTTGGTGGTTTTATGAACTTTTAAATTTCATTAACGGTAGATAACGTGAAAAGTGGGCGTTATAGTAGGCGTGTCAAAACTGTTTTTGCGAATGAGTACAGCTTAGATGTTTCAATATAGACCTTTATTATTCCAAAATTTTTATTAATAGAGAAATTATATGAATTTTAGGTAAAGCGTTATATGGGAGGTGGGCGTAAAAGTGGGCGTGGCACCTTAATTTTCTGGCACAGTAATGACATTGCCAAGGGGGCTATACGTAACAAATTTTATCATCATACCCCTAATTTTAGCGGTTTTATGAGCTTTTAAATTTTAATAACTGTAGATAACGTGAAAAGTGGGCGTTATAGTAGGCGTGTCAAAGTTATTTTTGCGAATGAGTACAACTTAGGTGTTTCAATATAGCCCTTTCTTATTCCAAAATCTCTATTAATAGAGAAATTATATGAATTTTAGCTAAAACGTTATATGGGAGGTGGGCGTAAAAGTGGGCGTGGCATATTGATTTTCCGTTAAAAAAAAGCCCCTCACCAAAAAGCAAAGTGTGCAAAATTTCAGAGTCGTACATCCAATTTTGTTGGTTTTATGGCGTTTTAGTTTTTAAATATACCGAAAAATACACTGTGCGGTATAAATTTTCGTACATTTTGATCGATAACTCCTCTCCTAATGCATAGATTTAGATAATTTTCGGGGAATAATATTGTTTTTACTCAGGAAATATATATTCGAAGTTTCATGAGTCTACGTTAATCCGTTTGGACACAATTCCATTTTATTCGATGTTCGTAGGACACGGTTTTTTTGACCTACTCTTGCTTTTCGAGCTATAACTCTCTTCCTAATATTCCGATTTAGCCCATTTTCAATACCAAACAAACCTTGTCTATAAGAAAGATGCTGGCAAAATTTGAGCTCCCTAGCTATTTCGGTGCGACCTCTATCGTGCTTTCAACAGACGGACAGACGGACAGACGGACAGACGGACAGACGGACAGACGGACAGACGGACAGACGGACGGACATAGCTAGATCGTCATCAAATCAAACCCTGATTCAGAATATATATACTTTATGGGGTCTAAAATGGATATTTCGATGTGTTACAAACGGAATGACAAAATGAATATACCCCCACCATTTTTTTGGTGGCGGGTATAAAAATAGAGTTTGTCGTGTTGATTTGCTCATATCTCAGAAAATTTTAGAGCTATTATGCTGATTTTTAATAATAGTCTGCTCGCAAATATTTCTGTTATTTTGATACCTTTTACGGGTCTTGGAAATGTTGGAGCCTTCAAAAAGTTGATTTTAACAGACACACGGTCAGACGTACAGATAGTTAGTGCTTAATTGACTGCCCTTTTCAAAAACTTTCAGAAAATATCTACTATATGGGGTCGGAAATGAATATTGTAGAAATTGCACACGTAATGACAAACCTATATATAGACTTGCACTCACTGTGAAGGTTATGAAAGAAAGTTTTCTTACAGGTTTGGATGTATTCAAAACTAGAAACCTAAATGATGAAATTTGTGGATATTATAAGAATGGAAGACGCAAAATTATTAAAACGTAAATTTTTTTTTTTTTTTTTTTTCGTTTTTACATAAATATTTCATGATCAAAAATTAAAGAAAAAATTAAATTCTTTGATTTGTAAAATTAACTTAAAAATTCATATTTATCATACATTAATATGCTTTTATTCTTCGCTAATTTATAAGAATTACACTTGTTGAAAGCAGTGTAAATACATTTGTACTCTTGAATTTAAATCCAATTTGTATGTATTCGCTCCTTTTTTTGAATTATTGTATATCATTTATATATTTGAATTTGTATAAATTAATATTAATATTCCCATCTCTGCTTGTCATATTTCTATATTTGTAACGAGTTATAAATAACGAGTCTTTTGGTCGAAAGCGCCAAGTTATGAAATTTATTAGTTGGATTATTAACTTTTCAATGCTCAACCAGGCCAGACGTTCAACCAGAGGACTCATCCAAAGGATCTCCCCATTTTGTCACACATATACATACATACCTAAGTATTCAATAAAATAATGTAAGTTGTTTGAAACAAATCACTTATTGTTTATATTTAATTAATAGAAGATCAGGTATCCACTCCTGTTGTTTTATTATCGACCCCCTTTCCCTGCGACAAATTGCTGTTCAGTCAATTTGTTAATTATACGTTTGTGATCCCTACAAACTAGTTTCCCTAAAATAGAAAACCATTGTACTTCGATCCCTTTATAAACTCTTTGAAAGATAGATTTTAAAATTGTATAATAGAACACAAAATTTTTAAACAACACTCTTTATATTTTGTTTTTGCTAAGTGTTAAGCTGATACGACGTTCATGCGCAGAACGGAAATTTTTTTAGTCGGAATGCGCAATGTCTTTTATATTTTACTTGTATAGTGGTATAAATAAGTATTTGCTATGTCTCTCATTCATACGTTTTATTTTTTATTGTGTGTAATATTTGTTTTTAAGAAACTGAGCGGGGTTGTGGTAAAGAAAAATATTCAAAAGTTTTATCGAATAGAATTAAATAGCCAATAAAAATTAATTTCAAGCATTTTTGATTTTTGATGGATTTCATTAATATAAATTTTTTTCTTACTTAAGCTCTGATAAACTGAGATTTATATGTCCATTTGAAGTGTGTTATTCAAAAATAATAATGGCATGTCTATGTTTGATATAATTTATTATTTTTATACCCTTCACACAGTGAAAAAGGGTATATATAGGTCTGTCAATCCGTGTGAAATTTCTACAACTTTGATTTCCGACCACATAAAGTATGTATTTTCTGAAAGCTTATGAATAGGAGAGTCGATTAAGCCCTGTCAGTCTGTCAGTCTGTCCGTCTGTCCGTGTGTATATTGAAATCAACTTTTTGAAGCCCCCCGACATTGCTTGGACTCGGGTGAGGTATTAAAATATCAGAAATATTCGGCAGTAGATCGGTATTGAAAATCAGAAATATCAGTACATAAACATCTGAGATATGAGCAAAAACCCACGACCACCTCGATTTTTTTTTTCACAAAAACAACATTACAGCAACAACATACATACATACAAACGTGTATACTGATTAGAGAAAACGTGGCATCGCATCCCAGCTGAGGCAAAAAAATTTTTTTTTATTTTTTTTATATTTTTTTTTTTAATTTTTTTATTTTTTTTTTATTTTTTATTTTATATATTATTTATATTTTTATTATTTTTTTTTAGTTTTTTTTTTTTAAATATTTTTTTTTTGTTTTATATTTATTATTTACATTTTAATTATTTTTAAAAAAATTTTTTTACAAAAATTTTTTTTTTTAATTTATTTTTAAAATTTTTTTTTTTAATTTTTTTTTTTTAACATACATACGTAAATTTATAATTTTACAATGGGATGTTTTTATATTTGTATGTATTTTATATGTATGTACGTATTTTATATGGGATGGTGATACAAACTACTGTTATTGCATGACTACACGTTGTGAAGGGTATATAAGATTCGGCACGGCCGAATATAGCGCTTTTACTTGTTGTTTTTTGCTATGTTTGGTTGAAAAATAGGGAGACTAAATGCCCATACTCACGACAGTTATTAATGTTTGCCCAATTGTCATTTTAAGGTTTTTTTGTTTCAAATTTATTTATTTACGTGTACGAAAGTGTAAAGATTTTTTGTAAAAATATGTTTTGTAGATGTTATTTTAAAAATATTTTTTAAATTAGTATATATTCAGCTAAAGTGCAAAACCACGTAACTAGCATTTTTACTATCTTACAGGTGAAATTAAAAATGTTAAACATTGAAAAATAAATGCAAATAAATTTTCGTCATAATATTATAAAAAAAAAAAATTTTTCGTACTTAAACTTTTACGTCTGTGCTCGCTACCTTAGAAATGTCTTGATTTGCTGTCCATATTCTTGTATTATTTTTAGAAGATCCTGAAAAAGCATAAAACAATAAACTGGCTTGAGGCTTTCACCATATAACAGATAATACGGTTTTGTATTGAAACGTCAAGAATTGTTCAAGTAAACACCTCTGCTTTCCGTGAATATAATAAGACTTTTGACAAATACTTTTTCTGCATTCCAGCGCATTGTCCAGAAAAGGTCAAATGTTTCCTTACGCTTCACTGCCTTGCAAAAATGGCAGTGGCGAACAGTACTTTTCTTACAAAATTTTGAAGTACATGGTTTCTTAATGCCTTGCTGGTATATTTTTCATATTCAAATTTTTTATTTCCTGATACTGTTCGCCATACATGCATTTAACCCTTTATCTGGCCATGTAACAGTAATGTCACATACCCTAAAATTTGCCGTATATTGCTGTGTTTTATAAATTTTAATACTTTAGGCGTTGTGACATAACTAGTGCATACCGTGTACAATAAAAAACAAGTAAAATATAACGGGACAACATTATTATCACATATTTTTCTGTGCCAAAATTTTGTTGCTGAAAAAAATTTCAAACTATAACAAGCGTTTAAGTTTTTAGTGCAAAAATCAGACTTACGATATACATATTATTTTCTTGGTTAATAATAAGTGCGTAAGTATATAATAAAGTGATTTTTATAAAATACAACTGAAAGCAAACCATATTCAACTTGTATTTGGTTAATTTCTGTTTGTAACATTTATGTCACATTGCCCAGTAATATGCCTTTTTTTGTTGCCTAGATGCAAATATGTCATTGACGAATGCAAAAATTTTAGAAATTCTTGAGGAAAGTGAGGATGGACTTGATTTTGACGATGATAGTGTGGCTGATCCTGAATATTGTGTAGATGTAGACGACTCAATTTTCAAAGACGTTGCTTATGATCCTGATTATTTAGTAGACGTACAAGGCTCCGTTTTCGAATATGTGACTCCATATTCAGAATCTCCAACTTCGGTCGCTTTACCAAAACAAGCAGCAGAAAGTAGGCAATACCAAAAAAAGCGTTATGAGAATATTCTTTGGAAAAAGAAACAGCTAGTTCTGAACGAGCAACAACTACAATTCAAATTCAATTGAATCTGATTTACAAGCAAAAAAATTCAAAGGACCGGCTCAACATGCTCCACCACCAGCTGTGCGTCAAGACCAGGTTGGTCATTGGCGAGTATGGACCGAAAAGAGAATACGGTGCAAAATGCCAAATTGCCAAGGCGTGTCACAAACTTTGTGCGAAAACTGTGGTGTTGCATTGTGCTATAACAAAAATAATAACTGCTTCCGTGCATTTCATCTATCATAAAATATTAAATACTTTTCAGGCAATGTAACATTTCTGTAACAAACCAGTTTTTTTTTAAATTCACAAGTAAAAAATTTTTTTAAAAAATTTTTGACTAAATATGTGTTTTTATTTTAGTAATAGAAATCGAAAAATAACTATTTGCACTTAAAATGTCAAGTTGCCCGATAAAGGGTTAATTTTTGTTTTATTATCTCAAATTTGTATTTTTTTTGGCTTAATTACAGAACTCTCCACTTTTTTAAAATTATTTTTATTTTTCAAACTCATTTTGTCATTTTTTATGTTTGTAGATACGCACTTATATGTGTAAGGAAAAACTAATTTTAAATAAATGGTATATATTTCTTTGAAGTTAAATCAACGATAATAGGAGTAAATTTAATTTTTATTATTAATTAAAAATAGGATTACTAAGAGAACGAAGCGCCTTGGCACTATCCGCTAGTACAATTCAAAAATTCAATACCAACTATGACTTAATGAAATTAAATAAAAATAAATATGGGATTGTTTCAATTTTCAAGCAACAAGTATGGAGTCACGTGCTTTTGGTTTATGTAGCATTTACTTCCACTTGTAGTTACGTGATTGCGATTTTTGCCAATACTATGACTAATTTGTATTGTATGATAATAAAAATTGAAAAGGATATGGAGTTCGTTCATATTCATCATATTCAGTCAGAAAACCGATTTTGCATTTCAGCTAACGATATGTGCTTTACTAGTATTTAAACATTTAATAGTTTTGCATTTTTTTTGCCAGCAACTAATCGCTATCGTTCTTTATATTCCATTATCAAAGCAGCAAAGTCTGTATTAGATATTGCGTGAAACCTTATAATATTTCTTTTTTATAATCCTTAGCTAGATTTGGATTTATTTCCATTTGAAATTAGAAAAAGAAAAAAAATTCTAAGTGAATATTAATAAATGTGGTGTCGACAGTTGGAAAAATATTTTACAGCTACTACAACGTAAGGAAAGAATCAACATCACTTTCTGCTTAAACTACTTTCAAATCAAACGTGTCTCGGCATATGAATTATGTGTTTAGCATGTGAGTGGAACTTTATACACACATACAGGGTAGTTCATCGATTGTGCCACAGTAAAACTAAATGTTTTTTTGCAGACAAAATAGTAGTAAATAACCTCCATGCTCATCCACGCATATGCGATACTTGATCAGAAAACTATTTATTGTGGCCTAATCACTTTAAGTAGTGTTTTAATTGACTGCTTCTATCAAATTAGATTTCTCAGTTTTATTTTGCACACATCTTGCTTAATATAACCCCACTAAAAAAGTCTGATGCTGTTAGGCCAGGTGAACTTAGGAACCAGGGTAATGTGGGTTTTTTAAATATTAATTTATTTGTGAATTTTCGATGCAGTTCCACCATAACCAGTCTGTCTGCTTGTGAAAATGCCTAATATTACCGCAACCAAAGTAAGTCAAACCAGATACGTCTTTGGTGGAATTCTGAGTAGAAGGCTCTTTTTATAACTTGCAATATTGCTGCCCCTATGACAGCCACTATTACACCATTTTCTTCAAATAAGGCCAATACAAAGTACTTAACTTTTTTGTGGTTTGAATTTTGTACGGAAGCAAAACTAAATCTGTTAATTTCAATTTGCGCCAATTAGTTTTAAATCGAAGCGCCAGCATTTAACCTCGATTTTGTATTATTCCCGAACATAAGGACGTTGATGATATGGCCTTTGTACAATGCTTTGAGATTCTTCAAAAATGTTGCCAGTCTTAAATCGGTGTATTTGCTCAGAAGAGCGCTATCAGCCTCCCGTCTATATTTTGTTTGGATGGAAATGAAGGGCTGTAAGTTATGGTACCGCTACGGTATCCAAATCTTCATTTCGTTATCCCAAGCATATAATTTAATAATTCTTGATAGTGAAATTATATTTTAAGCACGATTTATGCGCCACCCTGTATATAATTTTATATGAAAGTTTCGCTTCTATTACACAGTTTGCTATTTCATTTACATGTGCATAATTCCTTTATAAAATGGAAAATATTAATCTAATAATGGATGCCTTTACATGCATGAGTTTTTATTCAATTTAACGGTATTTATTTGAATTCTGTATGCATCTGTTAGGATTTTTTGTGTTAAGTAGTTGAGTGGCTGGCTAATATATGATTTGCATGATCTTTAAGATTCGAAAAATATATTCGTAAAATTGTGTTTTATAAAAGAAAAATTAGTAACAGTATTTCATAGCCAGAGTGAATTGTAAAATATTTTAAGTGCACAACAACAAATGTGCACATCATTAAAATCCTAGTGAAATAATTTGTTTTAAGATTCATTATTTGTGTTGCCTGCTGTATATAACCTTTACCATCATGTTCAAATAAAATCATTAAAGTGTTGAGAAAAGTTTTATAAACTATTATGCTCTTTGATTACATTTCTGTTCTCTGTTTTTTTAGCCTGAACAATATTGTCTTCTATTGCCTAGTTAATAGTTTAGACTACAGTCCACTCTATCGTCTAGCATATAGTGTATTGTCTGGTGCAGCTGAATGTCAAGTGTCTATCACTTGGAATGCGGGTTCTTTGTAAACTAAAATATGTTTTAAAATGTTATATAATATTTGCATACCCACTTGTTTGTCTCATCATACAACAACGCAACAGCACGCTCAAATTTTACATCGCAAATCTGTCTTTACTTTTTAGCTACGAAAGCAGCAACTGTTCCTAAAATAGTTTAAATTAAACTTTTTAATATCTTAGGTGATCCAAAAAACAAATAACACAATGAAAAAAATGTAAATATAATTTCCGCTGAAACCGGCCAGTAACAAAGGAAATGTTTCCCCATCACAACTTCCTCCTTCTTTTTACATTTTCTATATATAAAAGGACGATTGATTTTTCTTGCGTGCGCTCTTAATAATCACATTCTGGTTATCGGCATCAGCTAGATTATGGAGTTAAGAGCGAGTTATACAATTGGTTTATTTGATGGCCGATCATCGACAGCCAAGTGTGCTTTGCTCTTTTACAAGAAGCATACTCCGCGGACCATTTAGTTCATGTGAACTTGTCTAATTCCTATTTGTTCAGCGTTTTGTCGTAAAAAAGTGGTTTACTGGTGAATACGTTAATATCCCTTGAATGAAAATATGGGTCAACTTGCATCAAAATTATAGGTGGCTGAGCAATCTCATTTAGAAAAGCCCAGTTTTATATAATTTATAGCAGCCTCATTATCGATAACATTTCAAATACAAATACAAGTATAATCCGAGTATATCATATAAAATCTCAGTAAGTTTGACGCCCTTTTGGTTCCAAATATTTCAGCCTGGAAAATGCTTTTGTGATCCTATAGCCTCAAAATCAACTCTTTTTCTGATTTCTATTCATCAGTATTAACCTCCAGAGAACCGCCTTTCTGATTGAGAAAAGCTAATGGAATAATTGATACTGATGATCTACTGTCAAAGAGAATGTTTGAAGTACAACAATTTATATAAGTATTTCTCGCAACTAAAGCCATAGATTCCACGACAGCATCATGTCCTACAAAAATTAGTTTTAAAGCAAATTTGGAGCCTATTCTAATCTTAGTGCGAACAGCCACCTGTCTAGCCTTAAGATCCGCTGATAGCCAGTTAAGTATTGCTAGATAGTACTGACTTTCTTAAGAAATTCTTGAAGGGTCGGTCTATTGTTAGTGGAACGTTTGGGTGCCACCCACTATACTTAAGCTAGAGCAATGAGAAGAGGATTTACAACCATGACAACTATCTATAAAGTGTTACTCTGTTTAGAGGCCCAAGTCTTTCAAGTTTTCTTTGTTCATCAGCATATACAGACTTTTTGCACACACTTTATTGAGTGTTGTAAAGCTTCGATTGTTGGGCATGTAGTATCAGACATGTAATACTGAGGAATATGAAAATATTCGCAACTGCCAGTATTGAAATTGGAAAATTAAGCACTTTGTATTCTTTAGTGAAAAGAAAAGTTGTTCTAGTGAGATTGACACCCAAACTGTCATTGATGCTTTAATGTCTAAACAGTTCAAGAGGCTCTTCCATGCAGTTCAGCAGAGTATCCAAATAGTTTCCCAAAAATTATTGTAGCAACATCGTCTAAGTAGGCATCAAATAATTTCAATACCGTGAGTATGATACTTTAATTAAACTTCAATGTTTACTTGCAACCATTATGTGTTTTTAATGCAATTTTATTTCTTTTAGTTTATAATCACCACAAGCACGTGTTTTCTTTGGCTGATGTGTAGCGTTTGAAATCCATTGGCGAAATAAAATTCAGGCCTGCAATCACAATACACTACATCCTGTTTATCTTGTGGCTTCTTGCAAAACTAGTTTTGCAGAATATTTCACATAATGCGTGTCGTCGCCATTTTTCAATAAGTGCCGAAATAAATAACATGATTAAAAAACAACATCCCTTAAAGTTAACACTATCCTGCAAATAGTGTTAATAATTTGCAAGATTACTAGATGCTGGCAAGCAATTTCAGATTGTGCATTAGAAAGGCACCGCATAGTTTTGGGCAAAATAATGCTGCAACATATTTTGTTGCTACCAAAAACACAAATGTACTCACATTCGGTTTTTTTGGTTTCTTTTAATGTGGTTGTAGAACAATCTGCCACAAATGTAATTTATGCAACAAACTGATGCTGGTAGCGAAATAATCTAAACAAATGCATAAACAATGTAATAAGAAATCGCACATAATACAGTGTGTCCTTGTTGTTGTTGTTTTTACCACTATAGCAGCCTTATTTTTGGTATGTGGCATAATTTACATGTTTTTTGATGTCATTTGTTTTTTCCTTTTATTCTTACTCTAATATGTTTTGGTTTCTTCTTTTGTTTGTTTCGTAAATGAAGGCATTTGCAGGATGTTACAATTTGAGTTTGAGTCTAAATTCACTAAAAATGCGTATATAAACCATAAATGTGTTGACATGTTTGCAGCAATAAAACTTGTCACAATGGTAGCAAATGTTTATGGATTTCAGTTGAAACTTAAGCCTTCATTATTGCTTTGACTCTGAGATGTTTTTGTTTAGAGCAGAGGTACTCAATGTGATGTATTGATTACATAAAGCAACTGTTTTAGAGTTTTTCGGGAGGTTTATTTAATTTATTTAATTCATACAAATTTATTTTTATACAAAAATGATTGGGCATTTTTCTCTTGCCAAAAATTAGCCATAAAATAAGAGCTTTTGTTGAAATAGCATACTCAGCATTTTAGGGTAGAGTATCAGAGATCTGTAAAACAACATATTGTATGTTTTCATCCTCTTTATTGGAGGATATCACTATATCTTTCTTACCGACTTTGCCGATATGATATTGAATCTTGCAACATCTGATCATGAAACCAAACAGAATAATAAGGTGTTCAGATTTAGCCTAAGACAGTCACAGAAACCGTTTAGTCTGATATAGCAACTAAGCTTAGCTCTAGGTAGAAGCAAACTCAGTATTGGCAAAGTACAGTTAATATTTTTATATATTTTAAAGGAGTACGCTGAGCAAAGAACGCTAAACATGTGAGGCCACCCTCACGTTAATTCTATAGTGACTCTCGTAACTTTGAGTCCAAAACTTTCATACTCTGTTGTGTAATCCAAGATGTTTAAACTTTCATCACCAGTGTGGAATTTACATTATAATACATTACGGCCTTTAAAAACGCGTGGCTCTTTTAAAGGTTTTTTTAATGATTTTACTAACGTTTCTCCATCAAAACTCGTAAAAACGTAAATACTGACGCGGGATATGTAAATTTTATACTAAAATATCGCAGGATATTTACCTCTTTAAAACTGATCGCTAAATAAGAGCACACCTGTATTGTCATTTGCCTTTTGCGAACCGTTATTGTACCATACATAGACCTCATATTCATGCCTCCAAGACCCATCGGTATGCATAGTAGAATTTTGTGATATTTAATAAAATTTATATCCGTAGTTGTTAAAATATGTAATAAATATTACATTGAACCAGCAAAAGATTTTATTGATGATCCACCTTTTTTTGTATGAGAAAAGTTTGCGACCTGCTGATTGAAAATAATTTTAAACCTAGAAAAAATAACGTCCTTATTTTGTAAGGTCAGTTATGTGAGTAGAAAATTTTTAATTATGAAAATCTATTTATTTAAACTAAACACAAATATATTACTTTATATATCCATGATTGTTTTTCCTTTCACAATTTTAGTCATACATCACATAATATTAAATAAACTATTATATTACCACAAAAAACAAACTTACCTAAAATGGAGTTGTGTAACAGAGTTACGTGAAAAAAACGTATTGAATATAACGGTGAATACAGCTTGTTATAAATTAAATATATTTTTGAAAGCCACCACATTGCTGCTGCAGCAGCCGTTATTCTCTATTTAAAATTGTCAATAGACAAATTTCAATATCCCGATTGAGGCAACATTTGTCAGTTCAAAATAAATTTCATCATTGCAACTTCATATGGGTATGAATATGCTAACGATAATAATGATTTTGATTATTTCAATTGCGGTTTATTTGGCAACCAAAAATACGAAAATTATTTGTACACACAATTTCATTATCAACTATTTTAGATAAATACGTTTTAATATACAATTGCAATTACAAATAAAAGTGCATTTTATTTTTAATTTTAATTTAATTGTAATATTTAATGTAGTAGTATTAATGTTAAATAATTGAGGTGATTTAATGTGAAATGAAATAAATTGTTAAGTACGCCAACATGGAGGAGAGCAAAACATTTGTAAATAATTTGTATGGTGGGCGTATGATGAATATTTCATTTGTTTTAAAACTGCAATCAAATATTAATCATACGCCGTGCGTTACCAAAAATAACTACCCAGCAAAATATGATGTGATAAAGAAACGCTTATACGGATGTTCAACAGATGACTAAAGTATTCAATGTAAGCGAAACATTTACGATTTTTAGATTACCGGGTCATTTGAAATCATGTGTTTAAGAGAATACGGTACTGAACGTCTAACTTTTTTAACCACCAAGTGCACTATAAAATTTTGAAACAGGTACTTCGATAACAAGTCCTACAACCAGCTGCTAAAATCAAGCACAGAACTTCTATGAGTTGCAAGCACTCAGTCCAGACTAAGTGGTCTACTCAGCTGAATCTATTTTTTTAGCACAAGGGGTTTAAGTACTCATATACCTTTTGTGGTCCACGTAAACTTGGTATTTAAATGACACGCGCTAGAGTTAGTCGCCATATGCTGCTACCGAATGAGAATGCTACATTCACCTTTTGTGTTCTATACTTCTACAAACTTTACCTATTAATTCTATACTTAATACTATTTCAAATACAAAGTGCTCAAAGCCCTCTATATATAAAAGACACCGTAAAATATTCCAGGGAACACGCGTCCAAAAAATTATTTTTTTTTTTCAAATTTGCCTTTGTCAATATCAAAACTTTTATATAAAGGAATAATAATAACATTTTTATTTAGAATTAAAGCTTTTTTACCTCGATACCCAATGTTAAAAAAGTCGCTGGAAATCATTACAAAACTTTATCAAATAATAATAAAAATTTTTACAATTTTCATTGTTTTGTGTTAGTAAAATATCACCAGCCCTATGTTCCACTGGGAATTAAAAGATTAAGTATATATAAAATATCACCAAATTATACGATTCACCAAATTATAACATTCCTGTATTTACCATTTGCTTTTGAAAAATAAATTTACAAACATTTAGTTTTTAAACTGAAGAAATAAATTATAACAAATTGAATTTAAAGTAAAAATGTTTGTTTAACGTCACATATTTATTACCTTCATTATCCAACAGTTACTTTTACAAGCCCTCACATCTGTTTTATTTTTATTTTTAAATATCTTAACAGCGGACAAGAGGTTCTTTTTACACACTACAGGGTAGTGTTAAGCGAAAAGGTATTAAGACAAGCAAATGAACAATAAAAATAAAATGTATATAAAACAAAAGGTTTATAAACTACAAACATATAAACAAACAATTCTAGTGATTTGTTTCTTTTCAAAAAAAAAAAAAAAAAAAAACATATTTTTGACTTTTTTTGCCGGCCCTATAGTCTCTTGTTTTACGGATTTTTTCCATTTGCTATAAAATATTTTACGATATTGTATTTTAATGTCTTTTTAATAGGGCCATAAATTCGAAGAACGGTGTTGGATTAGGGTCAATGTAAATTTTTGACACATGTTGAAAGTTTAAACACTTCAGCACTGGGCAATGAAGAGAGAGAGAGAGCACAAATGTGATATATTTTTTTAAGGCAGACATACAAATAAAAAAGGGATTCACATTAATGTTAAAGTAATGGTGAGTGAGATAAAATGGTTGGTATTTATTCCCACCAAGCAGACATTGTTAGCAGTTGAAAGGAAGGAACAATTTACTTAGAAAACAAAAGATGTATAAATGCTCTTTAATTCACTATTTAGTAAGATGCAATATGTAGAAACAAACATATAATTCACAATATCTATCGTATCCTTTATGGCTACATATAGGAAAAGGATACAATTAAAAAAAAAATAAAAATAAAAAATCTATAAATCAAAATATTTTTGTTTTAAAATATCTCTTTGTCGTTATTATACTTGATCGTCCAATAAAAGGAAAGACCTATGACTTCTTATCGCACTCTGTTAGTAAATCATCATCATCCTTTTAACTAATAACTCGCTGAAGAAATACTTCGCTTAATAGTATTTAAAAATTATAAATAAAGAAAAAATCTCAGGTTTGTAAAATAAAAAGTATTAAAAACAAAAAAGTTAAAACAGTTTTATGCTTCCTGTTTAATTTGAAATACAACATAGCTTGGACAGGTTGAACGCTAATAACATGGGTTTTTTAATTGTTGTATTTATTGTTAAATTCATAACTTTGTATTGTATTCTGTATCTTCTATTGAAACATAGTTTTAGTTTATTTACTTGTTAACATTAATTTTTGTTGTATCGGTGTGTGTTTAAATTGCTAAATATTGTATGAGTCTTTAGCTTAAAGTCCATATACCATATACTAACATTTAGAATACATCTTATTATCTAGAATTGAGTGATTTACAAATCACTCAATATAAATCTTACTCTCTATTTTCATACTTACATATCGTCATGAATATTCGAGTAGAAGCAAAAGAAAAGGTTAAATGGGATTTTAGCAAGTGCACTTTATTCTTATTGACCTACACATGTTATTTGTTAAGGCAATGAGTAAGTGCTGCTAATACATAAAGATAAAAGTGATTTGATACGATTGTTTATAATTTTACTCTACTTAGTTATAGAGTTTTACTCTAAATCAATGTTTGGTTTGGTAGGCAGTGTACACTTATGAGATACACTACAATATTAAATAATATTAATCGTCAAGTATATCAGAAATGGGAAAATTACTTACTTTTGTTGCACTAAAAAATATTTTAAAACAATTTTTAGTAAAAACTTTTACGAGAAAGAGGAAGATACCGGTGCATAGCTATCCCATCTTTCGGAATAATACAATTAAGATTGATAAGAAGGTCAAATAGCTAGGAATAGTACTTGGCTGGAGACTATCCTGGGAGGACCACATTGAGTGTAAAGTGAAAAAAGCTCAGAAAATATAGGCCCTCTGCAGAAGAGCGATAGACTTATGACACATTGGCTATATACGAGTGTACTGCGGCCGATCATGACGTATGCTTTGTAAGTGTGGTGGACATCCTAAGAGAAGAAGGTGAATATAAAACCTCTTCAAATTTTTCAGAGACAGTGCTGCATTAGTATTTGTGGCGCCATAAGGACCACATCGACAATGGTCATCAAGAATATATTATCCATTTGGCCAATAGAGATACCGGTAAAATATGCTGCCATAAGATTAATGGCAATAGATGAATGGCTTATGAGAGAACATAAGACCAGATACCAAAGATTAACGGATATCTTATCGATGGGAAATATTACGGAAGTAACATGTAATAAAATCCCGATGAGATATGAGAATACTAACTGCATCACCATAATATCGGAAGAAGGAGAATGGGATGAAATAACCAGGATGGAAAACACCCATGGAATCGATCTTTATATAGACGTTCAAAGATTGGTGACCAAACTGGAATGGGCTTATACGACATAAGCCGAAACAGAATCAATTACTTCCGTCTACCAGATTACAGTACCATATTCCAGGCTGAGATCGTGGTGATAACGGAAGGAATTAAAAGGATAAAGGAAACAAATAGAGAAGCCCCAATTCGTATCTTTCATTTTCCATCCCTGTTTAAATCCAATTTATTACTTTAAAAACATAGGAAATGAAATTGTATTGTTATACAAAATATTTCTAATAATAAGCATACAATACTGCTAACACATACAAATAGTAGTACCAACAGTAATGATACAAGTAAAATTGTTTCCAACCATCATAAGTTTGTTGTTTAAAGTAATATCTTAAAATATGCTATTCTGGTCGTTTTAAAAATAAACAAGGCTACTGGATTCCGCAAATACTGGGCATACTTTGAGGAACTTGCGAATTTATAGTTAAATTGCTTAACGTCCCTTGATTATTTAATTTCTATAAGTTTTTCACTTCAAGTATGCCTTCGGGCGGCTGCCGGATCTAACATAACCTAACCTAACCTTCACTTCAAGTCGAACAATTCACTATAACAAGTCGAACAATTGGGGACACACTTTCACTAATAGCTCTGAAAAACTATGCTTTCTTCTCTAAATATTTTATAAAATTCTAATACTTATTACTAAAATCATACAAATTTATATTTCATTTAATCTTTTGATTTTTTTTTAAGCTTAAAAGCAAATACTCCAGAGTGACCTCAGCTTTTATATAAGTCATTACATGTAAGTTTGTTTAATGTCCAAACTAAGTTTTCAAATGTTAGAAATAAAAACAAGGAAAATGGGAAAAATTTCATATATTCCTCTTAAATTAAAATGCCTACTGGAGTGGAATTTTGTGATACGAGTATTATAAAACATGAATGTAAACTACTAAGTACTTAAAAGTTACTAAAAGAAGTGAAAAATAAATTAATTCAAAAATTCATCTAAAATGAATACACACATAAGCTATAGCCTAAGAAATTTTTGAAGCAGTTGTACTGATATACAATGAGATTTTGTACATTTTTTCCAAGTATGTGTGCATATATGCCATCATCTTAATAAAAAGATGTAGGCCCTTGTTTACATTTCTTGTTAATTCTTTGTCCTTGTTGGCTATGAAAGATGGATAATTTTTGAAGCAGAAAACTTTATTAATTTATAATATTTTGTCCATGGTACAGAAGTATTAGTTTTCTTTGCAACATTTTATTTCTAGCTCTCTTTAGTTGTATGCACACCAAAGAACCTAATATACAACAATAGATGCCGCTGGTATTTGTGGCATAATCCTGATTAAACTAAAAACTGTAATATATCAGAAAAATTCAAGAGGAGAGTCAAAGAAAAAAGATGAATAAAGTAAAATATTTCAAAGAAAAACAATTCTTTGTACATTTCAGTAAGCTGCAATTATTATCATAGTATATGTATGTTTGTAGGTATTGCAACATACAAAGCGTTGGTCACAGGTAAAACGGGCCCAACTCAAATAATTGAAATTTGACAGAACAAGGCAAAAACGTAATAGAAACGTAATAGAATATCATAATGTAACATATAATTGTAAAACTGTTATTTTTGATAGTATTGCATTCAATTTTTGTGCCGAGGTGTATTCGTGTGAAATGTTTCGGAGTCACTGAAAATCTCACTTTCGTTAGTTAGGGCCTTTCTGCTTGTGATAGAATACACATAATTATTACATGTTTTGTATAGAATATTTTTATAAAACTTTTTTTTTATAACAAAGAAAATTATATGAAAATTCATTATTTTCTTTACACAACTTCGATAAAATAAAGTACTTAAATATGTGCACATATTCAAATTTTAATAACTTAACAATCGCTTTATTATATTAATCACATACATAAGGCCACAACAATGTGTTGTAGTTTATAAACACAGCCAAGTTTTACTTACAAATCACACAAAAAAACAAGAACAACAACAATAACAAGAACTCTTATTTATAACAGTTTTGTAGTTATTTTATTTGGTCAACTGTCATACTTGAACATCAGATTATAACTGCAACTTATTTCCGGTTTAGCATTAAATAACTTTGTACACCAGTGTATGAGTATGCTGGAGGTCACAAAATCACAAATAGGAGAGCTGTGTTAAGATTATGTTTTAAATGGTTTTACGTTAGAAAGACTGGAATCCGTCTCCGATCTTGGAATCCTATTAGATGCTAAACTAAATTTTATTCAGCATATTTCTTTAACTGTTAATAAAGCACGTGCTGTCCTTGGATTCATAAAGCGTTGGGCGAAAGAGTTTACAGATCCATATATAACAATACAATTGTATATTTCTCTTGTCAGGCCTATTCTTGAGTATGGTTTAATAATTTGGGATCCAACTTACAATGTTTATATTAATAGCATTGACTCTGTGCAAAAACAGTTCCTGCTATTTTGTCTTCGTGGCTTACAGTGGAATTCATTAAGCCTGCCGCCTTATACTAGTAGACTTGCACTAGTGAAGCTGCCAACTTTAAAAGGCCGTAGAACAATGTTAAACGTTAGGTTTGTTCTAAATTTAATTAAAGGATGTATATGCTCTGATTTCCTATTAGCGAATATCTTTTTTAATGTACCATGTCGTTCTACACTTCGTTTTTGTCCGCTATCAGTCAAAGTTTTCAGAACGAATTATGCCAACTTCGATCCTTTTTTGAGGATTTGTACCGAGTTCAATAAACTTTATCAACATATTGATTTTTCCTTAAATGTTAATATTGTAAAATGTAAAATTATTTTGTTTTTAAATAACTAATATTAAACATTTTGTATGTACTGCTTTTTAGTCTGTAAGGATCTAAAATCCATAGACTCAAATTAATAAATAAATAAATAAATAAAAAAATTTCCATTAAATTCAGAATAATCGAAAATATAAAATCAAAAATTTATTTATTATATAAAATTAAGTCCAATTTAATAAATTCGATTTATTCCATAAAAAAATCTCTTTAATTACACTGCTCGACAAAAAATCATTTTTTGTCTTCCCGTTAATTAAAACTAAGTGGACTGTGTGGATTTTGATGAGCTGAACTCAAATCCGTTGTCAGGTTTTTTTTCCATCAGATTAGGATTTTTTTATGGGCGTGGCAAATTTTTCCCCCTAAATTAGTCAGGTACGGTGACATATTTCATCCTAATTCAAGAACACGTCAACCGATTTTCAAAAATACCAAAAGATGTATAGCAAAATTGTATTTATTTTACTCGAAAGAAATTTTTCTCTATCTCTTATCGTTTTGGAATTATTAAGAAATAAATGGAGAAAAAAAATTTATTCGTGCAAACTTCGTAATATTTTTCAATTTAAAAATGGAATTAAAAAAAATATAGAGCAAATACTCAACATTTTGCACTTTTTTCTGAGAGCTACTAATATTAAAAATAAAAAAATTTGTAAACCATAAAAATCGGTTAAAAAATTTAGATTTTATTGTCAATTTACCGTTGGTACCCAATATTGACCAAATATGTGTAATGAAGCAAACAACGTCAGAGTGGGCGCACTAAAAAATTCTATTTGACTGAAATAAATACAATTAATGTTGCACATCTTCTGGTGTTTTATTTTTGAAAATCGGATGACTGGTTCTCGAGTTAGGATATAATATTTCTCCGTACCTGACTAATTTAGAGGGGAAATTTTGCCACGCCCAAAAAAAAAATCCCAATCTGATGGAAAGAAAACCAACAATAGATTTGAGTTCAGCGCATCAAAATCCATATAGTCCACATTGTTTTATTTAATGGAGCATTTTGCTGCTGAACAGTGTTATTATTTTTATATGGAAAATATTTGTTACTTATAAAATTTCTTTTTTTTACTATCGAGAACGTCTCTGTAGAATATCTCTGTTATTGATGGATTTTCTAGGGATATATTTTTTGGAAATCTGATTTTCGTTATTGTTCTTTTTTCTATTAACAATATCTTTTAACGGTAGGTTTTCAATAGAAAGAGTCTGTTAACATCAGATTTTCATAAGAAAATTTTCGCTGCCGCTTGATTTTTTTTTAAATTTCTATCAATTAATTTTTTTTTATTAAAAAAATATTGTATAGAGAATCTGAAAATCTAAGTTGTCTATATTTATTAATGTTTAAATAAATAACCTAAAAAAATATAATTATCGAAAAATCTGCTAAAATAAATATGTGTTATAATATGCCGAAATATGTTCCAAAAAATTTTGTGTAGAAACATTTTAACATTTTATTTATTAATTTTTATAGAAAATTTTTATGATCGATAAATTTTATTTCTAAGATTTTTTATATCGATAAATTTTCTCTAAAAACTTTTTCTATCGATAAATTTTGTGCAGGAAACTTTTTCTATCGATAAATTTTTCGCAGAAAACTTTTTCGATCAAAAAATCTTCTATAAAAACTTTTTGATATCGATAAATTTTTTAAAGAAATTTTTTCAATCGATAACTTAAAAAAATCTTCTACTTTCGATAAATTTTCCACCTAAAACATTTTTTTTATATATAATTTTCCTAAAGAAATCTTTTTGTATTGATTTTCTTTAAAAAACTTTTTTGCTTAAATCTTTCACCCTATAGAAAAATTTTGCTATCGATAAATTGTATATAGAATAATTTTGCTATCGATAAATTTTACATAGAATAATTTTGCCATCGATAGGTTTTTATTTTTTTAATAATCTTTTACAATAAAACAATTTTGCTGTCGAAAAATTTTATAAACACAAACTGTTACTATCGATAAATCACGTATAAGAATCGCTTGCTATCGATTATTTTCTTTTGATTGCTTTTGCTTAAGATAAAATTTGTATTTGTAAGTTTTACAAAGATAAATTATCTTGTAAAAAATTTTTTTGTTGATAATATTTTTATAGAAAACTTTCGGTATAAATTTATATTGTTTAGAAAAAGTTTTCTATCGTAATTTGTCAATAAATTTAAAATAAAATTAAATGAAATAAATTAAGTTTATCCATTAATTTTCTATTGAAAACATTTTTTGTCGATAAATCTTTTTTAAAAAATAAATAAATTTCGTATAGTATCATTACCATAGAACACTTTTGCTATCGGTAAATTTTTAATAGAAAATTTTTGCTTACGAAAATTTTCTTTAAATAGATTTTGCTTTTTATAAATTTTCTGAAAATATTTCGTCTCCAAATTTTATTTTAAAAAATATACAATATAATCGATAAATTTCCTATAAAAAAACAATCCTTATAAACTTTATATTAAAATCTCTTGCCATTTATATATTTTCTACTGAACACATTTGCTATCGATAACATTTCTATGTAAAATGTTTGTCCTAGAATACATATTTGTTATCTAAAATTGCTCTATAGAAAAATCGTGTTATCGAAAAAAATTTTTTTGTAACATTTTTATTGATTATAGAAAAATATAGTCTTTTTTTTGCCAATTCTATGTATAACCCTCGCATCTTCCGCTGATTGTTTTAAATGGTTTTTTAGTTATAAAAAGAACTATTAAAAAGGCTCATTTCTTGTTCTTTTATTTTTAAATCTTGCTCCTGATGAAATATCTTATGACTGAAAGTAGTTTATTGTGAATGTACGCTGGATGTTTTTGTGTTTGTAATAGAAAACTGGCTGAAAGATATAATAGAGAAAACTTGTTCTAAAAGATTTTTTTTAGATTATGAATTAAGTTAAACTTAAATAGAATTCAAAAGGAAACCTTAAGTAATGCATCATACTTAAAAGACATACAAGATATTTGGATTAGTGTTCTTATTTCAGTTTGTTTTCAGCATAACGATATAAACAACAAGATAAAAAATTGAACACAATAAAGGAGAATAGAAAAAAAAATATTTAAAACAAAACTGACGCCCATTCTCCTATTTAATGTAAGCAAATGTTGTTCTTTTCATATCTCTTCTTCATTTCTTCTTAAATTTGAGAAAAACAAACTTTTGTAATTTCCCGCCATAGTTTTCACTTTGTTTTTAAACAGTTTTTTTTCTTCTCTCTTACATTGTAAGTAACTTGTTTTGCCTACTTTAAGTTTGTTTTATGATGTATTTGGAAAGCACACGCATTTTCATGTTCATATCATTAAGTTTATTATAAGAACAAAATGAACACTCTTAATACAAAAAGGCCCCACAATTGACAGGAAAGAAAGTAGAACGTGTGAGTATGAGTGGCTGTGTGAGTTTTGTAAAAAACAATTGTGAAAGAAACTAAATTGTTATGTTGCATGTGTTGCAATACGTGCTTTGATCTATGTGTATGTAGATTTAGGTGTTGTTGTCACAACAAATGTTACATGAATGTCTTTTCAAATGAAAATACTTAACTTAAGCATTCTGATGATAAGACTATTGGTTGTTGTTGTTGTTGTTTAAATGGTTGTAGGTATTAATAATGATATAATGTGGCAAACTTAAATGCTAATAAACTTTTAAAGAGGAAATTAAAGACATCAAATAATATTTTATTAAAACTGTCATTAGCCAAAGCGGTTTGATACTTTCTTTAAACTATAAATCAATCAGTTTTCAGTTAATTTAAGTTTTCAAAAAACTCATTTAATGGCTAAATTAAGTAAGATATTGTCGGAGAAATAGTTTTTTAATAATATATTTTCTATAGACAATTTTTTCTTATCAATAAACTTTTCATTCCTTTATTGGAGCTGTTTGGGTTTAAACATTTTTCTTGAGAAAATGTACAGAATAGAAAATTTTATCAATTTGGTTTTTTACAGCAAAATTCTGTAAATTTCGTACAAAAACTGTTGGCGTTGTAACATTTTATACAAACAATATTTTTTTTTTTTTTGAAAAATATCCTACATAAAATATTTATGATCGAGTAGAATATTTTGTTATCGAAAATTTTTCTATATATAATTTTTATTATCGACAATTTTTTTTACAGAAAATATTTGCAATCGACAATTTATCTTATCATAACTTCTGGTGTTGCAAATTTTTCTAAAGAAAATTTTTGCTATCAGCAATTCTTTTACAGAAAATTTTTGCTATCAACAATTCTGTTTAAAATTTTTGTTATCGACAATTGTTTCAAGAAAAATTTTTGTTATCGACAATTTTTATGGAGAAAATTTTTTTATCGATAATTTTTCTCGAGAAAAATTTTTTATCGACAATTTTTCTATATAAAATTTTTGTTATCGATAATTTTTCTATAAGTAATTTTTGATGTCGATAATCTATCTATGTAAAATTTTGGTTATCGACAATTTTTATACGGAAAATTCTTTTATCGACAATTGTTTTAGAAAAAATCTTTGTTATCAAAAATTTTTCTAGAGAAAATTTTTTTTATCGATAATTTTTCTAGAGAAAATTTTTTTTATCGATAATTTTTCTAGAGAAAATTTTTTTTATCGATAATTTTTCTAGAGAAAATTTTTTTTATTGATAATTTTTCCATAGGTAATTTTCGATGTCGATAATCTTTCTATATAAAATTTTGGCTATCGACAATTTTTATAGAGACAATTCTTTTATCGATAATTGTTTTAGAAAAAAAATTTTCTAGAAAAAAAATTTTTATCGACAATTTTTCTAGAGAAATAAATTGTTTATCGACAATTCTTCTATTGATAGCTTATATTATCAAATATTTTTCTATAAAAGATATTTTTTATAGATAATTTTTCTAGAGAAAATTTTTTTTCCATAATTTTTCTAGAGAAAATTTTTTTTATCGATAATTTTTCTATAAGTAATTTTTAATGTCGATAATCTTTCTATATTAAATTTTGGCTATCGACAATTCTTATACAGACAATTCTTTTATCGACAATTGTTTTAGAAAAAATTTTTGTCATCAAAAATTTTTCTAGAGAAAAAATTTTTTATCGACAATTTTTCTAGAGAAATAAATTGTTTATCGACAATTCTTCTATTGATAGCTCATATTATCAAATATTTTTCCATAAAAAATATTTTTTATCTATAATTTTTCTATAGAAAAATATTTTTTATCGATAACTTTTCAATAGAAAATTATTGTTATCGATAATTTTTCTAGAGAACAATTTTTATCGATAATTGTTCTATAGAAAATTTTAGTTATCGACAATTGTTCTATAGAAAATTTTAGTTATCGACAATTGTTTTAGAAAAATTTTTGTTATCGACAATTGTTTTAGAAAAATTTTTGTTATAGAAAATTTTTTCGAAAATTATTTAGAGAAAAAAGTTTTTGATCGAAAATTTTTATAGTAATGACTTATGTTATCAAAAATTTTTTCATAAAAAGTTTATGTTGTCGATAATTTTTCTATAGAAAATTTTCGTTATCGCTAATTTTTCGATAAAAGTAATTTTTACACGGAATCAATTCAATAATTTTTGATAAAACTTTCTGCGTCGACTTTCGATTAGTATTAAGTTATTTATCGATAAAATTTATATAGAAATTTTTTTCCTATTAAAATATTCCATTCAATTTTTTGTTATATTTATTATATTTTTAATAGAAGATTTCAGCTATCGAAATTTTAGTTTAAACAAATTTGTTTTTTCTTTTATTTTTGTCTGAAAATGTTATTAAATAACACAACTTTAACTTAAATAAATATTCTAAGTTCTTACCCCCAATTTGCTTATGCAATTCAAAGGTGCTGACAAAATTCCATAAATAATCTCCCCAAAAAAAATAATGACTTTTGTTTGTATTTCATTGATTTCATAGCAATGATATTGTAATGAGCTTAGACATTAATAAAATTTTAGTTATTTATGAAAAGATATTTTGTTTTATTATTGTTTTATTTATTGTTAATATTGTGGTATTGCTTTGACTTATTATTGATGGCCTAGTTAATGGCAACAATTATTATTAACATTTCGTTTGTTTCTTTAATAGAATAGAATTTATGATCTATTACCTTTACTGACCATAAATATTAATAATAAATAAAATATTTGTCGTAGCCTGCATATTTCAGGAAGTTATGGAAACAAGGGCAAAACTAGCAGTTAAGAAGTTAGCTAAAGGGAAAGGGAAGGAGTTGAAAATGTTAAACGATTTGGAAAAAATTATGTGTTTGTTACTATTCTTTATTAAGCACTAGATATGGCGAACTCTTTAATGAACTACATTATAGACTAAGGTAGACTGATTAGTAATTTATACTTGATGGTAGAACAGGTTCTAAAACTGTATTAATATCAAGCAGACTATAATTTAGCTAATAGACTAGTCTGTAATAAGCTTTGTAATCAGCTCAATATTAAATTCCCTATAACAATTTTTAATTAAAATTTTTAATTTAAAAGCATACATTCTCTTTCTATATTTGTAATCACAACTGTGGCTACATAAATACCATTTTAATCGCTTAGTTGTTCATAAATGACTAATCATTTCAAGTTTTTTTGTGAGTGTGTGTTTATTTTGGCATCCGATAATGATAACTAAGTTAAATTTATTTACTTAATTAACTTTTCTTACTTATAATTATGTCAAATATTTACATTATATTCAGTTGATTGTAAGGCTATAGAAATAAAATAACAGTTAAAAGTAAAATAGAAATTTCCCTTAACTGATTGATAACGAGAGAATTATATAAATTTTTGTGCGTTAAATTTAAATAAAAAATTTTAGAAATATTCAGTTAGATAGGGTGTGCCAAAATTTATCATCAAATATATAATTATTATTCAAGAAAGGAAAATACTTAACAGCTGAGAAGTAAGAATCAATAATACAATAACAGCAAACCACCAAATATTTTGTTTTAAACTTGCAATGAATAATGACTTCTTCTAACTGTTTTGTTTGCATTAAGGAAAATTGATTGCATACTTAAAGACAACAGCTTAATGGAAGCGATTAAGCCGATAAAATACCATCACCTTGGAAAACGCTAAGCCCTATCAAAGTCTCGGTGTTGGATAAACATATCAGGGAGTGGAAAAATACTGCTTTAGTTTAGGTGACAAACTTACTATGGGATGACCCAAATCTTGAAAATTTTAAAAAATTCTGAAACTGAGAAGGCCAACACTTAATAGATTAACTGGTGTAGTACCAGGTATATTATGCAAAAACGATATGAGACTTTGGAACTTTGACCTATTCAAAGTTGAGTTAGGAATTATGGTGCGTTACCTTAGCGCAGCATAGTATAGCTTTTGTAGAATCATTTATTTCAGAATCATTTATACAGTAGACACTTTTTTATATATCTCCCCTATAGACCGGCATGGTCACACAACCACCTGCTTCATCGATCTTATTGTTTTAGGAAAAAATATTGATGTGTTAAGTCAAATTTAAATACTTTCGAATTTCACTGCACAGGCTGCAGAAGCTAGTTTGATGTTAATGTGCGTTAATTCATCAAATTAATTTTTGGTTAAGTTTTCGAAGCGCAAAAAATATTCCAAAAATCACTTGGAGAACAAAGGCTTAGAGAACTTAGTAAATTTGCATGCCTAAACTCATACCTATTTGAGCGCGTTTTACACGTGCTCGGTTAGTATACATAATTCTTATGAAGCAGTTTGTTGTGTGTCCGAGTCATTTTTTTTGCTGCTACACTTTTAAGCCCTAACTTGGTGGACTTTATTATTAAGCTGATCATGACAGTGATGAAAAAATTTATATAAAAATTATTTTATTTTATTTATCTATAATTTATAAAAAAATCATATTTTTGTTGCTCTTTCGACTGAGAGTTGATTCATTTATTTTGTTTAACATTGAACGAAAAACATTTAGTAGTTAGAAAACAAACGAATGTTTTTAAATGGCTTTCGAGAACTGCCATGTCTAGTTAGTACTAAGCAATTCAAGAAGCGCATTTTGCCAATAAAATCTTTTTCTTAGACCTTTTTAAAGAAATGACTTGCAATTTTTATATAACATAGATTTTTGGGAGACTTTATAATTTGAGTAAAACCAAAGGTGTAAAAAAAGCCAATAGGAAAAATCAGTTAATTAATACAGAGTACAACCAAATGACTTAAACAAAAGAGACTTAATTAAATGAAAAAAGTTAATATCATTTTAATTTTTTTTAATCATAATTTCATTGGTAACTTTATCAATCTACAAAAAAAAATCTATACCCAGCCTAAAACCTGCTATAGAAAACAATAGATACCAGCGTTTAGAAAAAATTTTTGTTGATGGCAAGTTGACGTTAATAGACATGAAAAATATGTGAGATTTGTATAACAAATATATTTCTCTAAGAAAAAAATATCTACCCAAAGTATTCCATTAAAACATGGTTTTGTTAAACTTTCTATATATTGAAAACTATAAAAAACTTGCTCTTAAAATGTTAGAAACATTGCGTTTCTAGTAAAAAGCAGAGAAATATTTTCCAACTCTTGCTAACTACATTAAACAAAATTAAATTTTTAGCTTCATTAGGCTATTTTTGTTTGATTTTTAAACATCTAAATTTGATAATATCTATTAACAGGTAATTAATCGATAGCAGAAATAACAATTAGAATTCAATTTAATTGAAAGATGAATAAATTTCTGCGCATTTACCATCACTACACCCTCAAAAATACACAATAATATTAATTCAACTGAGATTGAGATAAAACAGCAATTTTAATTTAATTTAAGAATATTTCTATCCTCTTGCTGTTATGCTTAATTTAACTGAAGTGAAACACAATTCCAACTAAAAAAAAAATTAAATTAGTTTTACAAGTATAAAACTAAAGTTTTAAATTAGTTTTATACAGGGCGAACCAATTACAATTTAAATTCTAAAACTAAAATAAAATTTTATTTTATTTTAAAGCTTACTTCAAAAAGAGTTATTTCATCCTATGGACTTTGTAACATTTAAGTCGTGGATACTACTTCATGGTCAATGGATTCTATGACAGTGAACAAAACTACTGAAGGATATTGATTAGGCAAAGCTGATGTTTTTAATTAAATAGAGTTTTAAGCCTCTGAAGCAAACCAAAGTACATAGCTAAGACGGTAGATCGAATCAATTAGAGTTTAAAGTTATTAAGCCCGAACGTGGTCCTTCTGTCTTTATAAACTTTTAATAAGCCAAACCTTAAGGTAAGACCACACGATTGTCCTATTGCAGGAAATTGGCCCAAGTTTTATTTTGCTGATATTGTGTACAATATTAAAGTTGTTCCAATAAAATTTTCTAAAGTCACATGATTGCCCCATTTTAAACAAATTTTATTGATACAAGTTGGCGAATTATAATTTTGTGTCAACAATTGCTGCCGGCCGTTCATACGATTGTTTAAACATGCGGCAACACCAACAGTCAGCTGTTGTAGTTTCCAGCAAATATATTTTATAGACTTTGGTATTTGATTGTTTTGGTGACTAAAATGTTTTATTTAAAAAAGAAAGAAGTTTGAGGCTGCTTTATATAATAAAAAAGTTTATTTATGGTTTTGTAGAAATATGCTAACAAAAACAAATATGCACACTCAATAAGGAAAAATAGATGTGCTGGGGGTACGCAAAGCTTAACTCGCTTAACTTTATCTAATTAAAATGTAAAATTATGAATAAAAGAAAAACTTTTTAATCACAAATAATTGTAGAACGCAAAAAAAATTAAAGTGTCAAATTGTATTGCGTCGATAGAGATTGAGACGTGTAGACCGCAAATTGCTATATGTGACAGTACATAGAGAAAGGGACCTAAGGGTAAAATAAACAATTTTTATTTTTTTTTTTTGATGTGGACAACATCTGAGCATCGAATGAGACCGATCCCATGCCCCAAAAGTGTTCCCTCCCAGAGATATCGCGTTTTATAAAAGTGAAGTCGACGATTCTAAGCGCAAATAGAAAGGGACCTAACGGTAAAATTTATTTATTTTCATTTTTTCCCCTACTGAATTAAAAAACAAAAATTTAATTTTTTTCCTTATGAAAAATTTTAAAAAACAGAAAAATAATTTTAATCGACGGTTCTTGCGAATTGGTTCCTTAGAACTTGACGGTACCGTTCCTTGATTTTTTTTCGATTTCTTCTTAACGTATGCTGCCTTCACTTCTTGAGGATTGTCCACTTCCTCCGAATCCTCCTCTTTGCTTCCATTTCCAGAGACCAAAGGAAGAGGAGCAACCGAATCTTTTCTTGAATCGTCAAAACATAATCCCGGATCTCTTTATACAAGTACCATTGACGTCTCATCGATAACCCTGGTGACGGAATTATTATTGGTTTGTCATCGAAACTGGTATTGTTACTCAGATGTATGTTTTCATTTATGCTGGCTGAATTTGCAAACAGTTTACATTGCACTGGTGACTAAATTCATTTAAGACGTACGAAAATCCACAGCCATCTTCTTAGAGATCACTTCATTGCATTGATTTGAACAACACGGAGGTATTTTTGAACCATACAGTCGAGCAACTACCTTTTCTTTGCATAAATCAAGATCAGATTTATCAAGATACATATTATCGGTATCATCTTCAGAGTCACTATCCGATAATTCTGAGAATGAGAATGACGATCATCATCCTCGTCATCAGGGGAGCGAATTCGTCCACCATTTCATCCTAAAACAAACAGTAAGAATGTTATCAGTTTTAAATTATTTTGGCGCTTAACATAACAAGGTTATGTGAAAAAATTTTTGTACTAACAGAGTATATATTTACGATTTAAAAGAATTATAAATGAGCATTTATTATAATTCACAAAGAATAATTTCAGAAAATAAAGCTGGATTCGAAAAAACGCGAGCAAAATTGGTATCGAACTCATGGAAACAGCGCGCAAGGTACAAAACAGTAAAAAGCAACTACATAAAACAAGAGGTAGGGACGACCTACGCGCGTTTTTAATGTTGACCAACACGTTTCTGACGTCATGAGATGTGTCGCTTTCAAATAAGACCAATACGAACACGCTCAGTGATGGTACACCAAAGATACACGTATTTAAATCTCACCTGATCAAAACCTGTTTTTACTCTTAGGTCTCTTTCTATTTTCCGCGTCACATATGTAGCTATTCATTACTCTGCTGATTGCTTGAGCAATTCTTTGAATTTTTTGTTTTTCTTTGCAGAAACAAAGGAAAATTAAAATAATTTTAACTAAAAAAAATTTAGATTGAGTTATTCCAATAAAACCCATAAAAGTTAAATAAAAAATATTAAATAAAAATATTAAATTTTATAAATAAATTACAATGAAAATAAACATACTTTAGCAATAAAGTGCCGTTATTCTGCCGATGTTATTGGTTGTGCTTAGCAATAAAAATTGCTACGTGGAGACCCAGCGTAAAGAACACAATAAATTTTGGCACACTTTTGACATTTTTATTGCCTTGCTGTTGTATTTAAAGTGGTCACACGGTTGCCCCATCAGAGTTGCATATGATTGGTTAAAAGAAGCACAATATTATCCGCGATTGTCACATGTACCAATTTATTGTGCAATCACACGATTGGGATTAATAAAAATTCTGAAAATTGGAGCCTAGAAATAATTGTCACATTGAGAAAAATACCAGCAATTAAATAACGAAAAAGCTGATCTAATAAATGAAATTAATTAATTCCCAAAAATCTGTTTTTTTTTAGAAATTTGTTGTCAATATTAATAAAGAAGATGCGTCTGAGTGTGGCTGCAAATTATAAAATATATTTTGTACGAGAAACTTCAGTATATAAAAGTGGTAAATGTTTCCTAAACAAAATTAGAATTACTTGAGAAGTATGCCGTTTTAAAAAAACTAATAAAAAATAAATAAAAATAATTTATTGCCTCACAAGATTTAACTGGAAGCAAAAAAGTTTAAACTGATATTCTTAGATAAATACTTTCATTGAAAATATATCTCGTGGTGTTCAATAAGTGATTACAAAATATAAAAGTTAAATTAATACTCATGTGAATGTTTAACTTTTTATGTACCTGTGTGTGTGTGTGTATAGTGTTATTTAATTTTCTTCTATATAAACTTGTTTCATCCTTTATTTTTCATCATCTCAATTTCTTGGTATTTGAGTTTAAGTTGCAACCAAATATTTTTCTTAGTTTATGTTGCACGAGTAACATGTAACCATTCAAGCCAAGTAGATTTTCCTTCCTGTGACATTCTTGCTGCTTTATCATTCCTTTGTATGTTAGTCCATCTCTTTCAATTCAGTTTAGAAACATGTCGCTAACCAAACTTTAACAGGTTTCAGTAAAACTCAATTATTTTACAAAATATTTTTCAGTTTAAATTTTTTTTAAAGCTTTCACTGCTTCACTAGCAGGTCACTTAAAAATAAAATTTTTAGTTTAATTTTCTACTTTAACTATAGTTCTTATCGTTTTACTTTAACCTAACGATACAGCATTTGCTGGTCTTTAACTTCTTTGAAGTTTTGTGAATGTGTGTGTGTGTGTGTGTCAGTGTAAATTTAGTTACAAATATTACCTTTACTCTGAAAACTACAAATTCCTTACTTTACCCACTTCTCTTCATCTCTTCTATTTTCCTTTTTTTAAATATTTTGGTCTCAATGTCTTCTAGCAGACTTTTGCTTCAACTCAAGTACCACATACAGCACACAATCAGTAACTTCTCCTGTAACTAGTAAAGTTTTCTATATTTTTTTTCAATGATTTCTGGTACTTCGTTTTTAGGTTGCTGTGTCACTTCGGAAACGGAAGCCATACTCAAATCCGTTCTGTGAAGATTTTACCTGAATGCTTGGCTGCCTGCTGCCAGTTTCATTGCGCTGATAATGATGTAGATGAAGTTTTATGTATCTTTGTCGTCTTCTTTCTTTCGTCTTTCTTACTTTCCGTTGACTAGGGAAAATTTGAGCATCAACAGAAGCAGCGGTAATAATAACAAATGCTGAATTAATAAAATGTTTTCTTTAATTATTTCGATTTTTGTTTCAAAATTAATTAGTTTTAAATAAACTCGAAATGTTCGCTTCATTATTCAGTTGTTTGTTAAACGTTAAAGCATTTTATTAGTTTCTACCTTTTATGAGGGCAATTAATTGATTTGATTAGATTTGATTTAAATTAAATGAAGAATGACAAATGGCTATTTTGTGTCATCAGAAATAGACGGAATTATTAATTCAAATGCAATTTATGGAAACTGAAATCTTATCAACATATTAGTTATGTTTTTGCTGTCAGTTATATAGCATCTCTTTGTTAGCCAAGCCTCAGCAAGAGCGGCAAGAGTTTTTCGGCTGTCAAAAATTCTCATGTTCAAACAATTTGTATGAAACAAACCAAAATATCGCGGCGGCAATGATTTGCAATTGACAACTTCAATTTCAACAAGGCTTTAGGTAGAGAAGTTAACCGCTTTTTTGCTATTGTAATTGTTGAAAAGTAATACTATTTTAGCTATTTTCAGACTATTCTAGCGATTTTAGTTCCATTTTGTGAGTTTTATTAAAAAATAAACACTACTGTTCATTATACAACGTTGACGCTCTTGTTTAGATTCGTCACCTCAGTGTTACCGCTGAGCGGAACATAACGCAACGTCTGCCGTTCTTGTTTAGGTTGGTCTGTAAGTCGTTTGTTTGGGATGTGAACAATTTTTTATGTGCGCATTCTTCTTTAAATAATGTTTTCAGAATATTTCTTCACACAACGACATGTCTGATATCAAGAGGCATTTTCAGTAGAAAAAAACAGACGACACTGACAACAAAGAACAAATTTTTGACAGTCGCTCGAATGACAACAAATCTTTGGCGTAGAATTTAAAACCTTTAATCAAAATTTAAACTAAATTGGTATCCTCTCTATGTCTAGTCTATGTCTTGTCTATGTCTAGTCTATGTCTAGTCTATGTCTAGTCTATGTCTAGTCTATGTCTAGTCTATGTCTAGTCTATGTCTAGTCTATGTCTAGTCTATGTCTAGTCTATGTCTAGTCTATGTCTAGTCTATGTCTAGTCTATGTCTAGTCTATGTCTAGTCTATGTCTAGTCTATGTCTAGTCTATGTCTAGTCTATGTCTAGTCTATGTCTAGTCTATGTCTAGTCTATGTCTAGTCTATGTCTAGTCTATGTCTAGTCTATGTCTAGTCTATGTCTAGTCTATGTCTAGTCTATGTCTAGTCTATGTCTAGTCTATGTCTTGTCTATGTCTAGTCTATGTCTAGTCTATGTCTAGTCTATGTCTAGTCTATGTCTAGTCTATGTCTAGTCTATGTCTAGTCTATGTCTAGTCTATGTCTAGTCTATGTCTAGTCTATGTCTAGTCTATGTCTAGTCTATGTCTAGTCTATGTCTAGTCTATGTCTAGTCTATGTCTAGTCTATGTCTAGTCTATGTCTAGTCTATGTCTAGTCTATGTCTAGTCTATGTCTAGTCTATGTCTTGTCTATGTCTAGTCTATGTCTAGTCTATGTCTAGTCTATGTCTAGTCTATGTCTAGTCTATGTCTAGTCTATGTCTAGTCTATGTCTAGTCTATGTCTAGTCTATGTCTAGTCTATGTCTAGTCTATGTCTAGTCTATGTCTTGTCTATGTCTAGTCTATGTCTAGTCTATGTCTAGTCTATGTCTAGTCTATGTCTAGTCTATGTCTAGTCTATGTCTAGTCTATGTCTAGTCTATGTCTAGTCTATGTCTAGTCTATGTCTAGTCTATGTCTAGTCTATGTCTAGTCTATGTCTAGTCTATGTCTTGTCTATGTCTAGTCTATGTCTAGTCTATGTCTAGTCTATGTCTAGTCTATGTCTAGTCTATGTCTAGTCTATGTCTAGTCTATGTCTAGTCTATGTCTAGTCTATGTCTTGTCTATGTCTAGTCTATGTCTAGTCTATGTCTAGTCTATGTCTAGTCTATGTCTAGTCTATGTCTAGTCTATGTCTAGTCTATGTCTAGTATATGTCTAGTCTATGTCTAGTCTATGTCTAGTCTATGTCTAGTCTATGTCTAGTCTATGTCTAGTCTATGTCTAGTCTATGTCTAGTCTATGTCTAGTATATGTCTAGTCTATGTCTAGTCTATGTCTAGTCTATGTCTAGTCTATGTCTAGTCTATGTCTAGTCTATGTCAAGTCCATGTCTAGTCTATGTCTAGTCTATGTCAAGTCTATGTCTAGTCTATGTCTAGTCTATGTCTAGTCTATGTCTAGTCTATGTCTAGTCTATGTCTAGTCTATGTCTAGTCTATGTCTAGTCTATGTCTAGTATATGTCTAGTCTATGTCTAGTCTATGTCTAGTCTATGTCTAGTCTATGTCTAGTCTATGTCTAGTCTATGTCTAGTCTATGTCTAGTATATGTCTAGTCTATGTCTAGTCTATGTCTAGTCTATGTCTAGTCTATGTCTAGTCTATGTCAAGTCCATGTCTAGTCTATGTCAGGTCTATGTTAGTCTATGTCTAGTCCATGTCTAGTCTATGTCAATTTACCAAGTTTATGTCTAATCTTTGTCTAGCCTATGCCAAGTCTTTTTCTGATTTAAGACTGTCTATGTAATTTTAAATAACTTTTGAAGTGATTTATGTTCTCTCTTAGCCTTATTACAGCTAACAGTTAATTAAAAGCTTCGCCCAATATATAGAACCGCATTTGCTTAAGTTTATTTTGACTTGTATTAAATGATCCACTTGTCCTATTATAGGTGTCTCATCATTTCCCTTGAAAACCTTTAAACCAAACTTATTTAATTTCCTTTTTGCACCGTTTTTTCAGCTGGTAAGCTTTTCATCTATGTTTTCAGCTGCTTTTTCATTTCTTCTGGAAGATCTCATTAAATTGTAACCGCATCACACTTTCGTGACACCAGCAATAATGGTAACAGCAATAACAACATCAACGTATTACATTTAATGTTAAATTGTTTACAATGAGTAGAAAAATATATATTTCTTAATGGAAACTGTCAAATGCATTTCAAAAACTTTTACCAGGGGTGTTGGGATGTGAAAAAGGCAGAACAAGATTTGGTGAGAATGAAAAAGTTAAACTGGGAAAACATCAGCTGAAATGCAAAAGTATGCACAAATATGACAACCACAAGATAAAGACAATAAGATGTAAAGCAGCCAGCTAAAAGTGAATAGAAATAATATGAAAATAAAAAGCTAAACATTTTGTAGAAAAACAAAAATATATTTTTACGCGTAACGCGCTTCAACATTAACTCGTAGACAGTAGATGAGAAAATAACTATAAAATTGTAAAATACTCGAAAAATACACTATGGGTTGGAGTGAACAAAATTGCTGTCTTGACTGATGTTTAATTTTTCTTTTTAGTAAAAACATGTGTAAGCATGCACTTCCTTATGAACATCTCTAAAGTACAGACAATAATGATTTTAGAAAATTTCACTGAAATATTCTTTTAGTGCAAAAAGATTAAATTATTTCGCTGTATTAAGCCGAGGAAACATTTTATGTTGCCGACAAACCAACGAATTTTTTTTATATATTGTACACAGATGTAGTCTGATTTGCAATGTTATTCTCTTAACATTTTCTTTGTATGATAAGATGACCCCGGTATGTTAAGTATCGTAATGCTGTTATCTTAAGTGTTATTGAGTAGCATAAACTTCTCGGTAGAAATAAGAATTTATTTTAAAATACTAGTGTAACCATTATGCATGTACAGTGTCACCAATTTTTTTAATGGTTCCAAAACATACTAGTGTTATTGTTATTAAAGTTTGTAGAACATTGCAGATTACCACCATTATGGCAGCGCTAATAAAAATAGTTGACAATCTGCAGCTAGTGGAGTAGTAACACGACAGAGTTCGTTGTGTTTAAGTTTAAAAACTACTGTATAAAATTAATCTTGCAAAAGTTAAAAACTCTTCATAAACAGAACCCACATTTTTTTTTCATTTTTATTTATTTTATTTTTCTAAACCAACCAACCAATAAATAAAATTTTTTAATTAATTGGGAGAATACATTAAATAACTAGTAAATTTATTAATCTATTTTGTTAAAAAGCATTTAAGTTCTCACATTTTTCACAGAAAATTTAAGTTTTATTATTTTTTGCGATAAAGCGAACCCCGGTGTTTATACAAAATAAATAACCCAACGTTTATGAAAAGTATTAACGTAATAATTTTATTTTGTAAATTACCAAAGAAAAGCGTTTTTTACCCATGGTGATAAGTTGGTTGTACAAAATAGTTTTACAATTTTGAAATTATTATTTGTTTCTTCTTTATTTTGTTGTCATGATTGTCAACCTTTTCGCGTTATTTGCATCTGAGCACCCATTAGTTGTTGTTTCTATTATTATCGTTATAGTTATTTTCGCATTCTCATTAAGTCTTTAAAAAACAAATAACAAGATTTTTATGCAGCAATGCCGAATCTCGTGAACTATTTACCAATAAAAAATCTTAAATTTCTTAGAAATTTTGTGACGTAATAGTTTTTTTTACTAATGGTTTTGTTAAAACTTGACGTTTTTCTTAATATTCTTTGTGTGGTAATTCTTTCTGCTTAGTATCGTATCCTCTATAAAATAATGTTGCTTTAAAAATTTTTAATATAAATACCCTAGACATCGTAAAAAGAAAGTTGAAAAACTTCTTTAGTTTAGAAAAAGTCTTGATATTTAATTTTCAACATTTGATTTGAGAAAAATCCCTGTAGGTCTTTTCATCCAATTAGTTTTATCAGATAGAAAATTTTAATGCATTCATTTCTAAATATTAATTTGTATATGAAGCCATCGCAGTGAGTACGTACATATATTACATAATCTGCTTGTAACTGCATTATTGTTTCTCGTATCGTTAATCTGCATATACCTGAGATCTTACACATAATCGAAAAGTTCGTTTGTTCGTCAAATCTTGTCTGCAACACTAATTCTTTCCGTTTGAGGCACAGACATATCAATATACCGCTATTCATTGACAGTAGCGTTATAATTATCATTTTTTGAACTCATGACACTTAGAATTCTGGCGCTTAAAGTATACCTTACCCATCAAAAAATTTGTCGAACCTTATGGAACCCCATGGAAATGTCCAAAATATTAGCATGCAAAAGCAAAACAAAGTATATGTTTTGAATTGCTTGTTATTTCAGCAGTAGTATAAATTAGACATACTTGTTAAGTAGTAATTTTTCTTTTTAGCAGTGCGCAAGGGGAAGGCATAATCGAGCTGTTTTTGTGAAAGACAAATTGGCATAGAAAAATCATGCTTGCTGGAAGCTCTTTTGTAAGCAGGTAAGCATATAGATAGCGATTCCAGTTAGTTAGTTGGGCAACGTGGTGTTAAAACTTAGGATTCCTTGAAGCATTGGTTATGTGAGCCGTTGTCCATGAAACCCTAACTAGCTTCAGTAATCCCCTGATTTAGGTCGGGATTTTTTCCCGAAAAAAGAGATGTAAATCGTAGCAATGTAAATTATATTTCAACTAGTCCTAGCCCAAGTTATTTATTGAAGATGTATGTTTATAAAAATATCGGGGGGCAAATTACGGCATTCGAACGTGATCGAAATTTGAAAATTCTTATTAGAATCTCTATGCCTAAAGCACAGCAAACTCGATCGTTCGAGTAAAATTTCGATCATTATCGAATGCCGTAATTTGGCCCCAGAATTCGTTTATTTTCAGAGATGAAATTTTCGATATCATCATCTAGTAGTTTTAAAAACTAGAATTAATTAATCACTTTGTGAGTTTGACTCTTCTCATCTTTGTCGAAATCTTTAAAAAAATTCCATCGGTCTAGTAACGCAATCAAAGGCTCCCGATAGTTTTGCCAATAAAATTTCTGAATCTTTCTAACAAGTTTCAATATTGTAAAATTTTTCATCGCTTTAATATTAATTTGACATTGCAATTAGCTAAAAATTATTAAATTCACAAAGTTTACTTGCTAAACAATATAGTAATCCTCAATATTACAAAACCCTAATGCGAAAAAAGCGTAAGTCCATCTTTGGTCCAAATGTCAATCTTTCTTATTTCGGTATGGATGTTGCGGCGGGCATACGCTTCCAAAATAACCCAACCCCATCACCTTCTTTAATTGTTGGTTTAAGAGTTTCCTTAATAATTTTAGCTACATCTCTAACTGCGCTTGCAGATTCTCCAACGTCAAACGAAACAACGTAAATCAAGGGATTACTGTAGTTTAGAAAACAACATTTATATCGCATCGTTACGAAATATAAAAAAATTTCCTTAGCAGTATGAAGATCACATATTTCTTTATAAAAATCAAAGGGTGAAAGTAAAACTTGTTTGCTGTTTACATTCTTCTAACAATATTACATGCGGTATTTTTTAACAAATGTACATACATACATACGCTCATACATATTTATTTAACATCAAAGTTTCTTTGCTACATACTAATTTATTTTTGTATCTTTCAAAATGACTTATTTTATGTTGTACATTTTAGCAATTTTAATTTAAAAACTATGGCATAATTAAAAATACACCACCAAACTCTACACTACACGCGCCAGAAGCTGCCTCAGCAAATACACACAAGCCGTGGCTGTTGCAACAGCAACAGTAAGAAATTTATATAGTTTTTGGTTTCATCTTATTTTGTATCTTTTTTTTTTGTTTTTTACCAAATGCTTGAAGAATTAATATAAATTATTTTACATGTATTCTTCTCACCCCCTGGCCCACCCTTAAGAGGAGTAATGCGCATTTGTGTGTATGTGTTTTATTACACTGTCATGTGAGTAGTTGTGCAACAACGAGTCATTCGTATTTGTTTAACAAATTTTTGTATGTTAAAAAATTTTTTAATTTTAAGTTTCATGTCAACATTTGTGGTTACTTGCACATAGTGGCTGTTTAGTTGCCTTAGATTTTTGTCTTCTTTCTTTTTGCAGGCAGCAGAGAAATAACAACAACATCGTTGTCATTATAGAAAAACATCATTTGGCATACCTTCTTTAAAATTAAAAAAAAAAAAAATTCTTGTTTTTTTGAGGGAGAAAATAAAAAATACACAAATACAAAAATATTTATGCATATTAATTTAAATATCTTAGAGAAAAAATGTAATAAAACAATAATTGTGTAAATAATATTTTATATTGCAATCTAAAACAGAAATCTAAAATAGCTTGGTTTTTGTTGCAACTCTGGCATGTAAGAAAGAAAATAATTTAAAAAAAATATGTTTGAACTAATTTTTAGAATTAGTTGACTTGAAAACAAGCAAAAAGCTAGATCATAGGCAGACCCTTTTAAGGGGTGTTTAACACTTCCATATATTTTGCTTGTAAAGTATTTCTCTCTTTACCTTCTACAGAGAGTGTAACGGTATATATGTATAAGTTTGTCATTTAGAGTGAATTTCTACAACCCTACTACATTCTCGTTAGATGCATGGGAAAGGAGCTTAACTATACGTCACAGAGAAACTGTATTGGAAAGATTCAGGACGAGCGGAAACTTTATTCCGAAGAAACACAATTTAAACGGAACTCTTCTCTTGTTTTCTAGTTATGTCTAGTATCAAGAAGTTTTTCTGGTCAAGAAACACTGCGGGAGGGTCGACTAAAAAACTATGTCAAAGAGGTCCAGTAGGGTTAACTATGCTTTTCAAATTCTAATTGGAAAAACTTGAGCCGTTGAACAAACAAAATATATAACTGACCTTTTGACGCTATCATTTAACTTATTATCAAAAATCATCTATTGCTTGCTGATCCCATAGTTAGGTCAAGTATTACAATTTCACGTATTCAGACTTTGCTAAAACACCTCAAAGACAAGATTTTGGACTATATGCTCTTATTAATATAAGAAACTTAAACGTAAGCCCTGCTCATAAGAGACATGTTGGCAAAAAAGTTACCATGTGCATTGCAAAATTTGCTAGGGAATTCCTATTGATTATATCGTAGTATTTTCATGGTGTTCTCGTCCAGGGTATAATCAAGGAACGCCTTTTGTATTAAGTTTGCTTTTCAGTTAAGAAAGCTTAAGGAATATATCAAGAGAATTCTTTTACATTTTAGTCAACTAAAGAACCAGCAAAACTTCAATGCTTTTCTAAGCACAAACTTAATGACACAGAAATTTTAGTTAAAATACGAAGTGAATTCTTAAAATCCAGCGCAATTAAAACAAGTAAGAGTGCTATATTCGGCCGTGCCGAATCTTATATACCCTTCACAACGTGTATTAATGCAATAGCAATTGTTTTTATCACCATTCATCTCATATGAAATACGTATATACATGTAAAAAGCATACTCAAAAAAAAATTATAATTAAGTTTACGTATGTTTCTAAAAAAAAAATACAAAAAAATATATTAAAACCAAAAAAAAAAACAAAAAAAAAATTACAAAAAAAAAATTAAAAAAAAAAAATTACAAAAAAAATTTAAAAAAATTTAAAAAATTTTAAATAATTTTTTAAAAAAATATATAAAAAAAAATAAAAATATAAATAATAAAATAAATAAAAAATAAAAAAAAAGTTTTTGGCTCAGCTGGGATTTGATGCCACGTTTACTCTAACCAGTATATATGTATGTTGTTGTTGTAATTGTGAAAAAAAGCGAGGTGGTCGTGGTTTTTTGCTCATATCTCAGAAAGTTATATGGCGATTGTGCTGAATTTCAATAGCGATTCATTCACGGATATTTCCAAGAAATTGATACCATACACAGATCTGGGGAACATATAGTTGCTTCTAAAAGTTGATTTCAACCAACACACGGACAGACGGTCGTGTTTTTTTGCTCATATCTCAGAAAGTTATATGGCGATTGCGCTGAATTTCAATAGCAATTCATTCCTGGATATTTCCAAGAGACTGATACCATATACAGATCTGAAGAACATATAGTTGCTTCTAAAAGTTGATTTCAACCAACACACGGACAGACGATCAGGGCTTAATCGACTCCTCTATTCATAAGCTTTCAGAAAATATATACTTTATGGGGTCGGAAATGACAATTTAAGAAATTACAAACGGAATAACAAAGCTATATATACCCTTGTGCATCACAGGTGAAGGGTATAAAAAAACGCAAAGATATTTAAAACAAGCGCAATTAAAACCAAAAGCCTGATCTTTCTTACGTTTCTGAACACATTGTCAATAGGAAAGAATAAAATCTAATATGAACAATTTTGGGTCTACTAGTTTTTATAAAGGCGCTGATACGAAAGAAAGGTGCAATTATTTTAAATGGCAGTTTTAACATCATGGTAGTTTTTGTAAACCACGAATGAGACATAAATCAAACAAATGACTTCAGCACTAAAATAAAAATAAAAAATTAGTTTAAGCAAAAAGGTGCTATAGATCTTTTTTCCAAAAAGCGAAAACTATAATTATAAGGTCAGTGTTTCTATATGATACCTGAGTTAAGTATTTACGAAAGCGGATGAATAAGATCGAGAAAAAGATCCTACGTAGAATTAATAGATTACAGACCCCGCTCTATAGATTGTCGAGCTGTATCTTAACATGAATCAAGTTAAGGCATCAAAATACAATGACCACGATGGCCAGAACATAACGACCTAATAAAAAGAAAGGCAACAGCCGGAAAGTCTTTATATAACAACTACCGCGAAAAACGCAGAATGTGAAGACCGAGACTGCAATAAAAGGACCAAGTTGGAAAAGTTGCGAGTTTGCAGTGTGATCGTGTTATGATTAGTAAAAAAATAAATAAATAACTTCTTTTTTTTTTTGATAATGTAGGGAAACACACCTTTAACTATATTATCAACCATAAATCCTATTATTTAAATACAGACTTTTCTTCTTTAAATCGTGCTGAAATGTAAAATAACTTAATTACATACCAATTTACCTTGTACGCCAACTAATCTTGATGGGCAATTTTCCAAAAAAAAACAAGTAAGAGCACTATATTCGGCTGTGCCGAATCTTTTATACCCACCACCAATTTTGTGTACATTTAAAGCACAATATTTATTATTTTGTTAATCGCTATGGAATAATCTCTTTATAATAAAATATGTATCACTTTCTTTGTAGAGGGTGGTTAAATTTTAAGGGCCCATGTTTAAGGTGAACCACATCTAAACTTTAATTTTTTTCTTGTATTTCATTGGATATTTCTCAATCTCAGACTTATTCAATTTGATCCGCGGAAAGATACGCAAATGAGCAACGCTTTAAAGTTATTCAGGTTTTTTATAAAAATGGGCGTTCAAATCAAAATGCATTTTGTGCACTTCGTAATTGTTTTGATCAACATAATCGTTTAAATTCGTCCACAATCGGGAGATTGGTAAAAAATATTTAAATTTCTGCAAAACAGGTCTGTATAAAATGTTAGAAAATCTGTGAATGCCTTCTTAGTTCGTTGAATGGGAACCACTGCTGGTTTTTGCGATAGTGTGGCAAAATAGCAGTCAACCTCGCCTAATCATCATGCCCAACAATTGAGCATCGACATTGTCATTGAAAATTGGAGCATCAGATAGAGGAGTGGCGCCAAAGATGGGGGGGCCAATTGGCCGATATTTTGTTAAATACATAATTGAACCATACAAATATTATAATTGCAAAAAGAAATACTAATAATATCCTAAATAATTTGTCAACATCGGTCCTTAAAATTTAACCACCCTTTATAACTTCGATATGCTACTGAAATGCTTTTATAAATGTAGTTTTTCAATGAAAGTGGGCGTAAAGTAGGCGTGTCAACAAAGTTTCTGCTAACAAATTAAAGTTAAATATTTCAATATAGTCCTTTATTTTCCCAAAAACTTTGTAAATAGAGAAATTACATGAATTTAAGATAAACCGTTATATGGGAGGTAGGCGTTAAAGTGGGCGTGTCACCTAAACTTTTTGGCACAACAATAACATTGATTAGAAGGAAAAACGTAGCACATTTGATCATCATACCTCTAATTTTGGCGGTTTTATGAGCTTTTAAATTTCATTAATGGTAGATTACGTGAAAAGGGGGCGTTATAGTAGGCGTGTCAAAGTTATTTTTGCGAATGAGTACAACTTAGGTGTTTCAATATAACCCTTTATTATTCCAAAGTCATTAGTAGTAGAGAAATTATATCAATTTTAGGTAAAACGTTATATGAGAGGTGGGCGTAAAAGTGGGCGTGGCAACTTAATTTTCTACCACAGTAATGACATTGCCTAGGGGGATATACGTAGCAAATTTGATCATCATACCTATAATTTTGGCGGTTTTATGAGCTTTTAAAATTCATTAACGGTAGATAACGTGAAAAGTGGGCGTTATAGTAGGCGTGTCAAGGTTATTTTTGCGAATGAGTACAACTTAGGAGTTTCAATATAGCCCTTTATAATTCCAAAATCTTTATTAATAGAGAAATTATATGAATTTTGAGTAAAACGTTATATGGGAGGTGGGCGTAAAAGTGGGCGTGGCACATTGATTTTCCGTTACAAAAAAGCGGCTCACCAAAAAGCAAAGTGTGCAAAATTTTAGAGTCGTACATCCAATTTTGTTGCTTTTATGACGTTTTTGTTTTTAAATATACCGAAAAATACACTGTGCGGTATAAATTTTCGTACATTTTGATCGATAACTCCTCTCCTAATGCATAGATTTAAATAATTTTTATGGAAAAATATTGTTTTTACTCGAGAAATATATATTCGAAGTTTCATGAGTCTAAGTTAATGCGTTTGGACACAATTCCATTTTATTCGATGTTTGAAGGACACGGTTTTTTCGACCTACTCTTGCTTTTCGAGCTATAACTCTCTTCCTAATATTCCGATTTAGCCCATTTTCAATACCAAACAAACCTTATCTATAAGAAAGATTCTGGCAAAATTTGAGCTCCCTAGCTTTTTCGGTGCGACCTCTATCGTGCTTTCAACAGACGGACAGATGGACAGACGGACAGACGGACGGACATAGCTAGATCGTCATCAAATCAAACCCTGATTCAGAATATATATACTTTATGGGGTCTCAAATGGATATTTCGATGTGTTACAAACGGAATGACAAAATGAATATACCCCCACCATTTTTTTGGTGGCGGGTATAAAAATTTATACTCACTTTTATACTTAAATAAACGCAAGTATGTTGGCCGACTTATCGAACAAAAATTTAACCATTTGCTATGTCAGTTTTATTCCTATACTTGTATCTAACAGCCAATGTAGAAGTGAAATTTTCAATTAAGTGTTTAAAATGAAATTTCCGCCAAGAATAACCAAACAATTGTTTTAACTTTATATTATTTTATTTTTACTTTTTTTTTGTGGCGCTTTACAATGATTTTTAAATTGTAAAAATTCATTTCAGTTTGCGGCAAGGACAGCATTCAGGGTAAATAATCAAATATGTAGTGGCATGCAAATATAACACTTGGCTTCTTTCGACACAAACATGGACCGATTCACACAGACGAAACTCGTGCATTTCTATGGATTTTTTGCTTAAAATAGAAATCATTTTAATGTCTAAATATGTACTTGTTAAGCCAAGTCAAATAGACACTTACTTATACTTACATTAACACACAGTTTTGTGTGCGTTTGTGTAAATGTGTAACGATATGTGTGTTGTGGGTATTAGTATAAAACTAGTATGGTTTTAGCAAAAAAAAAAAGGAAATAAAAATAGAAAACGTATTTAACATTAGTGCTAAACCTTACAATTATTTCGCCACTATTCAAACATGTAAAAATTACCGTATAAAAATGGCTTCGGATGTATAATCACAATAACAGTGGAGGATTGGTGATGTAAGTACACTTCATATTTATAAATATTATAATACAGAAAGATTATAAAAACATTATTTTTCAAGACCATGAGCCGTTTTTAAAGGTTTTCTAAGAGCATCCATATAAACAAAATATTGTTGTAATCGTAATCGAAGAGCAAAATACCACGACTGAATTCTATGATTGCAGTTTAAACATATAATAGTTACAGTTGTAATTATTATTACTTAATTAAGATATTATTCAGTAATCATATTAAGTGGACATTATTTGTTCTTCTCTAGAGAAAATTATTGTTTTTTTCTCTTAATTAAATATATTGATTGTACTCATTCTTATAAAACAAACAATTTCTTTCACCAATATTGTTTTACATTTTATTGTGTGTTTTTATTTAGTCTGTAGTTTTTTAATTTTTTTAAAAAATTTTTTTTTATTTTTTTCACATGTCATACTTTTAAAATAATAAAATTTACCCAGCTAGAAGAAGCACTTTTGAAAGCAATTTAGTTTTAAAAAAAATCATAGCCTGATTGATTTTTTGCCCTACTGTTTTTGTTTCATTTAACATTTTGTGGTTATTTGTAACTTTTAAAATATTTAAGCTTTTGAATAATATATTATTTGTGCGAAGACGCTGTACTATTTTCATCATCATAATTTTGAAAAACATGCTGTTTAGAAAAGGCAACCATAATTTCTATTTTTTTAAACGATTAAATTAAAACAAACGTTTAACTATCGTGATAAGATATATGAGTAGGATATCTGTAGGCCTCACAAACAGTTTGAAAGATAAAAGTTTGTAATCAAGTTTTGTCAATAACGACACAAGCTTTTTCTTTTAAAGCCGATTCCAAAAAGTCGACTTCAATAATGGACCATATATGCATATAGGGGGGCTACCGAAGCAGACCTCTTCCACAAAAGGGTCCCTCTTCGACCCCCTTTGTTTCCGAGAGACTACGAGGCTACCAAAGAAGGGGTATCTCCGACCTCAATGAGTCCCATGTCATCCCAGTCGTTTACTCTAGGCTCTTGCGACTTCACATTGTAGAGTGTTTACATCCGTATGCTGCACGCATTCAACCACAGACTGGTTATTAAGTGCTATGATAATTCTTTTCCCATTCGCTCGATCTTCCAGCAAGTGGTTCAACGCGTGCAGCTAATCAAGCATCTCTGCTTGATATACGTTCACGTACTCTCCCAGACTCAGAAAGCAGGAAAGACTCAACTCAATTGAATGGACCCCATCTAATGTTCTTTGTCAGCATAATAGAAGTGAAGCGTCTTATGAAAAAACAATGCCTTATAATTGTGAAAACTCATTACAGCAATTTGAAAAGTTATGATCAGATCACTCATAAACTTCAAATAATTTTTAGTCGAGAAAATCCACATAATGTGTCAACCATTCAAACAGTGGTCAACAAGTTTTAAGAAAGCGGATCCAGGACAGCCAGAATCCCCTGCATCAATATAGCAGTCCTTATTTTAAAAGCATTACTGTTTTTAATGAGAAAGTCTCCGCAAACCCGAAAACATCAATTTGACAACGCTCTCAAAAAACTCAAATTTCGCTAAGCACTAAGCAGAGAATTTTTACAAAAGACTTCCTCCACCTTGATGCGTACAAAATTCAGTTTTCTGAGGACCTTAAACTAACAGACTATGAAAATAACTAATAATAAGTGATGGCAATACCCATTTTTCGAAAAATACACCCATAACGAACAACTTTCTGGTGGGGATTTTGAGCGGGCGATGTGACTGGCCGAAATACCAATGACTGTGGAAGTCATTCGTTATATCCAGATATCAGCTATCCGCAGATTGGTTGATTTAAAGCCTCGCTGGTTTTTGCAAATAAACAAGAAGAAATTGCTGAGCTCAACTCCGCTTTTCAACATGTCATCGTTAAGATACAGTCACATCTCTGTGAAAAAGTCAAGGAAAATTTCTAAAAAGAGTAATGGCCTGTAATCAGAGCTATAGGAGCCATTTATTGGAGTCGGAACAAGTCTTCCTGACAATCCAATAAAAAAAAAAATCACAAATGTCTTAAAAAAATATGTGTTTCTGCTTTAAAACAAGAAATGCGTTCTTTACCAATGGCTACTCATTGAGCGGTTGCTAAAATTAAATTTAAAAAAAAACCAAACAAAATATGTTTGGAATGTCCTTACATTTTTTAGTAATTAAAAAGGTTTGCAATTTAATTATGTATACCGTTCAATGGCTAATGCAGAATTAGTATAATTATTCAGAACTTCATATCATTCAATTAAGACGAAAAAAGGTGATAATTATCAATCTGTACAGCATGCCATTGACGTTGATTTCATTGACAGAGTCGTCCTTAATTGATGGCTCCCCATGTAAAAATCCATTTCAAATAGTTAAGTTTCGGGAGTATATAAGATGTATATCATATGGATTAGACCATTATGTTCGTTGACGCACCCATTCATCTAGATATGAGAAACATGATGATATTTTGATAAAAGTTTACCCCAAGTTTTATAAAAAAAAATACTATTTACTCATGCTATTGACGCTATTTTCATTCCTGGCAAAACAAGCAGAAAAAAAAAATAGCCAATTTTAAATAACATCACATTTATGGCTGCTATAAAATTTTAAAGTGCGGCAGGCCTTTTACATCTTTAGATCTTTTGATATTCGAGGGACGTTTTGATTTTTTAATTTTTCCGATGTTATTCAGATGAAATAATCACCGCCGTCTCTCCAAGACTAAAGTACATCGTTCTATATACGATGTTCAACGTTCTTAGACATAATTCGAAGCTAAAACTAATCTAAAGTGTACTTTTATAAAGCCCCTATGCTTGCTCTTTCCTTACACTTCAACGACGCACACATGCTACTACTAAAAAAACACATACATGCAGATATTCATAAATGTTTTCATACAAATAACAACATTTAACACTTTTTCCTTCGATAATAAGTGCGTACATGCTTGCTACACTCTAACACTCTAACACACTAACATTTACAATTACGCCCACAACTACGTACACACAAAACAATGTTCAATGCACAACCACCAATCGACATTTAAAGTACAACGTTTCTATGTATATTTAAATATAATTGTACAATTGGTTTGCTTGTCTAAATGTGTGTATTAGTGGTATGCACATATGTATGTACGTCTACAAATGCATATACATATATATGTACGTATGTGGGCATATGAGATTGAGTACGTAGTCATGATTTTACTTTTAATGTTTTGTAGAATTTATTTTTTTTATTTTTTGCTCCAAGCAAACGGTTGTATTTAAGTATGGATTTCCGTGCATAGTTTTAGTTTCCGGTTGTAGTACTTTAACAACCTCCTACACTTTTACCCTCCGAAGTGTTCTACACTATACGACTTGGTAACTAAATCTCGAAACGACAAACAACGGTTTTGCAGAAAGTGTGTCTGGGAGTGTGTAAATCATTTTCAAAACTGAACGAGTATTGATTTGAAAATCAACATTTAAATGTGTAGTTTACAGGTTTTTCTTTCTTTTGTGTGTGTGTTTGTGTGTATGTGTGAAAGTAACAATTTTAAAATTACAAACATTTTCGTAATGCACTTATTGGTTTCTATGCAAATGAATGAATTTAAAATAAATTTTCACTTAAATAGTGCTGAATATGGGTAAAAATTAACTTTTTATACATTTGGAATGAATTTAGATTCAATAAATAACAAAAACAAAAATTAAAAAAAATATTTATTTAGTTTATGTTCAAGGATATAGTGTTAAAATTCTTTTATATTATTTATAGTTTAGGCTTAAATATTACTCTATACTTTAGCATGAACTATATGTTAAATGCACTTGACTTCATCGTAAACTGTGAACTATATTCTAGATAGAAATAATTAATTTAAAATAAGACACTTGTTGACCCTATTAACCAAATGATTGAGCAAATTGTAGGCAGGGTGTCAGATCAGTCAGTCAGTCATTTACTTATCTGGCTAAGGATATACTTTTAATATGAGGCTTGCCTTTTATACATATTGTAAAGCGGCCACCCCAGTGCTTCTAGCTGGCAATTGACATTCCTATAGTAAAGTTTAACATTTTTGACAATATACGAACTTAGAACGTCTTGACGTGCGAATGGTATTTGTATGGTTTAAAGTGGTAAATAAAATCATGTTGGCCAAAAGATTAAATGTAACCGTGACCATTTTTGTGCGTTTTTTTTTACAACTGTATTGACTAAATCAAACACTATACATCGATTTACTCAATTGGATTTTAAGCGGCGAAGCGCTATCAAGGACCAATGCTTGTCGATGGTTTACTGAACTCATTCGCAAACGTAGTTCACTCAATGGCGAGTTTAGTGAAAGTCGTTGAAATTCGTTTGTTGTTCCAAAAAACATTGACTCTGTGGTTTTAATGTTACAGCAAGATCGTCACGTAACTTGAGATTGATGTAACCTTAGATATTAGGGGGATTAGCATATATTAAATATTTCATGAACATTTACTGTATAAAGATTTTTTTACGATGATATCACAAATTTGACATTCGCTTAAAAAAAGGCTCAAAGTTGTCCGAAAGAAATTTTTAAAATATATGATCGCAGTGCTTCAAGACATGTGTGTAACATTGTAAAAGGTGACGAATCGTGGATCTACTCAACTGAGCCCGAATGAAAAAATTTTTCAAATTGCATTTAAAGTCTCAAAGCACCTGAATCAGAGTGCAAATCGTGGAAAGTTCTTCAATATAAGTTTATTGATAAAAAAAAACACTAAAATTTTACTATACGCAGGTACCAAGAGCTTATTGAATTATTTTAAGAGCAATAATATAAGTTTAATCTAATTATCTCTTTGACTTATTTTAAAGAATTGCAATCGACTATTTGTTTTAGCGACTTAATTGTAAAAATAAATTGTAATTGTAAATATGCTTTAAAATTAAGGTAACAACAACAATTAACAGCATCCATAAGAAACAAGAAAATATTGAGTACAATTAGCGGTACTTCTTTTGATTTTAACTTTATTGTCACGTACGTAGTGCAAAAACATTACTTGTCTCCCTCATTCGTATTTGAACAGTCGCAAAAGCACCTAATTTAGAATTTAACTTTTTTTCTTAACAAAATATAAAATTTATTACCTGAGAATACTATTAGAGAAAAATCTGTCACGTACGATATGTCACGAACGATATTAAATTGAATTTATTATAAAATCATTTGAAGATTTATATTCAATTAAGTATGATGGATTTTAAATGAAAAATATTTGGTTTAGTGTAAGAAATTAAAAAATAAAAAATACCTCCCAAGATTTGCAGAGTTTTTCTTGTTTCCATATACACCTCAAAATCACTTCTGTTTTATGTCACGTACGATATTTTCATATTTTTCTGAATATTTTAAACAACAATGATTCGAGTATAATTAAGTTCCATTCAAAGTACACTTTGAATGGAACATAAAGATCTAATTTTGTTTCAGTTTCTCTTACTTTTGCAAAAATTACTCCACATGGAAATGCCCATATGTGTCTTTATAATTTATTCCCATCAGTCCATGGTGGGTTATGACGTGTAGTCCTGTAGCTAGCATTTGAACAAATCTGTGTACAAAACTTGTTATAGCCCAGCAGAAAGGGAAATAGTTCTAAAAGTACTTGCCCTGCAACTTGTACAATCGAAAAACGTATTAACTCTGACTGTTGAAAAATTAACACATTACGTTACTAGTTAAAAGGTGATAAATAACAAAATATTTTTTTTTTTAAATTTGTGACATCAGTTCGCATTAAATTAGTTCTTTGTACTTAAGGAAAACCGCATTTAACACAACAATAATGCTCATGTCAAAGTTAAAAAAAAAACTAAGTTGAACTCGAAACCTGCCGGCCAATGAGTTTTGGATAAACTAATCAACTGTCTAGAGAGAAACAGCAGTCGAAGTAACTGACAGGATATCTCACATGTAAGGCAAAATTGAAGATTGAGCTAATTAACCTGGTTACTGATACAGCAAAAGAGTTCAGTCAAGGCAAAGGCAGTACAAGAAAATTCTGCTCTTTAAAGAAAGTAAATATTAAAAATGCATTTAATCTGCAGATTGAAACACTTAGTATCCCATACTATCAGATTAGTATACCATACTATCAGATTAATATCATTATTGAAGTTTTCCACATAGAACTCTATGGTAAAAAAAACTTTTCAAACTCCAGGGGGTGTCCTCTTTTATATGCAATTTTAATTTAATTTATACAATTCAGGGTACTATGACTAAATGCACTGTAGTTTTAAGTCTTTGATCTTGCTGAACACAAGATAAAAACTCCTTTTTTAAGGACAAAAATAAAGGTTCAATCTATTAATTTGAGATAGTACTTAAATATTATCACGAGTAATTATGTCAAGATCAATAACTATTTAAGCATCAAAAATGACAATCACCCAATCATAGTAAGAACGAAATTGCTGTCATGCATATTCTGGACAGAATTGTATCAACAAACCCAAGGAATACAACTAAAACCAGTGATAATCTTAGCTTCGAGATTGTGTAGCGGATTTCAAACAATATTTCTGGAGACAGCCAGTATAAGGAGAAGATCACAACAATTTTTGACACAATTTTTAGCAAGACATGCAGAATACATAAGCTATCATTGTCGATTATAGCATGATAATTTTATTAAATAAATTTCATAAATAAAAAAGTCCGAGCATCACAAGCTAAAAGCCGTAAACTATGTATAGAAAAAACCCTGTCAGCAAAAAATTTGGCACCAACAGTGCTTTGTATAAAGAAGAATATGGGTAGGGTAAAGTGTTTTGTCAAAAGATTCAAAGGTAAGCTAACCCGTTCATTCCGGCTATCAGACAATCATCTCAGATCTACAGCAACAACGTGCGAAATCAACGATGTATAATAATGACATTAACCACAAATTACTACCACAAGGCAGTTACCTAGAAAAAAGAAATTCAGATATAGCTTAATTAATAGCCACTACTCCGTTTAAATATTAATTTATTTAATGCGGAGCAAAAAAATTTATTGAAGATTTTACACTTTCAGCTTTAAAAAGGTCTAGAGACATTATTGAGTGGAAAGTGTTTTCTTAATTCAAATACATATCCTCTAGCATTAATGACTCACATGTTTTGTTATCTTAATATCCATTTTCTCACAGTGTATCATGGAACAGTGCTAACCCTTCATTTTCTGCTTTTACAAACATTTCCTGTGTCTAGCATTAAATTGACTTGTTAGGTTGTACGCACTTTTTCCACAACACGCAACGTTCTTTTTACAAGTTTGTCTTCAATTAAAAAAAATCTACAAGCAGTGCAGTATAGTTGTTTTCTTTTTTAATTGAAATGTACTTAAAGGCATACAAACCGGAAACAAAAAGAGGTTATGAGGTTCAATACTACCACCAAAACGGAAATAATTAAAAAATTAAGATGGAAAGTTTAATAGAGAAGATAGAGGGTGACTTGTAGAAATAATTTAACAATATCCTTAAAAGTTTGTTAATTTGAAGAGGCAAGAAGTGAAGACTAAACAAAATTGAGAACATTTGGCAGAAAGATTGTTTTTAATATTTCCTTGGAGGGTGCGTTACAAATTTAACAAATATTTTCAATTAAACTAAAAGTAAGATTTATAAACTGACATACAAATGGGTTTCTTAATATTCCGGTATTTTATTATTTTATAATAACAATCGACATATTAGCTAGAAAGCACATTGAGCAAAAGTGGTGGATTCAACGACCACATCACTAGTCACATAAACAAAACTCAACAAGAATTTGGCCAACACAAGTCAAGGTAGAACTCTTCACATTTATCAAGATTGACGAATCTAAAGTAACTTAACTCGAATATGAAATCCACACTGCTGTAAAATGCGAGAAGTGGAATTCACCAACTCAGGACGCTTTACAAATCAATAATGCATTACAGTGAGATCGTACGCAAGCTTTAAAGAGTTTTCAGTTTGCAAAGTGAAACTAATTCGTTAACCATTCGAAGATTGGTCTGAAAACTTAAAGAAAATGGGCCAATTATTGACAGTGGAATTACTGTGCATTAACGCTCTTGTAAACATTGCTGTTGTTAACGAGAGTGCCACTGAAAACTGAAAAACATCAATTTGGCATTGCTCTTAAAATCTCAAGTATTACTAAGAATTACGCAGCAAATGTAGATAAAAGACTTCCATCTTCATCAATACAAATTTCAACTCACTCAGGAGCTGTAACCAGACGAACACGGAAAATACCAGCAATTCGTTTAATGCAAATTTTTCGAAAATCATTATCTTCTCCATCGAGAAATACACAAAATTGTCGAATTTGGGGATCAGAAAATTCTTATACTATCTGGTATGCATTTTTATCAGGAGGCATAATTCAGACTTACTTTTATGAAGATCAGTCAAAGTTTAAGTGACTGTGAACGTTACAGAACCATGATATTGTAGTTATTCTGGCTTGAGCTGGATGGAATGGATCTAAACGTTTTGTGGCTTCAGCAAGTCGATACCATAAAACAATCCATTTATTGTAGCAATTTTTTCAAGATCGAATATGTTCAAGAAATGATGATGTCAACTGGCCACGAAGATGATGCAATTCTTTTCTTTTGGGTTCTGTTGAATTTTAGCTTTATGCGAATAAACCAAAAATAATTTCTGAGCTCAAATGCTAGATCCAACATGTCATCGATTAGATACAGCCATATCTCTGCGAGATCATTGACCTTTCACCGCAGCCGTGGAGATCACTTGACGGATATCTTGTTCTGTACTATACCGAGATGTGTTTTCTTTAAAATCCAACAAAAAAAATCTCAACTTTCTTAAACAAAACTTCTTTTTATTTTAAAATTAAAATTGCGTTCTTACTGAGAGACCGTCTATAGGTTAGGTTAGATCCGGCAGCCGCCCGAAGGCATAGCTCACTTGGGTCCTCCGAGGGTCCCGTTGTGATACCTTAGGCACCATCGCCCGTTCTTTTATGTCCTCTGGCCGTCGTTCCTCGGCCATCCTGTCCTGTTCACGAAGGTATGGATCTTTCCCAGATCAACTGCGGAAAGACAAGTTTTACTTACAAGTATTCGTTGACCTAGAATCTGGCGTCTCAGGTCCCCGAATGCAGGAAAATTGCAGAGAAGATGTTCAGTCGTCTCCTCCTCTTCCTCGTTATCGCAACTTCTGCAGAAGTCGTTGTAAGGGATATTCAGCCTCTTCGCATGTGTACCTATAGGCCAGTGTCCGCTAATGACCGCTATGAGGTTCCTAAGGTGGATTCGGGGCATATTCTCTGCATATTGCGTCCTATGCACATCCATGTCAGATTTTTCTGGTTTCCAAACAAGTGGGTTCTCTCACCCATCTTTCCTTGGCATCCAAATATAATCGATGCGAGATTAGCTGTTTACCCTTCGTTAAGGGAATACCCAAAGCACAACCGAATTCAACCGAATCTAAGGTAGCACCGGCTTTTGCAAGTGCATCAGCTCTATTATTACCATCAATATCCCCATGTCCTGGAACCCACACAAGGGTAACCGTCGAATGCCTCGCTATCTCCGAGCCGTCTTTAAAATAAACCCAAATTATTTTTGCCTATAACTTTGCCGATTCCCTAGCAAGTTGTTTGTAGCTTTAATTATTTTTAACTAGCAGGCGCCCACGACTAGTGCGACTTCGTCTGCGTATATATCAGGTTCTTATCTATCTGTGCGGCAAATTTCACTTTAATCCGTTAAGGCATTCTTTGCCTGATTGAGTACAATACAACACCATTTCAACATAAGGAGATTCATATTAAATTTATTAGCGGGATAGGATTTAATGAAAATATTTAAGACAAAATAGTTTTATAGACAACTCTGGATTATTTAATTTTGTCACCAGTTACAAAGAATTAATTTATTACATATTTCTGCAAATTTGCTTGAATATCGCGATAAAGTTTAGCTAATGTGTTAACTTAGTTTGTTGTCTATCTGTGTGCCAAATTTCATTTAATTCAGGCATTTTAACATCATTGAGTAACTCCAAACATTCAGATTTATTAGGTAAGGTTGAAAAGGAGGGACACTTAAAGCCCAAGCCCATGACAGGTATACACTTATGCCCAATTGGCATGTTGTGCGCTCCATATGAATAGAATAGTTATAATAAAAAGAGAAGAGAAGAGACATAGAAGCGGACCAGTCCAGAGTCTCTGGCGGGAATCGAACCCGCAACCCCCAATACTTGCAGACCAGCACACTACTGACTAGTCCACCGGGGCAGCTATTCAGATCTTTTATACAGTAGGAAGTGGGATGAGAAGAGCACATAAATCTCTTAAAGGGTATTTAAGATTCTGCACAGATGAACTACACAATCTAACTTGTGTTTATTTAACGCCAATCCCAAAATTTTATAAGTTTGCTTAAAACAAACACACACACATACACACATTTTGATAATTTTCTTTCTTTTGCAAGTTTAAGCATAAATTTGCTTAAGTATCTCAAAATGATACAGCAAAAAAAAATCTCGAGCTTACTTTGTAAAGTATTTTGCCAACAAAAGCGAAAAACAGTTTTAGAAAACGAAAATGTTTCAAGAAAAACCAGCATGTTAAGAGAGAAAAAAAGCGTGTATATAAATATATAATGGTTTAAGGGAGAAAGAAACTTAAGTACATGGAAAATCAGTGAATAAATCAAGCAACTAAATACACTTTAAGTATGTAAATGTTCAAAATTTTGGCAGTTTAACAAAAATGATTGATTTATGGTTAAAATTAAAAGAAACTATGGTAGTAGTTGTTCAGCAAAATAAACGGGAATAATTAAATTTGTTGCTGCACCAAAATCATTTTCCACAGAGTCTCATACAAGTAGCAAAAAGTCTTTTTTTGTTTCCAATATAATTCCCTGGCGCAATTCTCAACTACTCAATTGCTTCTTACATATTTTGTTTGTCTTCACACTCATATTCCCGCTTAAACATGGCATATTGTTGGCTGCTGCTGTTACATTAAATTTAACATCTCATGCAACATTTAGTGCAAGTGTAAGCAGCTATGCATTCGTGCGCCACTAAAAAGTACTTTAAGGTTTATATGTGCGGCAAAAAAATAAGAAAGAAATAAAAAAGTGTCTTTAAAAAAACTAAACTTTGCATATATTGCATTAAAAATTTTTATAGCACAAACGAGGAAAAAACTCTGCCATCATTTTTCACTACCACCTCTGCATACTTGTCCTATACTTCTTCTTTAACGCTGTCATCGCATTTCATCACCCAGCAGAAGACAGTGTTTCTGTGTATGGAAAACTCTTATACGCAACCATACTCGTATGACTGAGAGTCGATCATATAACATTTCATTAAGGATTTGTGCATGTCAGTGGAGTAATACTTTTACGAGTCAAAAAAAAAAAAATACACTTATTTTAATGTGTATGTATGCACGTACGTGTATGTAGATGTTTGACTAATATTACAAGATGTGGGAAAATATTTTCTTTAACTTGTTTTTATAGCATTCATTACACTTTTAAATAGCTTAATATTAGTAAGACAATCTGTTATTTTCAATACGAATAAAAAACTTTGAGTCCAAATATAGTATTTTTGGGCTGGGTGGAAAAAGAGGTTATTGGAAGGGCTTTTAACGTGCATTATTTAACATCTTAAATAATTAATTATTTTATATCGCTATAAAACCTCTTCTATTAACAGTTCAGCTTCAGTCTATATGGTGTAATGAGAACCACATCAACCATGACTATTAAGAACATACAAACAATTCTCTCCATTGAAATGCAGTTAAAATATAAAGCAGCCTTGGCCAGTACTCTATTAGCGCAAATTGGCGAATGGCTGGTGAGAGACCACAAAACTAGTTACCTAAGAATAACTGACAGTCTACCGAAAGGACATAAACAGATGTTACATGTTGTAAGATCCCAATGAAATAGGAAAGTGCTAACTGTATCATCATGACGCCAGAGAAGGGTTAATGGGTTGATGTAGTTAGGATATGGAATATACAAGATACTAATCTTACACATATGGATCGAACATAAGTAATCAAAGTGGAGCTGTTTCTATGACATTAACTGCAGCAGAATTAAAAACTGCTGTGTTTGAGATTACAATACCATTTTTACAGTCTGAGATTACGGCTATCAGGAAAAAATTTAGGTGTTTAAGGGAGACTGATAAGCGAAGCTCAAATTCGGATCATTACGTACATCAAATCAATTTGCAAGACTCCAACGAATGAAATAGTTAAATCTCAAAGTTTTCTGAAATTAACTTTAACCCATTACTGCCTGACACCCGAATTCGTTGTCCGATTTTAATAAAATTCCGCACAGATAAATAGTACTAAGGCTAAATATATTGATATGGAATCATATTTTTTTTTTATCTGTGGTATCGACGCCCTAATACCACGAATATTTTTCCGCCCACTTCGGCATAAATCAGTTCTAAATGTACTTACATTTTTCTATCAACACAACCTGGAAAACATATGTATATGTGAAAGAATTTTTTGTGTGCTCGTGGGTGGCGAAGTTAAATAATTTTTATTTGTTTAAAAAGCAAATTGTGTATACCTTATAATATAGATTCCAGGCCATCACGGTATAACCGAAAATTAATAAGCCTACATATTATTCAATATGGGATCACTTATAAATAATAATATCACCTTGAAAAATGCTAAGCCATTTGAGAGATTTGAGAGAACAATGGACAGTGGCAAAATACTGCTGTCGATAAGGTGGCAAATCTATTGTATTGATCAAATCTTTGAAAATCGAAAAAGATTCTGAAACTGAAAAGGCCAACACTTACAAGAATTATTTGTGTGACATCAGGTCATATGGAGTTAAACACTAATCTAGTTTGAATGAGACTATCAGATGATTCGACATGTAGACCATACGAGAAAAAGGATGCGGCTTTGAACTATCACCTCTGTCAGTGTCCTGCTTTTGGGCGTATTTTAAACGAAAAATTTAACGTGGACAGAATACCGAATTTGGAATATTTATCTGAGGAATTAAAATTTGACATTCTAAAAAAAATTACATTAAAGGAATTGAGCTTTTCACCGAGTTGAAATACTCAAAGTTTTGGAATATGGTAATAGTAAGAGAACTTTTATTCCTTAGTTGGGCAAACATGTATACCTATTACGGGGTTTGGCTTTTAAAACAACCACCTATGCCTTTCAACCCCCTTATTTCAATCAAACCAATATCGGTTTAATTTTCTAAACTAATAAGTCAACAGATTTTACTCAGTTAGTATAGAGCAGTGATCGGTAAAACAAGGTTTCTCATATTCACATTTCACAGCTATCACCGAAACTCGCCAGTCTCAATGTTATATAATGAAGAAGGTAGTCATTGGAGTACTACATTTGCTAATATATATGTTAATGATGATTGACATTTGGTTACCGAACTGAAGTTACATCTACAATTATGAACTAAACATAGTTAAATACATTTGTCTTGCGCAACACTTCAAAGGTTTTTAGACTGAAATTATAACAAGAGAAATAACTTAATAGTTAAGGCAAGCTTATAATGGAACACCAACTTGTTTCAATACAGACAGCCACTCGATAACTGGAAACTTAAGAAAAATTTAAATATCCTGCCATGCAAGATCAGTATAACCTCATTTTTCAATTGTGTAGCAGTAGTAATCATTTTTTTGAGTCAGTCTGCTTTGGAAAAGTCAACAGTCTTTGAATGAACATAAAATTTTTAAAGAGGAAGATCGCTTTCAAAACCTGCTTAATTCTACTCTAAGACCCGTGGTTTGTATAATATGGGATGCCCAAATCATGAGCAAAAATAAGAAATTCTGCAATTTACCAGGCAAGCATTTAGTATACTAAGTAGCAAGCATATTAGGGGTGTCAGCATAATTAGCAAACATACTTATATTCATAATGCAGGATTAATTGACTGTTTTGTATAACGGTAAGGGGGCTTTAGCAACTATATTGTCAGTATAATTTTATTATGCTTTTTAACTACATAGTGGTTGGTGTTGAGGAAGAAATATTACGGATTCAGGTTCGAATGTACAGGGTGGGGCAAAAGTCACGAAGGGTTAAACCCCTCATAACTTTTTTAATTTTTAATTTTATTTTTTTTTTTACAAAATAATAAAATATGATATTGGGAGATTTTTTAAATTTAGGTGTGAAAGGCTACGTCACGTAAGTGAGCACTATTTTCAGCCTCGCAAAGTTGAGCTCTTTTAATAGCATTTTCCATGACACTAGTCAGAGTGTCTGGCTGCAACGCTCTTATTTCGGCTCGAATATTCTCTTTGAGCTGTGCAAATGTTCTTCTTCCTTCTCTTTCAAATATCCCCAAAGGAAATAATCTGGTGCTGTTAAATCCGGCGAACGGGCAGGCCAATTGAATGCTGAATTATTGGAAATTATACGTTCGCCAAAAATCTGCCTTAGGAGCTGCATAGTGGCTCGAGCAGTGTGTACAGTGGCCCCATCTTGTTTGGACCATATCTCGATATCGCTCGCCATTTACCGTTACACCATTTCCACCGTTATCTTCGAAAAAGAATGGTCCAATAATTCTTTGGGACGTAATTGCGCACCATACTGTACATTTAAGTGGATGTAATTGATGAACCACTTTTGGATGCTCAATACTCTGAAAACGTGTCACTAAGCGTCGAATCCATGATTCGGATGGTGAATTCCGCACATTAAAATGACGACGATAGGCTCCTTGAGTTTGAATTATTGATCGGTGATGTTCAAAATAAAGTTCTATGATTTTGGTTCGTTGGATAACGTTGTAACCTTCCATAATTCGTCTCCCAGATTTATTTTACAAGGCATAAAAAGACAAATAAAAAAAATTAAATTAGAAAGGTTATTAATTTTTCAAATCCCTTCCCGACTTTTGCCCCACCCTGTACTATAAAATGTAGCTAAAAACTGATAGTATTTCATTTAATCAAATATTTACTATATTTAACTAGTAACTACTACATATGTGGCAAGGCAGATCACATGAAAATGTGAATTTTACCGTCATTCACAAAGTGAGGCTGCAGTTAATATTGCTTCTACTGTAGACTTTACAATATTCGAACCAACCTTCAGTCTAGATTTTATAACAAATATATCGGATAAATCCAATTTTCTTCAGTTTTTGATAAACTCCATCTAACTATATGAACTGTTAGATCATGAACATACGATAAGATCTGATAAGTGAGTTTTTTTCTTTGTTCTTTTTAATTGAAAATTTTCATGTAAGTTTGTAATTATTTTATTTAAAAATTGTTCCCTAAACAAATATTGTGTCATGTTTTTTTTCTTTCGCAAAAACTTGAAGGGTGTAACAATATCATCTTCTCCGAATGTGTTATTTTTTTTTTAATATTTTGCGTAATTTCTGCCGGAATTGTTTGAAGTTGAAGCAGAGATTTTTTGTTATAAACATCAATTAGGCAACAATTTTGGAAATTTGTCTTAAAGCACTAAGTATTAAGTTTTCAAATCGTTTTAATTAGTTATTTAAAACAAATTTATTAAGTTGTGAAAAAAGTTTAAACTTTAACTCTATAAAATAATAAATTAATATTAATCATACGCCACCACTAACGAATTGAAACGGAAGTAATTTCTATGGCAACACGCGTACATATAAATATTTTTTTAAAAATGTTTGCATAATTTGCTTAAGTCTTAAATTACTTAATAACATTAAATTAACAAAACATAGAGAAAAAATATTGCTTTTATTTAAAACTACCTAATCTTTCCCTTAGTCAACTGTTTAAATTATAAATTACTCAAGTCTTCTGGTCTAATCTAATAACAGGTTTTAGTTTAAGCAAAAATTAATTTTTAATCTTTTAAAAACTTTCTCACGCATTATTAAATATTTTACAAAAAAAAGTATATATGTATAGATGCTATAGAGTTCCTTAAAAAAAATATATAATTCAAATACTTAAAAAAAAAATACTGAGTCTCTCTCTGATAATCACACACAAGTCATGTAAAGAGTCGAAATGAGGCTACTTATGCAGGATATTACAGTAAAAAAAAAATATGTTTTTTGATGAATAATGTATATAACAGTATGTGTGCACGCTTACATTTACATTGAAAAATCTTTATTTAATATTTTAAAGCTGCCATGACAATTAAGCTACTTCTGTGCTTTTAAACAATTTTGTTTTTTTAATTAAAGGTTTACTCTAGCCCATATGCGTTAATACATACATGTACAAGAATGTGACTTTTTAAAAATAAAATAAAAATTAAACATTTTAAAATATATTGTTAAATTTAAGCTTGTATAACACATCCTTTACAAATAAACCATACTGCCGATGTCCTGTTTAACATTTATACAGTATTTTTATTATTATTAAATCATTGTCATTATGTCCATGATTACGATTGCAATCATTATCATCATCATGTAATATTTATTCATATCACTCAGATTTTGATGCCAACTATACTACATATTGGAAATTGTTATAGACGTGTATGGCTTTTATAGAATTATTATGTAAACTTTAGTAATAGTCATATTTGCATGAATTTAAATGTCAACGTATTTTAATTTAATGGGGGATTTCTATCATAACACCTTCTTTGCAAGGGTGAACATTTAATAAAAAAATTTATTTACAAAAATATGTAATTTTTATATTATAAAAATGGTTTGCTTACTACAGTTTTATGTATATTTTTTCTTTTGCAATACAGCGAAATACCGCCAGGATATTTAGATTTTATCATACTTTTTCAACATTTCAACCTACTGCCTTATGATCCCAAAAGTGTACATTTTGTGAATCTAAGACAATCTTGAAAGGTTGGTTCGTTTGTATATCAGTTCGACTGTCGAGACCAGACTGGAGACGCCATAATAAAATTGTGCAAAATTAAGAATACTAAAAAACGTTATTGATTGTAATACAAAAATAGGTCATATTGTGTGTCCATGTGCCGGCGAAACAAAATGTGCCACCGCCTAAATGCAATGCCGTAGAACTCCGAAATTTCATTAGTGTATTTGGTGGAATAAAAAATATATAACCCTTCAGGTGGTCCTCACAGAGTTTTGTGATATCCCTAAAAAAAAGCTGTATCAGCAACGAGAATCCTCGAATTGAAAGCAAATCCAATAAACTGTGAATACAAAATTCAAAACAGACAAAAAAAATACAACAAACCATTAAAACTTCTTTTAAACGGGAGTTTAATTTGCAACACTCAAACTTTCACTCTTTGTTTTGCATTTACATTAATCCTAAACTACTACACCAATTTTTGTTGGATCTAAATCCTACTTTACATGATGAATTTTATGACGTCCAATTTTGGACGTCATTTTTTGTTTGGCAGCAAGCGGCGTAGAGAAGAAAGGGGAGGTAGAAAAATAGACACGGCTTCTGTTTTCATGTTTTTTGTTTTTGACACTTCGCTTTACACTTTTTTCTTTTACGTTTTTTTTTTATATTCTCATCAACTGGATTGTGAAAATTAAAAAAATTAGACGTCCAAAAAAAATCATCGTATGAATTTAAGTAGTTTTTGGTAGCAACTACACAAGGGAATTAAAAAAATAGGATGTTATAAAATTCATCATGTAAATTGAGTGTAAGTTTATTATGGGTGCACTTGGAGAAATTTCCTAAAAAATATTTTTATATAAAAAAAAATGGTTTAAATATTTATTTATGTAAAAATATCATTTGTGATATAATCAAACATATTAAGCAACAATTCTTCACGCTACTTTCCATACTTCCATATACGCATCAAATAATGAAAAAATATTCCAAGTGTACTGAAAACAAATCTTAACTATGTGTTTTTGTATACCCTTCACATGAGAGTGTTAAAGAGTTAATATAAGTTTGTCATTCCGTTGGTTATTTCTACAATATTCATTTCCGATCCCATGAAGTATATATTTTTTGAAAGCTTATGAATAGAGAGGTTGATTGAGCCCTATTAGTCTGTCCGTCTGTCCGTGTGTAAAAAGAAATCAACTTTTAGAAGCCCTCTGACATCGCGTAGACCCGCGTGAGGTATTAAAATATCAGAAATATTCGGGAGAAGATAGGTATTCGGTACATAAACAACTGAGATATGAGGAAAGAACCAAGACCACCTCTTTTTTCACAACAACAGCATACAATACGTAAATACAGATAAACGTTGTATACTGGTGAAAGTGAGCGTGGCATCGAATCCTACCTGAGCATAAAAATTTATTTTTTTTTAATATTTTTTTTTTATATATATATTATTTTTATTATTTTTATTTTTTTATTTTTTTTTATTTTTTTTTTATTTTTTTTTATATTTTTTTATATTTTTTTTATATTTATTTTTTATTTAATTTTTTATTTAATTTTTTATTTATTTTAATATATTTCTTTTTTTCAACATACACACATAAACTCAAGTTATAATTTTGCAATGGGATGATTTTATATGCGTATGTTTTTTATATGTATGTACGTATTTCATATTGATGAGATGAATGGTCAAGCAATTGTTATTGCATGACTACACGTTGTGAAGGGTATATAAAATTCAGCACTCTTACTTTTTTTGTTTTTATTACTTCCAAGCCAATAACACCGGGATATACTTTCTTATTTTCAGTCCTTGACAGCTCTCGTTTCGCATGTTTCTATTTGGTATTACCATCAGTTGTCAGCACAAGAGCCAAATAACAAGTTTTGTTATATAGTGAACGATCTAGACATAAACACCATTTCTAATAACAAAAATTAAAAATTGTGGAACTTATATCTTCTTTCAAATTCTGCAACAATACGCTGTGCGGATACATTCAAGGTACAACTTTCGTACACAAAGTTATGAAAGTTACTTAATGTTTTAAAATTTATATAATATCGGAAAAACCTCGTGTCACATTATACCAAATACGAATCATCTCACAAAAACAAAAGACAAATAAAATACATTGACACCCATTGTATAGATATTTAACATTTTTGATTTTTCTTAACAATGAACAGTCATCCGCTCACAAACTTCTATCCACAGTGCCAAGACAATCAGCTGAAACTATTGGTGAATTTACAAGGTGCCTTAAGTGTCGTAGGGTCATTATGTAATTTTTTTTTTCGGAAAGCCTAAAAACTTTAAAATAAACAAGACAATAGTTATCATGCATTTTAGAGAAATATAAATAATAGGACTTCTTAAGAATACACCATGTATTTTAAAAAAACACGGGACATTTAGGACGCTCAAATGGTCATAGAATTTATTTTTGTTTCTATTCAGCGTAAGAGACAACATAGCTTAAAATTTCTTTGAAAAAGGTTGGGTAGATATAGACTTAATCAAGCTGCGTTAAAGGTAATCACAAAATTGTTCTCTGATTTGGAAAAACCTTGTGTTTATTACGCAAAAAATATCGATATCGCTCACGGATCTTAGAAGTATAATTTTCAATAACGCTGACGCATCGAGTCTATTTAAAGTCATGGCTTAGTCTAAGTGTATCTGTTTAACAAAAATTTTCTACAACTGAATCCAATAACCGTGGCAGTCAAACACTGATACAAAATAATATTTTTTGAATGCGGTGCTCCTTAGCGATTGAAAAATAAACAACAGATCTAAAATACCCTCTACACATCTACCCTCTCTTATTAGAAAACCATTTTCTACAAAATTCTTTAATATTCTACAAGTTTTTTTTTTTTGTTTTCGTGTTTCTATTAATGTTTTTATTTGTCATCTCGTTTATGTCGTTCATTTATTTGTTTGTTTGCCATCACAAGTTGAATTTTATTTTTCTTGTGTTTTCTTTCTATCTTAAAGAACATAAAACTGACATACGGTGACAGCTTGAAAATGATATAAACGAAAACAAAAACAATATTTTACAATTTGTTAAGAATCTTTATAAATTGAACAAAAAAGCACACAAAATACAAAAATATGTTAAAAGTAGTTCGCAGAAAATGTACAGGATAGGAAGTTATACAACCCCCCAAAATATATTCTCAATATATGTATTAGTAATCCAATCAACTAGCCCAGATAACATTTAATTATGTACATAAAACAAAGGGCCCAAAGGCAGCAAAGATTTAGAAGAATATTGCCTGAACTATGGATGACACAAGGGCGTGTAGGGCAGGACTTATTTTTAACAGTTTAAATTTAAAGTAAAAGTTTAGGGAAATGTTAGACACATTTAAGGTTAATTGCTATTTTTATGAAGAAAATTTTCCGTAAAAAAATTTATTGAAAATTTTGTTTTTAAAGATTATTTTAAAGGCACCTTTTTGAGGAAACTTTAGGCATTCTAATAGGCATTATTTTATTGTGATACTAGCAATTCCAATTGTTTTTGCTATTCTATATTTTACCACAAATAGTTGCATATCTTGAGGTGTCACTTAAAATTTTTTTCTATGGCATACACCTTCTTAATGAAATTTAAATATGTAATGGGTGATTTATCGTGTGGTTTGATTTTTAATCTAAAATAAAGCACATAAATTTTAAAGCGAACTTAATTTTTTTATTATCCGTAAAAAGAAGAATTAATAGCATTTACTGTTTGAAAATGATATCATATAAGCGTTTGCCATAACTATGTTTGTTGTGGTCTATTCGGAAGGTACAATTCGTTTGACGATAGCAACTGGTACCCCGCGAATAACACAATTAATGCTGGCTTCCAAAGTGTCAGTCATTGATGGCTTATTTTCGAGGACCTCAGACAATTCACATTCCCAGAGTAAATAGTCCAAAGGTGTGATGTCGTACGATCTAGGTGGGCGCTTTACCATAGCAACATGTGAAATTAAGTGCTCACCAAAATGATTTCTCAACAAGTCCATTGATTCATGTGCTGTTAAGCTGACCGGTTTAAACAAAAATAATAAATTAAAATAATAATACATTTCACAATACAATATATACCAGATTTTACCGCCGGTCAGTTGACCTTTTCTAATGCCTCTTAATCTCTATATACAAGTTTCTTGCTCATTACTAACTACTTCTTCGTTTGCGGTTTATGCCCTTAATAAATTGACAATTTTTAAGGCCTTTTCTTCTTAAACCTCTGCTTAGCCCTTGTAGAAAAAAAAAACTCAACTAAATTTCTTACATTTCAATTCATTGACTTGTAAATAATTTGCTCAGCTGAAACCAGCACACACTAATACAACATTCACATACAAACTACTTATCAGCAGAGATACAAATGTGATAGTAAATCACTACTCATTGCTTTGTACTGAATTCTGATTTTCTTCAGTTTTTCGTTTCAATTTCTGTTGGTTTTTGTGGTCAGAATTCTTTTGATTGGTGTCAACGATTTTATTTTTTATTGTTCGATTGTATTGTGTTCTCAACTATTCGAGCTAATTCGAACATGCATCTTGTTTATGACAATATTGGCTTTTTCTTGTTATTTTCTTGTTGTATTTATATTTTTTTATTTTTTGTTTGGTGTCTTTAAGTGTGTGTGTGTGTGTTTTACTTGTAGTGAGTATTTGTTAAGGATATTTATATAATGCGGGTCAATTTATAAGTTAATAATCATAAAGACTTTATGTGTATCAATTTATTTACGTGAGGAAAAACATAATAAAGAATGTGAAGGGAGAGAGACAGAGAGAAAAGAAAAAAATAAATTATGATATATAACACCAACAAGGTTATTTGTGTTCCCAATAGAAGAGATACAGAACTGCAAAGGAAAATTCTATACATACCTATTATATTTCAAATTTATCTACTTACTACGAACTAAAAGTCTGCCAGTTATTTTAATGGAAGAACCAACACTTTAATGAAAACAGTGAAAATTTTATATATCACAGTTATTGATGAAAATAAATGTTTTTAATATCAATGATTTTACATTCATCATAATTAAGGTTTTATAAAGCTAAAGATGAGTTTATCTAAATCATGATTATACAAATGTCAGTTCTAATTTTGGTGCTTACCAACACAAGGCAATCTTTTATTGTTTTCTAAGCTTAAATCAATAGAAATATATTTTAGAAACTTTCATTTAAATATTAAATACATGTTGAGATGTTCAAAAATTACAGAATTAATTTTATTTTTTATTTTAAATTCATTAGTTTAATTTAAATTCATTGAATATACATATTAGCTGATATTTTTATTTGTGTAATTTGCTTTAGCTTAAACAAGATTTCACTTTACAACTTTGTTAACATTAAAAATACAAAAAAAAAATCAAAGTTTGTTGCATACTTTCGGAATGATTTTAAAATACTGTTACAGATTTACATTTTAATTTTTTGATTTACAGGTTAATTTTGTTAGTTTAATTTACAGTCGTTTAAGTTACAGTAATTTTATTTACAGTTGTTTATGTACATTTAACATTTCTTTTGTCTAATGGGTGGCTGAGTAATACACAGCCGAAATATGTTGTTATGTGCAGCATACCTTAAGGCGCAGTTTATTTCTTTTTCTTATTACTACTTAACACTAATATCAACGTCTCAATTTAAATGTTACGTCCCTCTGGTAATATACATGAATGTACTAGTATGAACGTGAGAGAACTTTGTGGAATGTTACGAACTACCACTATGTTACTATTAATGATCGAATAGCACAGCTAAGTTATATAATTCGTATAGCAGTAGAGCTTGTTAAGTGTGTATAAAATTGATTTTGATAAGAACGGTGTATAACAATAAGTGAAATGAATTAAGTATTGCATAAGTTAACTAGAAAGTGTTAAAATAAATTAAATGCTGTCACTTTTTTAATTAATTTCTTGTATTATTATTATTATTATTTGCAACAAAAAGAATCCCCGATTTATTTAAAGGAAATAAACCAAAGTTTATATAAGGTATAAACGTAAATATTCCATTCCTAGTTGAATTAAATAACAGTTAAATATCAAATAAACTTTTAAAATATTTCAGTATATTTTAATAAAAAAACTTTTATGGAGTAAGTTTCAAATGTACCATTAAACCAAAATTTCTAAAAGCTATAATATCATCAAATAAAATACGTTTTTCTTTGATTTAAGATCATTTCAAAAACTAAAAAAATTACGTTAAAAGCAAATCGATTTACGAAATGGAATAAAATGTTTTGGAAAAAAGGGTTTGTTCTATAGAATTCGAAAATCTTACAAATGATAATCTATATAAACTTATAATTACATGCAAAAAAAAAACTGTGTTGTTACATTTGGAATATTTCGATGGCTGTGCATACAGTCAACAATTTAGATTACAAAATATTAACTTTAAAAATTATGGTCTTTATTATGTCTTCCTGACCTGTTGGGCCTAGCAATGCTGGCCAGGGTCAACTAGTTATTAAATAATTTTAAAAATTATTTAATAAGGGAAACAAGTTAATAATAAAATTTATAATTTTAAGAGGTAAAAGCGAAAGGAGTCCTTGATAATTAAAAATAATAAGAAAATGTACTTAAAAATTAGTTCAAAAATTTTAATCAAGAAAGTAGGAGAACTAGTAGTATTTTAGTTTTTTTTTTGTCTTCATTAATTAAACCATTAAAAACAACAAACTCAAACCTCTTCTAAAAGAAAAACTTCTTGTTTTGTCACTTATATTTTTCGCATAGACTGGCAGAGAATTTCAATCAAAATCATTCTATCATTTGCTGCAGCTGCAAGTAGTTTCCTGTGAATGTCATGCAAATTCATATAGTGATTTTCATTAACAAACTTTGGCAAAAATCCAAATAGATTTTTTCCTCGCACATTCACTTACTCTTACCAATTATTATTATTTCTTTTTTTTCGTTCTATGGATTTAATTTTTTTTTTTTCATTTTGTAAGCGAACCTAGAAAATCCGTCTTATTCACTAACAGGATATGGAAGTTGTTTTTTATTGCTGTTGAAGTGCGCCCAGAAACCCAATAAGTAAAGGAATACTATTGAAAATTAAGAACTAGGTTATATTGCGGTGATGCCAGTTGTTTAAAAAAAATTCTATGCTGAATATAATATTATTCACGAAAGCGCTATAAATAAATGCTTGTTGTTTTAAGGCCCATTTTGTTCTATGTAAACTAAATTACAATAAATTCTATCAATACTGTTATTTTCGAAGTATTTATTAACATGAAAAGTCATCAAACTATTTCTAACTAATAAAGAGCTTTTGTAATAAAACCTTTTGAAATTTCATTAGTCATTTTCTTGTTTGCTTTGCTTATACTACTGATCCATGTCTTTCTATGTAAAATTCTTTAAAATATATCACGTATTAAAGATGTTAAATGAATTAATTATTTTTGTAAATTATAGTTGTTTTTGGGATTTCTGGCAATATTTGAAAATTTCATATAAAATATCTTATTAAAAGTTGAAAGTTCACAGAATTGTAATTAAATTTATTTACCACGCATCTTGCTACAGGTTACAGAATAAGACAAATCACATTTAATTCTTTTGAATTGATTCATTTGTTTTCCACCTTTTTCAGAAATTGGAAAATTGGAAATTGGAAAGTTTTTATCAAATAATCACAGATATTTAAAATAAAATAAAATAAAATAAAATAGAGTAAGTTTCAACATTTATAATTAAAGAACAATGGACAGATTTTTATCATATTTTATTTTTGGGTTAATTTCTTCTAGAGTTGCAGAATAACTGAGGAAATTTGCCTGGATAATACATAGCCCCAAAAAAATATTATTTTTCAATAACGTCTACAAAAAAAATGTTTATTAAAATTCATTCAAATTCATGAAATGTTAATGTAATGGTCCATAAAGTAGGCAACACCATGCCCACTCAAAGTAATTATTATTTTTCAGTTTCGTGCCCATACTGAGTTGATATTAATTTTTTATTATTTCTGTTAAAGAACTTCTCATACACTAAGCTTTCAAATGACATAACAGTCTTATCTTTAGAAAAGTGTGAAACCCCACGCCCAATAGAAGCAAATAGAAGCAAGTAGTACTATCATAGGAGTCGTATTTTTGTTGATAATTTCCCGTATATATACATCAGAGATGGGAAAATTTCCTAATTTTTTTATTATAATATATTGAAGCGAAGTTCCTACAAGTACAACTCTTATGATAGGCTGAAAATTGGGCTGTTATTTTTTAATTGGTTTTTCAAGACCGATTTTTGTGAAACTTAGCTTACAATAGAGTACCGTTAAAAATTCAGCTTCGTTAAAATAAGAAAAATGTGAAATGCCTTGCCTTTAAAAAAAATTGCTTCAATATTGGCAAACTTATTGTATGTGGAACTTTTTTAAACGACAATGCGATCATAGAAAATTTTTCATTGGCATGTGCCTATTCTAAAAATACGACAAGTCTTTTAAATGATGGTTGAGCAGCGGATTAATGTCGGAAGTTGCCATCAAAATCACTAAGACACCAACAAGTGATTTTTTTTGGAAAATTTAGGGATAATTAAAGTAATCTAATCAAGTAAACTCCTTGCATCTCACAAATGTAATATAAGCCGCAAAAGCATAAGCACTTTACCATAAAACTTATGTGAAAATACTTCAGCTTATAACCGAAATGTGGATTATGTTTCTTAACAATAAGACTGCCTACATTTCACTAAATGTTTTGGACTGAGCATGTTTGTCAGCAAAAAATGTTAAGGTTATTACTTAAAAAAATGATTATAGTAGCACTAAAATTTGTACGGGGAGTTTTCGCTTTTTAATTTTTTATCACAAAATGAGCGCTTTTCAAAGCTATTTTATTTTGTAAAAAATAAGGTAGATGTGCTTGCAATTAAATAATTTGTAAAATTTTTAACAAATTTATTCACTTCCACTGCATCAAAATAAAATTTTATTCTAAACACATACAAATGTGAGTTTATCTAAATATATAATATAAGTATTTGGGAAAACCCGCCTGGTTAATAAATTACTATAAGCATGCCCATGTTATTAAATCGACGACAACCAAATATTAAGTAGATAGTCGTTTTTTTTTTTTTTTGTTTTTCAAAAATCCAACTAATCGAAGCAATTAAACGTGAGAACACACGTGAGCAATATGATTAATCTGACGATACTTAAAGAATTTTTAACAGAGAAGTAAATGCTAATTTCAGGATATTGACATCCAACCAATATGTCATACGAGTCTAAACGAATTAAATTCCCAATGCGACTAAACAATTTACACATCTTTAATATCTATGACTAATATTGAAATAAATAGTTTCTTATTATCACGATCAGAATCTGTTCACATGGGTTGAATCTTTAAAGAACTTTTCAACAATTTGGAAATATTTGTTTTTCTCTATTTTCGACAGCTGTTTGAAACAAAACACTGTAACTGATTCTAGAAGACTGTCGCCATAACCAATTGAGACCAATTGAATTATCGCTATGGCATAATTTATGCTTAAGTCTAAATTCTTATTCTAAACTAAATTCTTCTAACTTTTAAAACTAAGGCTTAAATTCTTTATTTAACCTAACAAAGTCATTTTTTAAAAGAAGTTCCCTTTTTTGAACCTAATAATATTAACAAGGTAATAAATTTAATTAGATACATACTATAGCTTTGTTTAATCAATCTACTCTTTAATATTAACATAAAAATGAATTTAAAACAAAATCTTGTTTTTGATATGTTTAGAATTTTAAAAATAAAAAAAACTCCTTAAAATTCAACAAAATTTTCTCAATTTGACATCACTGGCTTCTAGTGGTGTTTACTTTTGTAGTTGTGTGTATGGGTATGGGTATTCGTAATAGTGATTTGGAAAATTGTACTGACCTCAAAAATTTTAATCTGCTGGATTTGCCAACTTTGGTTTTTTTATGATGATCATGATGACGATTGTAAAGTTGTTATTGTTGTTTTAGCGGTTGGTTACCGAATTACTACAGGTCTTTACATGTTCATGTCATTGCGTTTACACACATTTCTTTACTTTTTTAAAAGTTTTCTTTTCTTTTTTTCCTTAATTTCAGTTTATGAAAATAATAATGACGATTTGGACTGAATTTTTTTGCTCCTTCCAAGGCATTCAGTTGCGTGTGTATGTTTGTTTGTTTGTTTTTCTTCATGAAAAGTATTAAAAGTGATTTGTTTTGTTTGCATCAAACAAAGAATGTCAACGGAAGGAAGGAGATTTAAAATGAAAATTTTTTTATATTTTTTATTTTCTTAAACAGATTTCTTGGCAGAGAAAGATATAATAGATACAGTACCATGCTACTCAAAAGCAGGTTTATGTTTTGTATAAAATTTTACGATTATTGAACACATTGCTCAAGACATGTTATAATATTTTTTATATCAAACTGACAAATTATCCCCGATTTGTTTACCAAATGTATATCGTTTACTAAGGTGAAAAATGATAGTTTATGATTTATAGCATAAAAATATTTACTTTGGTCCTTTATAAAACATTCCTCAGATAATAAGGGTGGACCATTTAAATTTCTAAATTTGAACTACCGACTACTTTGATTTTTAAAAGGTGAAATAAAATTCCTTTTTTATTTTCGGGTTTAATACATTTTCAAAATAGGACAAAATGGAATATTCGAACCAAATTGCAAAATATTAAAGTCTTACTTCCAAAGTGGTGAGTCTAAAACGCAAACTGTAAGAAATTTATGTTGAAAACTTCCTAGAAGAGATCGGACTTCAGTTCAGTTAGTGCGTCAATTTGTGAATCGTACTCATAAAAATGAATCGTTATTGGACAAAGCAACTTGTGTATGAACTTTTCCAGTTCATTGAAACAAAATTATTGCTGTTTTGACTGAAAATGTGCAACAGCATCCATCAACATTAACTCGTCCTCGTTCTCAGGAACTAAACATTTCTCGCAATTCTTTGAGATTTTTTAATTTTGAAAAATTTTTTTTATCGGATGGGGTACTGCCAGATTAGTCGTGGTAGTCTTATAATTGATATTGTCTTTTCGTTCTAAAATGACAAAGTTCAAGCTTTTCAAAAAAAAAAACACAAATTTAAAAAAATAATCAGTACTTTTTTAATAGCCGATTCAGATTTTAAGTTTTAAATAGACCACCCTGTATGTGCTAGGAATATAAAAATTTTTTGTTAGCGAAGTCTTAAAATTTATGCAATTCAATCAAAAAACAATTTTTTGTTTAATTTACGTATATTTATTACTTCAATTAAATTTTCTTAGACAAATTTATAGTGCTGTGAGAATATAGCAAGAAACTGTTCTTTCCTTTTTATTTTATAGTTTCAACTCAGTTAAAAAAATTTTTATTCTGCTTTATTTATAATGTCAGAAAAAGTAAAAATATCGATAAAACTCAGATAAGATCTTTCAGTGCTACTCTGTTGTTATTTTACTCAAATTTGATAGATAATAGTTAAATATTACAGATGTAACATCTGAGAACATCCCAATGAAACATAAGAGCGTTCACTTCATCACCATTATACCAGAGGAGAGAGAATGGGATGAAATACTTGGGGTATCGATCTTTCTAAAAACGTATCGATGATTTACGAAATAGAATGGGGTTCTATGACACAAACTGAAAAAGAAGTACATACTTTCGTCTAGCAGATCACAATACTGTATTCTAATCTAAGATTATGGCAATTAGGGTAGGCGATACATTTCAAAAGAAGATTGATAACAAAGCTATCGTGTCCTGCAATGTGACAGAGAAAAAAACTTACATGCTGAATGTGAACGTCCAGAGACAACATTTAGAAGATTAAGTAGAGAGTAAGAAGTGACAAGTAGAGTGAAGTGACATGTTGAGCATGTGAAGCAAAAAATGTGACTATGGCGTCTAAGAAACGAGAATTTTAATGTGGATACTAGGCCGTAATTGGAAATAATAAGGAATTCTAATTGAAAATCCCTAAGGTATTACATTGGATGGACTGCGCTCTTGACCTATTCGAAATATTAGCTGAGTTTTGAATTATGGTTTTAAAGGGTGGTTAAATTTTAAATGCCGTTGTTGATTTTGAATAAAACATAAATTATTTAGGAAATTATTATCAAAATATGAAACAAAATATCGGCCAAATGGCTATTTTCGTAATTTTATCCAAATTGGCTTAACAAAATTGAACTAAGTATATTATTTTAATTTCTCCGTTTCTTTGGTACCTTTATTTCTCCATTAAAGTACGCAAAAACTTTACTTAGAATTTAAGTTTATTTCAAAACGTTCTATAAATAATTCCAATTAGATTTTTTCCTATGTTATCTGGAAGTTAAATAAAGTACTAAAAAAAGTACTGAAACATATATTTTGCCGTTTTAGTCCCTTAAGTGTTGAAAATAAAAATAATAAAGTTTTTCAGTAAATTACAATGCCTATTTAAGTTAACAATTTTATTCGTTTTGAACTTTCGAATTGCAAAAATCCCCTCTTTGTTGATTTGGATGTATATTAACAGATAAACTCTCTCTTTTGCGTTTGAACTATACGATGATGAATCAAATAGTCAGGAAATGAAGAACGATACACAATTTAAAAAAATGTTAGCTTAGGATAGGCATGTTATAAAAAGTATTTGGAAAATATGGCACTGCTTTTATATTGCTCAGCACTGTATATTGATAAAATAAAACACACTTTTTAAAATTATTTGAATTGTTTGCATAAAAACATATTTCTATAGAGAAAAGTTTAACCCGTATAAACTATTGGTGATTACAATAGCAATTGTATAATCAAAAGCTTATAAGTAGCTATAGGCATTGAAGCATAAAATTTCTTAACAACTAAAAGTTTTTCTATTTCTTTTCCTACATCGCCTTGTACGTTAAATGATTTAAACTTTAACTGACTATCAATTGAGCGTAAACAAGTAAGAGTGCTATATTCGGCCATGCCGAATCTTATATACCCTTCACAACGTGTAGTCATCCAATAACAGTTGCTTGTATCACTATTCATCCCATATGAAATACGTACACGTATGAATGTTAAAAAAACGAAAAAAAAAAAAATTTTTAAAAAAAATTTTAAAAAAAAATTTTTAAAAAAATTAAAAAAAAAAAAATTATTATATATATAATATACATATATAAAACAAAAAAAAAATAAAAAAAAAATTTTAAAAAAAATTAAAAAAAAAATAATAATAAAAATATAAATAATATATTAAATAAAAAATAAAAAAAAAATAAAAAAAAAAAATTAAAAAAAAATTTTTTAAAAAATTAAAAAAAAATTTTTTTTGGCTCAGTTGGGATTCGATGCCACGTTTTCTCTAACCAGTATACAGTATACACGTTTGTATGTATGTATGTTGTTGTTGTAATGTTGTTTTTGTGAAAAAAAAATCGAGGTGGTCGTGGGTTTTTGCTCATATCTCAGTTGTTTATGTACCGATGTTTCTGATTTTCAATAGCGATCTACTCCCGAATATTTCTGATATTTTAATACCTTACCCGGGTCCAACCTATGTCGGGGGGCTTCAAAAAGTTGATTTCAACATACACACGGACAGACGGACAGACTGACAGGGCTTAATCGACTTCCCTATTCATAAGCTTTCAGAAAATATATACTTTATGGGGTCGGAAATGAAAATTGTAGAAATTTCACACGGAATGACAAACCTATATATACCCTTTTTTCACTGTGTGAAGGGTATAAAAATGAATATTAAGTTGTAGACGAAATGAACAAAGAGAAAATTTAATTTATTTGAAATTTTAATATCTGAAATTTAAGCCTGTTGGCATGATAGGAGATCGTTAACGTAGTTGCACTTTCTTTGTCAAATCCACTAGCACCGTTTAGTTTTTCTAATTAAATCAGGCTCAAGTTGTTACTAAATTGCTAAAATATTCACAAGTATAAGCTCGCCAGTGGACTGTGTTTTTTCGAGTTTGTAGCTGTGTTTGTTATTTGAAATCCTGGCTTTCTGAATGAGATTTTTTTTACGTTTTTTTTGTTTACTTGTTTTCTAATTACTCAAATTAAAAACTTTTTTCTTTTTCACTTCAACGATCCAATGGGCAAGACCTGAGCATGTGTATAGTAAAAACCCTCTAGTGCATAGATGCCCAAAAATGTTTTGCAGCCGTATTGGTGGGAGAATTTTAAATTACAGTGCCTAGAAAAAGTAAGCTCACATTTTTTTTAAAATTCAATCACAAAAAATTGTTTTGGCTTTTAAAAATGTAAAATATTGCAGCTTCCCCTGAATTTGCTATTTTTTAGTTGAAATAAAAAAAAAAAGCGTAAAAATTTCCATTAAAATTTAATAATAAAAATTTTTCTGGGCGTAAAAAATTTATAAAAATGCATTTTACTTGGTAAAATTTAAAATTATATTTAAATTTATCAGTTTTAAGTTTGACTTTATAAAACCGAATTATTTTTCTAATTCCAACACAATTTTTTACTGCACTGTATTTGAATAAATATCAACACAGCCGCTAAGCATGTGCACTCGTCTCTGTCTCATGGACGACTAAATTAAAGAGCATAAAAATACAAGAGGTGGAGCTTGCAAACAAATGTTTAATGAAATGGTCACCATTGCTATAGTCACAAGAGTCTAGTGTTAACGTTTGTAGTGCATTTTGACTTGAACGCCCACTTTCATAATAAGCCTGAATAACTTTAACGCGTTGCTCGATTGTGTATCTTCCCAAGGTTCAAATTGAATTAGTCTGAAATTGAGCAATGTCAAATGAAATGCAGAAAAAAACTTGACGTTAAGGTGTGGTTAACATTCAACACTGGCAATTAAAATTTAACCACCATTTATTTACAGAGTCTTGCTTAGCAATACATTATTAGCGATGACATTGGTGATCACATTGACACAGAGTCGTTGCATTTATAAAAAGTTCTACACGTACTTATAAGGTCATGCCATCCTTAGGTAATCAGAAAAAATAATCCGAAAACAATACATATAAATCCATACATATCTGTCTAAATACTTAACGAAAATCTGTTTCTCAAGTCATAAAAAATTTTTGGTTAAAAACGAATGTAGTTGACCCTTTGGCTTTTAAATCATTCATTTCTTTTTGTCTTAAAAACAAAACAAACTAATGCTATTTAAATAAAACTAAATCTCTTGGAAATGTTCAAAAAAGTACTATGCGTTAAAATTCCATTTTAAGTAGTTTTAAATACAAACTTAAAACTTAAAGAAAGTTTGTAACTTATAGCATCCTTCCCGCCTGCTTGCTTGTCTGACACTCTCTCTCTAAATGTGTTTCGTTTTCCTGCCCCAACTTCAAAAAATACATAAAATATTCTTTTTAAGCCTTTGGGTGGTTATAAGAGTATTTTAAATTACTTTGAAATTATTGTAGTTGTTCATTTTTTTCTCTCTCCTTATTGTTGTTGTGTTTATGTTTGAAAGTTTTTCAACTAAAAGTTGTGGTGGATTTCATCTTTGCCACTTCATCTCTTGTTGAAGTTGTTGCAAAATATGCATGTAAAAATGTTGCTTTGGTTTTTATACTGCAAATCCTGTTTCTGTTGTTGTAGAAAATCTTTGCTTGTTGGTTTCAAAGAGCTGCAAGTGCAAGTGGAAAAAATTTCCCACAAAAATGTGCCACAATTTCTGACGCCATAATACAGCGTAAGAGGTCAACGCTAGTTAAAGGTAAAATGTAGGCTATTTAAACTTAAACTTTTTATTTAAAAATAATTACACTTTTAGCATGAAAATCATTGTAATCTGAACAAAATCAATTTATATAATTGTTTAGAAATATATTTTTCAAACTATTTTACTCAAGTTCTAATTATTATTCTAAAGATCATTAAACTTAAATTGATGTCAAATGTGCCAAATGAGATCACAAAATCAACACTGTAATAAAGTACAGTAAATGTAGGCAAATACGGGCAAAGGTATTTGACAAAAATATTTTCCGAGTGTAACAATAACCTTAAAAATTACAGTTTTACAGCCAAATTTAAATAAGAACGTCAAGCGTTTTGCAAAGCACTAATGCTGTAGTGACAAAACTAAACAAAAGCGTCAACGTTGTGTCATGAACAGTAATTTTCACTTCTATTGTTTAACAAGACTTACTAGAAAGTAATCAAGATCAAAATAAAATCGCTAGATTGACCTAAAAAAATTAAATGACATTACCTTCAACAATTACGAAAGCTAAACAAACAACAACAGTTGTACTGTAGCTAGGGTTTGGGAACCGGGAATTTATTTTTAATTTCTTATCTGCTTTGGTAAATTTAAGGAATATTTGAATAAAAAGTAAGGTTCTTAATTGTTAGCGTTTTTTGTTTGTTAAGTATTTACAACTTTTCTCAAATACGACTATGTAAAAGAAAAACAAACATCGTCGGTCAAAAATATTTCACGCCAAAGTTAACGACTTTCCGGAACTATTTTTAATAAGTGCTTATAAATTTCAAGTGAATTAATTATATAGAAACATAATTAAATGTTTTCTTGTACATAAATGTTTTGTATAACAACCGTAAAACCAGCAGTAGTTTCCGTGGTTCATTTTTATAAATATAATCACAAATTGTTTTTAAAAGTGGTCACAGAATTTAAAGTATAATTTTTTTTTATTTATGATTGAATTTTTCTTATCATACTTCTTTTGAAAATTCACTTTGTTTAAAAGCAAAATGTCTGAAGTTGGGATTACATAAGGTTGAGTGCCCCTGTGGACTAGTTGGTAAAGGACAAGTCAGTTGTTTGGGGGTTGCGGGTTCGATTCCCGCCGGAGACTCTGGAATTGTCTGCTTCTCTTCTATTCTAAATATTTCTATTGTTATTCTATTCTTATCTCTACTAAGGCGTCACAATGGACCCTAATGGTCTCCGAGTGAAGGTGTGAGGATAACTTTGCACCAGCCTTACCTACCTACCTACCATTACACAAGGTTCATTTATTCGTCAACGTTTTTTCAGTAAAAATATGACGTTACCAAAATATGAAACTGATGCTAAATATTAAAATATTACAACGCTGTTAAAAATACGATGGTGAAAACAATATCGAGTCAAATTTGCGACAATTTGAGGTTTGCTCTTGTATTAGACGAGTGGAGTAGTGTTGCCAAAAAAACATATTTAAATATCTGTTTACATGGCAATAATTATTTTTATAATTTGGGTTTAGTTTATATTGCCGGAAGATGTAATGCTGACACAATTAGGACTCTAATGGAAAATAAACTACTACTAAAACAATGATATATTAACCAAATCGTGATTTTAAAGTTAACAAATATTATTTATTTTAAAAAAATATTATTTTCGGGAACCCCGGGAATTCCCGGGAAGACGATTTTTTAATTCTCGTTTCCGGGGAAAATAGAAAGACCGGGAAATCCCAAACTCTAACTGTAGCCTACGTCAATACTCAACGCCTTGTCAAAATTGGATTTTCCAATTGCAAAGCGTTGCCGCTGTAGTATTTCGCGTTGCTTTATACACACTTTATGAATATGAGAAATTCTTACAGCTTTAGGCTTGGCTGCTTAACAGACAAATGATATTTTTTCTCTGCCTAATTTTTCTGTATTTTTCCTTTAAACGGTTTTAATCCACACCTGACCCGGTATTCATCAATATCAACACAATAATTTTAAGTTTAATTTACAACGTTTATTTAAAAATTGAATTGATAATAAATTGTAAATAATTTATAGTTATTTTATTATTGTTATTTTAGCGGTTGGGAATACAATTTATCGAAAAAAAAAGAATTTCATAGATAATTTAAAACATTTAACACATTATTAAAACATGTAAAAATAATAATCATAAAACATGCTCATCATCATTATTATACTTGATGACATCGAACTAAAATAAAAATACAGGCACTGTGTATGCATATATTTCAAATTAATGCCAATACAGTAGGTGATATAAGTTAGTAAACCATATAATATGTATATAAATTACACTGCTTAACAAATTTTTAATTTGGAAAAATACCAAGAACGCCACATGCCTAGATAAGTTAATTGGAACTTCCTTAACACGAAAAACGTTGTAATTTTTTTTTCTAAGTACCGTTTTTTAGATAACGGTACTTTTGTGTTTTTCGGTGTGTTTTTCGGTGTTAATAAAAACTTTATTTTTCATCCGATTTTTTTCAAATTACGCTTAAAATGTTTGTAATTAAATAACCTATTTGGTAAAAAAATAAAACATTCCAGATCTTTACTATAACGTAGAAAAAAATGAAGTAAAAATGAAAAATTTTGAAAAAAAACGTAAAAAATAGGCAAATTTTGAACTTTGAGGTGCCATAACTCAGCCATTTCTTTTCAGATAGAAAAGGCATTCAATTACCTTTCCAACGATATGCCATTTATCTCGATCAGACTTTTCGGTTGGGCTCCACAAGGGTTTGAATGGGACCATACACCGAAAAACACAGAAGTACCGTTATCTAAAAAACGGTACTTAGAAAAAAAATTACAACGTTTTTCGTGTTCAGGAGGTCCCAATTAACTTATCTAGGCATGTGGCGTTCTTGGTATTTTTTTGCTGTAAACCAGTGTTATACGCAACCATTCCGCTAATTTGTTCTAAAGTTTTTCGCTTCCCAACTTAGGTTTTACCGGAAATAAATTTTGACTACGCCCACTTTAACGCCTTCGTTTTATAATTAATCTAAAATCGAAAAACGTTAATCAAACTTTTTAAATTTTTTATGAACTAAAATTTCTTACGGACATTATTTCTTCTAATTTGAAGTGGATGTGTCACCCATCTCCCATGAAAAATCAACAGTTTTTCCGGTATTTTATAGTTTGTATCAGGTATTAAAATAACTACTTTTATAGTTGAGTCTAAAATGGTCTGGAATAGAATAAAGATCAAGGCACCTTCAATATAAAGAAAATAAATTTTATTACATGTTTTGAATATTTATAATTACTATTAATTATAATCAATTTTTGTATATTAAATTTCATCACATTCTTCTTATTCCAATCAAAATTCACTGTTCTTGTATGAATGCATAACTCGAAAGGTCACTAGTAGTAGGCCTAAGAATAATCAAGGCTAACAAAGTAACAAATAAAGACAAAAAACAACATTTAGAATTTCATTGTAAATTCACTGTTCTTGTATGAATGCAAAACTTAAAAGGTCACTAGTATTATAACAAAGTACATTTGAAATTTAACAAACCACTGACTGAAATTAATTTGCGTGACTTTCGGACCCAACAAATTTGAATATAATGCAACTAAATGTATCTAAAAGAAAATCGAATAATATGACGATTTGCTAATACTCACGGTTTAAACTTTAAAGGAAGTTAAACGAACGTATGAAGGAAACCAGTCTGTAAGTACTAGGGTGATCGACTCGGTTTTACAAGCGGTGGAAATCCCGGCTTTTTCGTCTCTCAGCTGGCGGTTTTTTCTTAATGTTGATTTTTCGAATATCGAATACACCGGTTTTTTTTATCCGGAAAACCGGTTTTTTATTTTTTTAGGTTTAGTTTCATATATCTTTGTAACCAATCGTATCAAAGTTTATTTATTGCGCGAGAAGTTTCCACAAATTAGACAATAAAAACTACTAAATATTCTTCCATAATATTGTAAGAAATTTATTTGTGGTTTAAAAAACAAATGTTAAAAAATAAGAAAAATAATTAAGCTTAAATATTATTTTTTATAGGATATAAACCTAACGTTAAAAGTTAAAAGTAATTGAAGAATAAACTTAGCTGATCGATCACTTTTAGGTAAAAAGTGTAGTTACAATAAAGAAAAACCAATAATCTCTCCACCCAGATCCTAATTTTAATTAATGGCATTGAGTGTCTGTCAACTTAAATTCAACCAATTAAAACCAAATATGTCCACTGCATTTATGTCAGTTATCGCGTAATTGTGCAGCCAAACGTATATAAACTGTAAAAATTTCATATTTAGATATAATTTTTATTAGAATCTTTTTTTACAATATTTTTTAATTTTTTTTTTTTTAAAGAATTTTATTTTATATTCGAACCGGTTAACTGGTTTTTTATCAATTTTCAAAATATTAACCGGTTTTTTTTTAATTCTAAATTTCAAACTATTTGAAAACCGGTTTCTTAAAAGAGTGTAATAATCAATCACCCTAGTAAATACTCATAATTATAAATTGAAGATAAAATTTTCCAGAAATATAATTTATGCAAAAATGAATTATTTTTTTATTAAAATGATTTTCAGGATCAAATATAAAATAATAAAAATACTTTAATTATTTTTTAGTGAAACGTACTAATGTGCATGTATGTAAACATTTCAAATACTTAAGCAGGCAATAAATAAACTGTAATTATTACAAATGAATTGGTAATAATAAAAAAAAAACAAATTGACAGCCATAACATCACGAGGAATATAAATTAAAAATATAAATAAATAAATTATTTAATAATATTGATGTAACACATTAGTAAAATTAAAACTTTATATGACTATTTACCCTGCTGTTGTTGTTATTGCTGGCAGCTGCAAACAACAAATGATTTAGAATTTGTTCTCGAAACCATAAAATAACCACTTGTGCCCGGATGAAAATCAGCAAAAAAAAAATTTTAAATTAAAACAACTGGAAAAGTTACACTCGGCTAAGTCGCTCTATATAATATGTACTTTACACAGCAGTAAATAAAAAACAATATTATTGGTTGTGACACTATTTGTATGTATAACAACCGCCAACAAGTATCCATTCATCTTCTTCCATCTACGGTGGTGTAGCGTGCCAAAAGCGATAATTAAACAATAAAATTTAAATTACAGGAAGATCATTACGTAATTTGGTTTTGAGTACAAGTGGGTAAATGCATGTGTATATGTGTAATTTTTTTTATGAATATAAAACCACAATTTAATGAATCTGGTTCACCATTACGAAACACATAGAAATGCATGAAATGTTTTTGCCAAAATTTTATTATTATTTTTAGGGAATTACACACATACCTGCATAAGTATGCAAGTTGTGTAAATTGTTGTATTATAATTGTGTTATGGAAATGAAGAGTGTTTGATTTAAAACTAATATATAATTGATATCTATTCACACCTTCATAGTATTAAAGCACAGGAACACATAGTAAGTATTGGTAAATATTTAAAAAAAAAAATTGATGTACTCGTGTATATAAACTGTTTGTTAAATTAATGCCTGTGTGTGTATGTATGTGTGAGTTGGCATATATTTCGTACCCACATGCATGTGTATTTAGTATTTGTGTTTATCACCTAACCATGGAAAATTAAACACTCTTTAGTTTAAGTATGTGCGTGTATGTGTAAAAATGTAACAGGAAAATCTTTATTAATATTTACCCATATAGCATTTGGATTATAGTTCTGAGAAAAATCACCTTTATAAGTACTTTTTAAACCTTCTTTTATGAAAAATAACAAAGTGATCAGATACGCACATTTTACGTCCCTTTAATAAAATAATGAAAAAAGTAGAATTTAAGAGGAAAGACTAAGTAGGGCAAATATAGTAAACTTAAGCTAATAGAAATAAACCTGTAAAATATATATCAACAGCAACAAATAAATATACTAGCCACCCGACTCCCATAATAAATCCGATGCCATTTTCCAGCCAACACTCCGCTTTAAATCTCTTTGGACCATTTTTTCCTAGCCAATTAACTCTGTGGCTCTTTAATTTCGAGCAGTAAAGAAAATGGCTGCACAATACACAATACGACTGGTCAAGAGCTTATCGTCGACATTTTTACGTCGCAATTTCGCCTTCGAAGCAATGATTCGTTGCTAGGTTCAGCATCGCCATCAGTATGGCACCATAAGCATTGAACCAATAAACAATGTTTAATTCGCACTGAAAAAATACTCAACGTGTAAAACAAAGTGTTAGCGAAATGCCAGAAATATCTGCCAGAATGCATTCTGTTTAGTTAAGAAAAGCTAGTACATCTCTATGGTAAGCTTTAGTAATTAGTTTAATATTATAAAGGGTCCGCCAAATAACCTTTTTTTTTGAAAATGCTATAAAAAAAGTGTAGCTTCGGCTTAGTGGCACATAGCGCCGTCCTGTTGAAACCAAATGTTGCCAATATCCTCCTCTTCAATTTTTGTGAACAAAAATTCGTTCAACATGGCCCGATAACGATCGCCATTGACTGTAACGGCCACTCCTTGCTAATGGCCCAATTATGCCTCTGGACCGAAATCCGCACCAAACACTAACTCGTTTTGAGTGTATCGGCTTTTCAATGTATGCGTGCGGGTTTTCTGTGCCCCAAATGCGACAATTTTGCTTGTTTACATACCCGCCAAGATCAAAATGAGCTTCATCTGAAAAGATGATTTTTTGGCAAAATCGGCCAAAGTAATGTCGCAAAATTTCCCAGCGTTGTTCAAGCGTAAACACAATCATATTCGTTCAGCGGAAGGATAAAACTAATTATCTGTCAAATCAGACATGAGCTAAGTGTTACAATTCACGAAATATGCACTAGTTGAAGAAAGAAAACATTAGATGGCGGACCCTTTATAATATTATATCCCATAACATGCATATAAGATACAAGAAACTCGCAAAACATTGAGAAACAAGAACTCGCAAAACATCGGTAACGTCTAAATTGTACAATTATATTTCAACAGTTGGCGAAGCATGAAATCAACTTAAATAAAAATGTGATCTGAACTATAGGTTCTGACGTTCAAGATCTATTCATAAACGCTAATAGTAGCATATAAGATGTACAGTGTGGTGTGGCATAATATCATGTGGCCTTACCAAGCAACTCTTATTACAAAAAAAAATGGATTGTATGTACAAAAAAAACAGTTCTTCACTACTTACAATTTGGCATCTAAACCCATTATTTAAACACGGCGATGTCATCGGAGGCAAGTACTACTTACCACGCTTTCTTACAAATAGGGACCAAAATAAGTACCTACCACCCTCGCTTACAAATAGTGACTTGTAGAAGTACCTTATTACGGTCGCTTATAAATAGAGACTTAAATACGTACTTACTTTTATAGCAATATATAAGCAGTTGATTTTAATAGCCTAAATAACCCATTACTATTAAGGACTTACAGAAGTCGTTCGGTTCTTTTAATGAAAAAAAAATCAGTTAGATTATCCTGCGATACGATAATTTGAAATTAAAAAATCAGTGAAAGTCTAAATATAAGTCATCACTTTGTTAATGAAATGCTTTGCTGCTGTTGTTAAAATAATTATTACTTATAGCCTAAGCGTGTTAAACTAAATGAGAATTATAAAAATTCATATATTTGAATGGCTTCTAGCAAATTTCGCTAGAGGAAATTGTATTGTGTGTGTTTCTAAGAAAATCTCTAAAAGTAAGTACTTGCGTATCACATTATAAATCAAGTCATTACTAAAATAATTCTTATAATTATTGAAATATATTTCAAAAAATTTCTAAAACCAGCCCAACATTTCGAAGCTGCAACGCAAAATTTGTTTGTACATTCTGTGCTGTTATGAATCAGCTGTTTTGTTTCTGTTCAATTGATAATCTGTGTGTGTGGTTTGTTGTTACTTTTTCGTTCTGATCTGTTGCGGATGGACAAAACTGTAGAAAATAGAATTCAACATTAAGTGCCGGCCATTGAAAGTGAAACAGCTGTTATTAACGTGCCTTTATTTTAAAGGTGGCAACAACAGAGAGACTTTCTTTGCTTATATATGAAATCTGACACTACAAGTTTCTTTTTTATGTATGGACTTTAACGAGAAAAATATTCAAAAAATATAATAAGCTTGTTCATGTAAGGTTATCTTGTAAAGTAAAGCAGATAAGTTTTTACAGAAGAAGTAAATACAAAAATTTTACAACAGCAGAATCGCACGACCACAGAACGACAACAGGAAGTAAAGTCTAAAGCTCTAAATACATAGACGACAGCAGCACAACTTCACGGCTTCAAATGCTGCTCTGAATTCAGCTTCATAATTATTTTGAAGACAGCAACAACATAATAATCAGCTGATATGTATTTTAGCAATAAAAATTTCAGGGATGCCGCATATATATTTTATAATGAATAAAATTAAAGTTATTGATAAAAAAAATGAATTAATATCACGAAAAACTATAAAAACACATAAATTTATTACTTTATTGTATATTTGTAATGTTCATTTATGTTTAATATTAAAAATAAGTTTTTGTTCTTATTTTTTCAATTTAATAAATATAATGGCAACACTATATTTGTTTATTGCTGCCCGTCAAAATAGAAAATAGCCTAAGTTGCCAGCAGCAGCAAATGCTGTTGTGCAGTCGTGCTGCTGTGCTGCCGTCAAAATAATCGTTTTCATTTAAACACATGGATTTTATTTTTGGCATACTGCTGCTTGCTGTCTGCTGTCGTCTATGTGTTTATAGCAAAATGAGACCTGAAAACGGGGGCCAATTAAGTGCCATTATTCTCCATAATTAGCGCAAATGAAATTTTCATTTTGTATATTTTATATTTTTGAAGAAAAAAAAAAAAAATATTTAAATAAACTAAAAAGCATTTTAGTTTCAGTAAGTGTATATCTACACATAAGTAAATGCATAGATATATAAAAACTAAAACCTAATTTTTACACTCGTTTACGCTGAGGTATAATAACAATTAAATTAAAAAGACTCAATTTTACATTGAAAATTATATAAAAAATTATATAAAAATAAACAACTTTTGAATATCAAAGTGTTCGATATCCTTGATATTTAAAGCGCAGCAATATTCTTGGTCTTATAGACGTTACACATACAAGTAATTTTACGCAGTTTTTTATACCCTTCACCTGTGGTGCACAAGGGTATATATAGCTTTGTCATTCCGTTTGTAATTTCTTCAATTTTCATTTCCGACTCCATAAATTATATATATTGTCTGAAAGCTTATGAATAGAGGAGTCGATTAAGCCCTGACCGTCTGCCCGTCTGTCCGTGTGTTGGTTGAAATCAACTTTTAGAAGCAACCATACGTTCCTCAGATCTGTGTATGGCATCAATCTTTTGGAAATATCCGGGAATGAATCGCTATTGAAATTCAGCACAATCGCCCCATAACTTTCTGAGATATGAACAAAAGTGCACGACTGCCTCTGTTTTTTCTCATATTTTTACCACCAAAATTAAAAATTTTCAACCCTAAAATAATTAATAAATAACTTTTTCTACTATTTGTAGACATAATATACCTCTGGAGATATTCGTGACAAATTTTGGATAAATCCGGCCGTAATCGGTAAAGTTACAGGCAAAAATTTTTTTTAAATAGATATTCCAAGAATTTACAAACGAAAATCAATTTTTTTCAGCTTCTAGATAACCGAGAGGGTCAATATTGGTATCATCTGAAAGAACTTGTCTAGCGCAATATAAGCACTATAAAAAAATTTACATTCCTTTGGTCCGCCACAACAAAATGGAGGACAATAAATTTATATATGGGTCAAATCTGGTATTTTTAAATGTAACTTCTTGAACACCCTCAATATTGATATCAAATTAAAGGGCTTGACCAGTACAATACAGTAAATTGTAAAAACAATGTAAAATCCAAGATGGGTAGCAAATGAAAGGGCTTGAATATAAGAATACAGATAACTACGTAAAAATTTAAAATCGAGGAAATAATGAGGAAAAATGGCGTATAACATGAAATATAGGTTAAGCTACGATATGGCATTATACTTATGTACATGATGGTGAAGGGTATTATCAGATTCGGCAAGGCCGAATATAGTACTTTTACTTGCTTTTTTTTTTCTTTTTGTCTACTTAAGTATTAATGCTTCATTATCCTTGAGTATAACATATACAAAGAGTATATGAGCGTGAACAAATATATATATTCTTTTTATTTCATCTTTAAACTCACAGATAAAATAAATACTATTTCGATAGACTACATAACGTAACAGTGAGGGAAACTCGCCCAAGTTACAAATTTCTAAAATCCAAGACTTTTACCTACTGTTGCATTAACTCAGTTTCTTCTGAATTCCAATCTAGACGCCAAGTCACATTTATTAAGAAAACAATGTAACTTGGATTGAAAAAACCCAAAAACTTGGCGTACGCATAATATCTCCATTACTGTACATATTTCGCATATAATATCACTTTGTGAAGGTAACGTAAAAGTGAAATTTGATACTCGTGCGTACTTGAGTGTCGTTTCAACGAATGCATGCTTAAATGTGATGAGTACAGTGTGTAGTGGTTGATATTGTGTAAATATTTTGTTTTAATGTTATTTAAAACTGCTCCTCTGTGTAAACGTACTTACTTTTATTTAACATGTTTCCGTTTCCCTTTAACCAGAAAAAAACAAAAAATGACTTACAAGAAGTGCACAAATAAAAGCAAAAAGAAAATGCATGAAGAGATGTATCTTTGTATTCATACATTTTAATTTTTTTTATTTTATTTTATTTTGCTCCTTACCTTTGAATTTATTCTTTTTCTAGATATTTATCTCTTGAGCTTTTTTTTAATAGTTTCTTTTTATTGTTGTTGTTCTTTCATTTACGAATGCATGTTTTCTTGAATTTTTTTTTCTTCTTCAACTGCTACCACGACAGGCTGTTCATTGTCATTGTTGTAGTTTTTGGGTTTTTTTTTTGTTTTATTTTATCATGATGATATCACATATTTTAATGTGTCTATACACCTGGATAGCCAAAACCTAGGGTGGGCCAACCAAAACACATGATGTTAAAAAAAACAAGAAGTTTTCAGAAAATGTTTAAAATATTTTATGCTTCAGTGGCATATTTCTAGGTGATGGGCCATTTTTTTAATGACACTGAGACATTACTGTGCCCTTAATTGCGCTCTTTAATTGCGGCTAATTAGCATCGCCATGACGTGGGATAACATGACCATTGTTTTATTTGCTGTGTGTTTTATTTTCATAAAAGGCTTCAACAACTTAAACTGTAACCTACTTGACCGTTAAGTCCTGACTCACAGTGACCGCGCCACCTATAACATAAGCTGTGCTCATGGAAATATGGGATGGGTCCTGTCCCTATAGATTTACTATGGTACACTACATAAACATTTAAAAATTGGGTAGCTATGAAACTAATCGACTGAACTATATTAAAAAAAACATATAAGTTAAGATAAAAAAAAATTATAGATGATAAAGGAAATAAGAATTATGAAGCTTAGGTTTAGAGGTAATAGATGTTAGTTCCTCTTCTGATATCTCAACCCTCCCAACCTTGTCATCATCAAAATTAATTTCTATCTACAAATAGATAGATATATTCAAATTGATAATAATATACCAACATAATCCGGACCGCCTTCCTGGCCAAAAAAAAGTTTTTGCATTGTATTCATTAGGGTAAAGATTATCATATCTATGGCTTGAAGCTAAAAGGGCCTGTGTCAAAATATTTACTTTTGAGAAAATTGGAATTGAACTTTAACTTTTATAAGTAAATGATTTCATAGTGACATTGCCAGCATTTTATTTATGACGCTGTTTTGGGTTAAGTATGACTTAAGCTGTTTTAAATAGAGCAAGAAAAAAAATGTAATGCAATGATTAACTCAAAAGAGCAAAAAAGTGACATTGGCCCTTTAAGCTCCAAGCCACAGATATTAGATCTGTAATAATTATCATTAATAGTATTTCGTTCGTCTTTTATAAATAAAAAATTTGGATCAAATTTATTTATTTATTTATTTATTGCATTTGAAATAAAAAATTTTAAGAAAAATCACTACCAATTTTGAGAAAATTTTGTATAAATCAAAATTGTAAATATTGACTGAACTTACTATGAAACAAATTGTAAGTAAATTTATTTTAAAAAACCAGTTTCCAGAAAATTTATTTCAAATAGAAATTTTTGATAAAATGTCTGTAAATACCCAGCAATTTTGCACTAGTTCAAATTGACCAAAATTTTTCATGACTTCTAATTCATAAGTGCAAGACGAGACATAAATAATGTCTTCTCCATATACAAAATAAGTTCATAAAAATACATGCAAATGTATGCGAAAAATCCTTAACAATTCATGTAAACAAACATTATTAACTGGTTCATTTCATCCACTATTCATGCGTTCTCTGCACTTATTAGAATTAAGTGAATTTTATTAATAAACTAGCCAAGCCCGGCGCGCGCCGCTACGCCCCTTAATGAATAAAAATGCATTCTGAATTTTAATTGAATATATTAAAAATAATATTTTATTGATTTTTATTGTAATGCAAGGGGGTATACAATATTTTTGGTTTTTCCATTTCCAAAATTAACAAATTTGTTGGTGTTCCCACTCTGGAGCATGCGACGTACAGCTTGCCATGTTAAAAGCATGGATTTTCCAAATTCAATCCTGCAACACGCAGAGATTGTCCTTGTGCTTTGTTGATAGTAATAGCGAAGGCAAGGCGAACTAGAAACTGTAGTCGCTCGAAGTTGAAAGGCAAATCGGTGGGAACCATTGGAATGCGCGAAAGTAGCTGAAAACAATAACTTATTTTTAATAGGGGTGGCACTGCCCACTTTTCTAAATACAACAGCTCGAAATGTGTACAAAGTGTCAGAAAAATCGGTCAAGTGCAAGTAGCTGAAAAGTTAATATTTATTTTGTATGGGCGTATTTCAATTCTATGTATGTATATGCAGATGAGCGTAGCCCCGCCCACATTTTACCACCCAAAAACACTCCCTAGAATGTGTACAACAACTTGCCAAAGTTCGAGTTCGATCGGCTTTACGGTTTTGGAGTCTAAAGCTAACACACACATACAGAGACAGAGTTTCTCTTTTATATACAGTGCACCTTCGACAATCCGGACATGCGCCAGTCCGGTCACTTCAATAATACGGACGTTTCTATATTTCGGACAATTTAAAGTTTTTACCTCTACAATCCAGACTAATTTTTTTATGCAAGAATAAATACATATAAAAACTCGGGGGGTTTCCCGTTTTGAGCTATGAATTTCAGTAATAACGTAACTGAAGGAGATATCAATGATTAGGCGACTGGTGCAAATGAATTTTCATGTATAATTTCTTCATCGAAAAAATCCAATGAAACGAAATGAATCGTCAGTGCTGCTTGTGGACTCTGAAAACGATTTTGTAATAATGCATACAAAAACAAAGATCTCTAACGCTGCTGCAAAGAAATCATTTTCAGTTTGCGTTCCGTAAGGCCAAGGAGAATAATTTGGATATGCAGGATATTCTATTGCTAAAGCGACTAGAGAAAAAAGCACAAATCAACCACCTCAACAAAGTTAGTCATCACAAAATAACTTCGTTCTTTAATAAGTCATAGTATGTATGCATTTTAATAATTTAATGTAAACTATATGTGTCAGGATTGCCGAAGTTGCACTGTATATAGATACATTCATATAAGCACATGCTTTCCAATGACACGTTAATGTAAAAATCATGCATGTCTCACCTAAACTGAACCACTTCATCATGGGTAGAACTCATGCATTCACTTTTTCTTTTCCCTGTCTTTTTATTTTTTTGCTGGGTAGCAAAAGCTTTGTATTGCCCTTTTAACCTTATAGTTTTGTTACTTGTGCCTTTTAAAAAAGTACGCATTGTTTTATAGTTTTGTCTTACACTAGTGTTGTGTATGTGTATTTGTACATCTGTTTGCATAAGACTTTTTGTATATTTTTAAAAAATGTTGTTGCTGTTGTTTGTTTCTTTTGATGTTGCTCATTTGAATCCAATTCATTTTCTTAAGTGCAGTATTCATCTCTCATGTGTGTTTATGTTTTATTTTCATTTCAATTAATTTGTTTTGTTTTTTTTCGTTTTTGAATAAATGAAATGAATTTTATTTTATAAAAAATATTCTTTCATTTTATTTGTGTTTCTCTTTTATTTAATATTTATTTACAAAATATGGCATCAAGTGCTTGGTGTTTGGTTACTGGTAATGGTGTTGTTTTAAGAATCATTGCTTCCTTCTACCATCTAACAAAGGTTGAAATTTTACGTTTTGTGTCTTTATCTTCTTGACGCACTGCTTGAACAAATAAATATATTTGGTAACTGAACAGAAATCAATGAATATGATATTGAGTTGTCTTATCAAATAAATGGAAGAAGAAAAATTAAAAACTTACTAGGAAATAATTTACAAAAAAAAAAAGGAATTGTGATGAGATTTTTGGGAAATAATAGTTTTTCTATATTCATGACAAGGTGATTATTAATTTGCGTATAAATTTTTATTGGAAGTATTAGGGAGATTCATTTAATCTACTAAATGCTTCTTAAATCTCTTAAAGCCATTTTTTGAGTTCTTAATTACGAGGTATGTTCATTGAGTAGATTTGCTAAATACAAACATGTTAAGCTTTTATAGAAATAATACTCTTAACGAACACACCTATTAAATTTTCAAATTTTCTGACAACAATGAAGATATCCTGCTTTAATATTTTCTTAAAAAAACTCAAAGCAATCTATTCAGAAATAGAAGAAAAAATTAAAAATCCCTGAACATGTATGTTTGGCTGTGTCTGCTTAGGAATTATTAAAACCACATAAAATGCCCGACAATACCACCGACGGTCATTGTATGCTGTTGTAGTTCATAAAAGTGTCAACAACTCTGCGGTTGTTTTAACACATAACGAACGTTTTAGTCTGCACTATGGTCACTAAATATTTTTTTTGCTCGCTTAATTCGATGCAACCTTTTATTATTTTTTCTAATAACAATGTTTTGTGTTTGTGAGTACAACTGTGGTCGTATACCACAAAAGCCATACATATTCATACATAAACACAAAAGGTTACACACCCCCACATCTATGCCACACTTACGCACACGAAAACAAAATAGCGAAATCGCATGGCATCAGGATTAAAGATAAAAGAAAAACAGGATAAGAATAAATAGAAAAAATTGGTCAAACGCTTAAACGGAATAACATTGAAGGCAACACAACAATGACGACGAAAAAAAAAAAAAGGAAAGAAACATCCATGCTAGAGCTGCAACTTATTGTGCAAAGTGTTATAAAAAATTGCAAATGAGTTTTAAATAAAAAAAGTGCTGATCTAATGGTATTGTAACTTCTTTGCTAAACAACTGACTGATACATGTTGAATGTTTACCGCAACCACATACAAAAACGTACCTACTAACTAAAGTTATCAATACCGGTTTTCGAATTAATCGAACTTTTTCATTTTTTTTTATCGATTAATAAAAAAACTACGGCTTTCAGGATATTCGAACAACTTGATTTTAATGGTGGAAGCAGCGTACACTTAAACAAGGTGGCGGTGCCAGCCCAACTGACTATTTTTTGGAGTTCTGGAGTATGTCAAAATACATACTTAAAAAAATGATTTCAACTCCGGAAATTGTCAAACCCCATACATAAAAAAAGAGAGACAAAAATTGATCTCCTTTACGCTATCACCTTGTGTAATTACACCATGCGTGGAAGTATTTTGCATTTTCAAGTTTTTTTTTCATTTGCTCTTGTGACTTTCAAAAGTAAATTGTATGAAAATACAAAGAAAATTTTTAAGTCAGTTAAGAAATAAAGAAAAACTTTTACTTAAAAATATAAGTTTAAAGTGCATGAGCTCAGCGCTGAAAATATCTAAAAATATTATCTCGTAAGGAACTATCAATCAATCTATATCTTTTGGAGAATACATCTTAGTTACAAACCGAGTTTGCAGCGATTTTCCGTAGTAATGAGTGTGACAATTGGCCGCTAATAAAAAGATTTGCCTAAAAACAGTTTTTACAATAACTTTTGCTTGATCCACTATTAGCTGCAAATGACCCCACTGGTACATAATGACGATGTCAATTTTTATCGAAAACTCATTCTTAATGTTTTCTGGCGGTCCATATGAAAATGTTTGTGCACTGTGTTCGAAAATTACTGATTTAAAGCTCCATAAAAAACCCTTATGTCATTTTATTCTTAATTTTTTTTAGTTGTTTCCTTTTTGTGTAAAGTAGTTTTTATATTAAGCTTTCGATATATACAATTAAAAAAAATCAATGCAATTACTCAACACCCCGTCCATAACAGATATAAAATGCTTAACATTAACACTAATAAAATGTTTGTGTTAAGTGTAGACCGCTTATGTTAGGGTTTTATTCATATTTTAACACGGTTTTTTAAACATTTGCCTCAACAACGCTTTTATGAAATGATCCATTTTATTGCTTTTTTGTTCTCCTTGACAACACAATTTTTCTATCAAAAAGTAAAAAGTTTGTAACAAAAGGTTGTGAAACCCGTTTAAAGTTGGAATAAACTAAAAAAAAATATATATAAAATGGATATAGATATGGACAGATTTATCGGTATTTGTTTCGCCGACAATCAAAAATTTATGAAAAATCTTAAGATTAACATAAGTGCGTGCACTCCACCATTATAATATAAAAAATTTAGCATTTAGTAATAACATCACGGGGACGGGGTGGAGTAACGGACGCTATTGGGGTTTTTTTAATTAAACATGAATTCCTCATTGCAAAGACCGCCTGCTAATTTCAATTTGCGATAATAACTTTTGAATCGAAATACTTGTATTTGCCTAAATTCACCATATTACAGCCGCAATTGCGACCCTAAGGTAGGGATCTCGATGATTCCATCTTCATACGGTACTTGCAATTTCGGCAAACATGTTTATCAGCCTTAGAATTGTCCATTCACTCTGGAGAGTACCGACAAAATCCAGCATAATTTCCCTTTTAACGGAAGTGAAGGATAACCGCCTCATTATTCAAATTCTTTTTTCCATATCCAAAGCATTCATTTTAATAACTCTAATTAGTTCTCGATGATTCTATTATCATACGATACTTGCAATTTCGGCAAACATATTTATCAGCCTTAGAATTGTCCATTCACTATGGGGAGTGTTGACAAACTTCAGCCTAATTGTCCTTTAAACGGAAGTAAAGGACAACCGCTTAGTACTGCCTCATTATTCAAGTTATTTTTTCTATATCCAAAGCATTCATTTCAATAACTCTAATTAGTTCTTCCGATTACACACACACAGACAAATTTATAACGTTTTGCTTTAGTAACATGATTCGTGCGCCTCCCTGTATATAGAATCAAGCACACTAGACCTTAAAGTACTAGACACGATCAAAAGCTTGATCAGTAGCCTTTTTAAAATATTTTTGAAGTTGTATTTGTACTTATGTGTAATCCAAATTTTTTGCTTTTTCCCTGCAGATAACGCGACTAATCCATACACGTGTAAAGTATACTCTGTACTGGACTACACTACTCCAAAGATCACCCAAATGTATGGAGAAAACATGGTCGATTTAACATTACGATATCCTAGGGCTGGACCATATAACCCATCGTAGTAGTTTCAAAACTACTCTTTGTTACTACTCGATGGAGCACCTACACGACCATTATATACGTTTTGACAACAAAATATGTAATCGTTAAAGCACGAACACTTGTCGTTTAACTACAATCTCTTGTTACAAAAATGATATGGTCCATGAATGCATAACATAGGACCATGTTGCAAGTAGTCCATTTAGCTAAAATGGACCACGTAGTCCAATATTATTTGTAGGGTTCATCAAGCACCGTAGGTGTCACACATACTAACACATTGTAACAATTCCTGCCACAATGCTGGCTAATTACGCTCGATATGTGTCTAGTCCCCATTACAAGGAAAAAAGTGCTTCGTACACCAACTATTTTGTAAGGAAATTTCCCAACTTAAGGATTTCCTTCTTTTATATTTTTTGTATCGACGTGGCCAATATTTTTCTTCAAAGGTCATTTCGTTATGGTATTTACCCCTTATATCACACTTCCTAAAGACCTAGTGTATCGCACTTATGTATATCACAAAATAGTTAAACTGAAGGCAAATTTATTCTTTAGGTAGTATTGTTTCATTAGCTAATTATTTTGTTCACTTATTTTAAATTTCAGCTGTCAAATCAATTTTCTCTCTTCTGTTTTATATTTCAAATGAAAGACTTAATTTATTTGAACTGCGATTACCTGCTTTAAAAATATGCTTTGTTTAAACTTGCGTTAAGAAAGTATTGCAATAACTACAATCACAATATTTTTGTTTTTAATATTTATTTATTTATTTATTTATTTTCATCTTGTGCTAGATCCAAATAGGCCTTAGAGCAAACCATTGGTCCCCTCCTTATAACTGACCCTAAATACCAAATATACTCTTATAGAAGATAACCGCTATGTTCGGTTAAATTCAAAGGCTCAGTGCGCTATTTTTTTTGCTTGTGTGGTGTGGTAGGTTCACATGTCTATACTTGCATATGTATGCGAGTATTTTTTTTTTGGTTTAAATTGTTTCTCCTAACGCGTTTTCTTTATGCTTGTATTATTCTTCCTTTAACCTTTTTCTGTTGTTATCAGCTGTATATTGTTTTGTATTTTTTCTACTCAGTTTCAAAAACAATTTTTTTTTATTTGCAAACTTCCTGATTTATGCAATTTTATGCATACATATGTGTCATATTTCTACATATGGATGTTAGTATATGTACGAAAGCATGTATTTATTCTGTGTGTTTTCAGATCTGTGACCATTTATGTATGTATTTGTATTGGTTTGCATTTGTGTTTGCTGTGGTATGGTTAGATTGTAAGTTTCGTTCTGTTGTTTTCTATTTGCAATCTTATTTGCTGCCAGTGTGTGTGTGCGCTCAAGTGTAAGTGTGATTGTACATGATTTTTAAATTTAGTTTCATTTTTTATTATAGTTTCTTTACAGATTTTTTTTTGTTTAGTTTTTTGTGTCAACCATAATCTCTAAACATAAAAATGTCATTTTGTGTGCATGTTTTTTGCATGTGTGTGGGTTGTAAGCAAAAATAATGGAAGAGGTCAATGCAACAGCTTGCAGTGAAGTAAGAAAAGTAAATAAATCTATAAAAGTTAAAAGGGAAAATAAGACACAAAATGTTTATTTTAATAAAATATTTAAACTATTTTTTTTTTCTTTTTTTAGAATGTAAAAATTATTTTTTTTAATAGTAATTGTTAACAGAATCAAATAAAATAATTTTTTATAAATTTAGGTTATAGGAATATAATTTAAAAAATCAGTATTATTTTAAATTATTATTATTTTGAAAGACTTAAAAAAATTGTCAGATTTTTAAAAATATATTTTTTAATACGCTAATTTGATTTCAAAAAAAAAATGTTTATTAAAGGTGAATCAATAATGGCCCCATATGTGTGCAACGAAAACAATTAAAAGCGGCTTTTATATGTACTGTAGCTACCTACAATAAATTTTTTAAATTAAATAAATTTTACCGACTGACTGTGCTGTCTTATTTCGGCTGAAATTAAGCCGAGGCCTCGGTTACGTTAAGACATAAGTTTAAGTGGATCTGCTTTTTCTCAAAACCCCACAGCACAAACATGATCACAGTCAAATTCTACGAGTTCGCAACTGTATAAATGTGTAAGATATTTTTTATTGTCCTTAAATTTCAAACAATTGTTAGATTTTGTAATTTTGCATTCATTTGTGGTCGGTCCAATTTGCTATTTTATCAAGAATCGACTAACACAATAATCAAGCTTACAGTTGTGATGATTTTTTTAAAAACTATGCCACGGAATGTTGCGATAACCAATATAATTTTCAGTGTAATTTAGTAATTTCAGTGGAGTAATAAAAATCAACAAGAATTTTCCACAAAACATAACCTTTTTTGAGCCAAGGACTCACTTAATTGGTTGTCAAATAATTTTTGCCGCACTCATATGAATTGTTTGCTGAAAATACGTTTATTAAAAAGGATAGTGTCATATACCATATAGCTCGCCAAATAATTGACTTATCAAAGGAAAAGCGAAATCACTTGAAATAATTGGCTGACGACTGGGAAGCCAACACTGTGTGAAGTTTTACCAGCGTTCGGGTCCAAATCACTGCAAAGTTGGTTAAATATTAAACTTTCATTTTAACATCAGAAGCACCTGCTGTGCCAATATCCTACATATCACATTAAAGAACTTATTTCTTTTTTATGTAATTTTATGTATTTTTTTAGACTCCATATCCAATTTATTTTTTAATGTATTTGTTTACACTCCATATGCCAAGGGCATATTAAGCTTTATCATTCCGGTTGTAATTTCTGTAATATTTATTTCCGACCCCACAAAGAACTGGGAATGGATAGAGCAATGTCAGTAGGCTTTAGCTCTTGAGTCAACTGAACCTTGTGCGCGTGTAAATTCAAAACTTTGTCAAATTTTGCATCAGTGATGTTCGTGAGATGTTCAATTGTTGGGCACAATGACGAGTCAAGGTTAATGGCTCCTCCGTTCACACAAAACAGTGCAAGCATGAACAGGTGTTTTTTAAATTCCTACAGGCTCGTTTATATGAAATTGTTGCCAATTTCTCCCTCACACACAATTATTCTGCAAAACAAAAAAAATCATGAAATGTAAAGGGTGGTTAAATTTTAAGGACCGATGTTGAATGTGAACCACACCTAAACGTCAAGTTTTTTTCTGCATTTCATTTGACATTTCTCAATTTCAGACAAACTCAATTTGAACCATGGAAAGATACACAATCGAGCAACGCGTTAAAGTTATTCAGGCTTATTATGAAAATGGGCGTTCAAATCAAAATGCATTTTGTGCACTTCGTGATTTTTTTGGTGAAAATAATCGTTTAATTTCATCCACTATCGGCGGATTTGTGCAAAATATTTTAATTTCAGCGAAACAGGTCTGTGTGAAATATAAAAACATCTTTGAGTGCCTTCTTAAATCGTTGAAGGGGAAACATTGCTGTTGTTCGCGATAGTGTGGCAAAAGAGCAGTCATCTTTGACCCATAATCGTGCGCAACAATTGAACATCAATATTTTCATTGAAAATTTGTACCATCGGATGATGGTGTGCCGCCGAGGTTGCGCCGATATTTTGTTTCATACATAATTATTAATATTATCATAATAAAAAGAACAGACAATAATTTCCTAAATAATTTGTATTTTATTCAAAATCAACATTGGACCTAAAAATTTAACAACCCTTTATATTGATTTGAATACCCATTTTCGTTAAACGCTTTAACAATTTTAACTCACTGCTTAATAAAGTACCTCTGCACGGTTTAATTTTTTATACACTGATACAAACAAATGTCCCATTAAGTTGGTTAAAAACTTGACGTTAAGGTGTGGCCCACAATTAACCTCGCGCCATATGGTTGGACCACCCTTTAGCACTGTTAATTGTTATAATTAGAAAATTTTATTCTTTAAAATACCAACCATTATAATATCTGTTTTAACATTTGCTGTAAAGTATGTAGTGTTGTACAGTGGCAACAATAAAAAATCTTCGATTGTTGCTGTGAAAGAAATTCACAGTCTTGGCCAATCCATGTATCTTTGGTGTTCCAGCGATGACTGATCGGTTACTTAACAAGATGTTGGAAATCAAAGATCATCGTTTTTGGATGAAATACACATTCTGCACTAAAAGTTTTTGCATCGGGAACTAAAAAAAAATAACAATAGTTTTACTAAACCTTAACAAACTTTAAGGCTGTTCGAGGTGTATTTAAAGTTTTGTAACAAAGTGCTAGAAAAAGTTGTGTTCGTAACGTAATATTTTAAGCCTAAAATTTTTAATTTGTGGACTTTAAACAAAATATCTTTTTCTTAAATGTTGATGATGAAATCGTAGCTGGTTTCGAAAATGCATTCCACTCGGCTAGTGTTGGTAAAAATATAATTTTTCAGATTTATTCTTTCATTTATCACAATTAAAAAAGAAAATTCTTTGTAAAAATAAAGAATATTAAAATATGAACTCAAGCCTGATTGAAAATTTAAATATCTTTTTCTTAAGATAAGAAAAGATTCAGGCTTTTTAATCCTAAGCAAACATCCTTCAGACGCTTTGTTCACTCTAAGCGTTATCGTTCTCGTTCATATATCGCTTATTTAATTTATTTTTTTAACATCTTTAGATCCTTTGCTTTCCTGAAAATATGGACAACTAAATTAAAAACTCTTTATAATAAACAAAATGCTGGTTCGCCTATATTGATTCTTGTCTTGACACGAATTATGAAATAAAAGCAATTACAGAAAGAAATAACTTAAATTATTATTCTTTTTTTTTGCACTTCTGAAACATTTATTTAAAAATTTTAAATATATTGATTTGTCAAAAATCCACAAAAATATTTTAACTACAATCATTTCATTCAATCATAATAGCCCTTTAATTATGATCACCTTAACCATGTTGTCCTTTTTGCCTGTAGCCTTAGGTATAGTATTATCTCTAAAATGTGTAAGCAAATCCTTTCCACACAAAATTCAATACAATAATTCATGGCAATGCATAAAAGAAGTTGGTTTTCAATAAAAACTTTTTCTTACACATTTTTATTTATAAAACGAAAACTATAGTATAAAGCGACAAAAGATCACTAGACTTTAACACAGAACATTTTTGAATGTAATTAAAAACTACAACCAAACTTAAGGCATACAAAACCAAAAAATTAAAGTAAAAACTTGCAATTTAACTATAAAATCAAAGTGTTGATTTTACTGGCTACGAAAAAAGAGCAACCAAAACGATTGTCTAAATATTTGTCTGTATGTCAGAATATGTAAGTGTATGTGTATTATGCAAAAGTTATGTGTATAAAGAAAAAACTTTCATTTTTCTGTTAACTTTTCGACTGGCATTATTAATTTACCACCAACATCGGCACAGTTCAAGATACCAGTCGAGATAAATATTTGTTTAGGCTTTTAAAAGGCCAAAAAGTTTCACAAGCTGCTTTGGTTTTCTTAAATTTTTTTTAGTTTTTTTAATAACTTTGTCAGTGGGTGCCAAAAGTGACCGGAATAATATTATGTTTATATGTAGAATATTTAAAAAATGTATCGAAAACTCTCGACTTAAAAAAATGTTTTATTTATTTATTTATTTCAATTCCGTAATATAAAGACACAAAAGCCAATTATAATATATAACATAGTTAGAAAATATAATATAATGTCCATTATATTACACTTTCAATAACAAACAATCTCATTTATTTGCTCCCCAAGCATAAAGACATTAGGTCATATATTAAGGTAATAATATAAAAAGTAATACAAAAAAAATAGTTCAGTTAGGGAGGCTCATCACCACAGTTCAAAAAAAAAGAAAAAAAGAAGAATTTGACAGCAGCAAAATGTCTCATAAGTTTTAATTTGAAAACGTTTTAGAATGAGTAAAAATGTGGAATTCCAATGGCAAGCGATTCCAGTTCTTAATAATTCTAACCAGAAAGGACCTAGCGTATATAGATCTTAGAATTTTATGGAAAGCTAATTATCAAATGTAAAAAAACAAAACTACGTTAGAAAACTTTAAAAAAATAGTTCATTTCGTTCCATTGCCACGGTCCCTTTATTAAACTCTTCAATTGTGGTGCCAAGGGTGCTACACAGTTGCGACCTCTCATTACATATTCTTAAAAAAAATTGTTAATTGAAATCAACTTTGAAAAGCTCCCGCATGGTACACAGATCTGTATATGTTCTCAATATTTATAAAATATCCGCTAATTAATCGTAACTTAAATCCAGCACAATCGCTTCAAAACTTTCTAGGATACGATAGAACAAACACGACTGATCCCTGTTTTAGCCAAGATTTTTACCAGAAAAAATTAACATCTTTAGGGCCTCGGATAATTTGTGCACTCTTTTATTATTATTTTATATGACTAGCTGACCTGGCAAACCTTGTTTTGCCTTCAAAACTTATTTGTATATGTTGACATTGTTTTTATCTATTCGCAAAAGAATGAATCTGTCAACTTTTGCAAAAACAATTTATTTCGTTTATTTACATTGAAGTTGCTGGTTTATTCTAATTAAAATAGGTGACCCCTCATTACCTGGGGCCAAATTACGACACGCGAAAGTGATCGAAATTTAATAATTCTTATTAGAATATCTATACCAAAGTTGGAATTAACTCGATCACTCGATTAAAATTTTGATAGCTTTCGCATGTCGAAATTGCCCCAGGGTGATCAACTCAGATTTTTATTTTTTTATTGAACTCCAAAAAATATAGAGATGAGTATAAAATTTTGGGCAAATTCACTATCGCAAGGGGTATTTTACCCATCTAGCCAGACATTTGGTCAAAAGTGAAATTTAAAAAATGTAAAAAATCTAAGTACACAGCTCGACATACAACAAAATTCTGCATCTTCTAGTGGATTTTCTTGACTTCTGTTTGAGATTTGTCGTTTTGAGATAATGTTAAAGTCAAGAAAGGTGAATAAATTGCATGGGTACTTGTTGACTTTTTATGTTTTTAAGAGGTTTACAATATATTTTTTTGTGACTAAACGAAAATAGATTTTACATTGATTTTTTTTTTCTTTTTGTAAAACACAATATTAACAGCTGCTCATAATAGTTTTTAGAATTTTTTTTTTTTTTATTTTTACTATAAAAAAGTTTATCTAAAATGGACAAAACTGATTTTTTTATTCACTTTTTGAGAAAAAAAACATCAAAACAAGTGAGGGTCGTCGCTATCCGACAAAATATGAAATATCTACTAAGTATTGGACTAAAAAAAAACGTTTCGCGTTATTGCACCATTTTTTATGATTTTTTTTTTAAATATCACCTTTTTTCTATTTTTGCATATTTTGCTTAGGTACAAGTGAGTAATAAACCCTTTTGTCAGTCATAAAATAATTTGGTTTTTATTATTTTACGTAAAAGTTTTTTTTTTTTATTAAGGAAAACCTAAAAACAAGTAGAATTTTTCAGAGGTAGGATTAGTTCTTCTTAGGAAAACTCCTTGATTCGATTTTTGTTATTTTAATGCCTTACTAGCCTATGACTATTAAACATATTTTTGCCAAGTTTCATTGATCTAGGAAGACTCAATAACTTTTAAGAAGCAGTTAGCTAAAAAAAAAATGTGATGCCCGGCTAGAATGGCAAAATACCCCTGTGTGCATCGTTCCCACCTGTTATGAATTCGTCATTATAACGTTCTTAATATCACTTCAACCAATATCACTTAGGGAATTTAAGGTATTTCATTATTAACAAATATCTAAAAAAATATTTAAGTTTCATATCTTTTATTTTTGAAGCACATTTTCTTAATTCATCCATTTTCTATCGCGTGTGTAGTGTACCTTACAAGTGTCTACTGCACACACATTACCCACTCTGAAATTCATACATACAATCCAACTCAGAGTAGGGTATACAATAGATCAAATAACTGCATTTATCAATTAACCCACATTCACTAGAATATAGGACAAGTATGAATAGAAATGAATACAAGTTACTCAATCAGAATGCAAACAAACCACATTGAGTGTTTTGATGTAAATGAGTACGTTTACAAATATCAACATTTTGATTGGCTAGTACAATTACGGACAGAGTAAATCTTGATATATCCATGGTACCGATAAAGACAAATAGAACTTTGTCAATAAGTATAATAAGTTAGAAAGGCTAAGAATTAATTTCAAACTAAGTATATAAGAACAAATAAAATTAAATAAAATCAGACTTGTGTTTTAATCAAAAGTCTCAAAAACAATTCGGCAGTTCCTTTGAACGCCTTGCAAATCAGCTGAAACCCTGACAGCTATGAAAAATAACCAAGGGCTATAGGGAACTTATACAACACTACACAAGAAAAACCATTACACGTGTTTATGATTTTTGATTACTTGAAAACCGTAGCCCTGGTGATAACGAAAAAATAAATCGTGAGTGACAAGGATATAATAAGATTATACAGAGAAATTATTAAAACTAAGTACAAGTTATTTATTCTATTCACTGATCGTTATTTTTAGATAAGAGAAAATTTCGATAAAAGCTATTGTCGTCACTTGTAATAGGCTCACAAGTCTGTGAGTTCCAAACAAGTAAATCGAATTATGTCTAGAACAGAACAATGACATTGTACATGATAAAGCTTCTAGTTGAGTTTCTATTTATTTAAACGTGACTAACAAATTAACAGTGACATGCAATTGAAGCTATATTCTTCATTGACTAAGCCCTAGGAGATATGTGGCCTAGGGCTTATAGTCTTCTTCATAGTGAACTCTGACTTGGTGATCTGGTATGAAGAAGTTCTCAAATATTCTCGGCAAAGAGAATACAGTATTACAGGAGTTATTGATCGTAATGGATGCATTGTTGTATGCACTATTATCGATTGTACAATCACCGGTATTGCTTTCTTTTTTAACCAAAAGTGCAAAGGCCCTCGGCAGATTACCTTTCAGAAGTTTCCTGTTATGAAAACAAACAGAGAATAGACAATCTTAAGATCACATGTCTCGCAATTCTAATAGTTTACAACAGGAAATTTTCTGTAATAGCCAAGTAAGTCCACTTATGGATAGTTTGTAGAAAATTTCCTGTTATAGCCAAGTAGATCTACTTCTAGATAGTTTGTACGATCTCGTTTCGAAGGGTTGAAATATAATAATTTTCGACAGAATGTTACGAAAAATCGCAGATACTGCTGTCGCCATATAACAAACAGAAGCAAAAGTGCCGATGCCAATAAAGTACAAAATCTTTACTTGCAGGATCTCTATATTGGTCGATCTGATAATAAAGTATTTTTTTAATGTTGGAAAATGTCAAGTAAAACATGATCTAGAAGACGATTTATAGCTCTATACAAAAAACTAACCGTTCAGTAAATTATTCTCACAACAAAATATATTTTTAGACCTCAAAATACCAACAGCTAATTATAATAAAAAGTCTTTAAGACCAAACTATCAGTTAAGGGTACTAAACAACACATTTTGGTGGCACGTTAATGTCATTCTGTCTGACTATAATGTTTGAGAATCTCTGCTATTTGCTGTTTAAACAAAAGCAGGAATATATCTTTAAAATTCTAATGAATTCTTTGGGGTTAGAAAAGAATATTTAAATTAAGTATTTGAACTTTCTCTCACTCTTATACGTTTGTATACTCACATTAAGGAAAATTGTATGCAAACAATTTTTTTTCTTTTTGCTGCGCACAAAAAATTAAAAAGTATTTGCATTGAATATAAAATGCATTTGAATACAAAACGTACGTACTACAACAACTGAAACTTAGACAAAAAAAAACTAATAAAGGATTTTAACAGTGTAATATTTTAATACTTTTTAGTTAAACGAGGGCACGTTATAGCAAGTAATGTCACAAAAAGATAAAAAGAACGTAAAAAACTTAAAACACAAAATCACAATGAATGAATTAAAAAGAATTTATAATTTATGTAAAATTTGTGTGGTAACTTAAAAGGAATAAAGAAGAAAATTTCCGTAAAAATGGGTAAGAAAATATATTATTTGGAGTTTGGACTTTTTCGTAAAAAATATCGCTAAAATAAGTAGAAATTAAAAACATTTAAAATTTTAGCGATAAATCGTTATTTTTAATATAATTTAATTCTGTAGTAAATTTAAAAAAAAAACAAATTTTTCTTATTTTTTTTAATTTTGCTGAAAATTTGGCAATTTACCGCTAATTTTTTTTTTTTTGTAAATAAGGACTGAAAGAAGTAATAAAAAAGTAAGAAAGTGATTTTTATTACGAAGACAGATTTTAATAATAACAAAAATTTTACATAAATTCAAGAAATATACGTTCGTATGTAGTTATATTCAAATTAAAAAAAAAGCAAATTTTAAAAAGTGTTACTAATTACGTTATTAGATTAATAAAAATATTGAAATGTAGCACCCACATTTCAAATTACCACAAAACACTTGGTTCAATGAATACGGATTTTATCCGCTCCATCCAAATGTTTTTTACATATATTAATAAGGTGATCAATTGAATTAATTGACATTTGTTAAAATTTCTTGTATTTTAATTGTCAACACTAGTTTCATTTAGATGAAATTTCAATTTTCTCCGATTCAACCCTCTCACCGATGAAGATGACTTCTCTTTTTAGTCTTGATTTGGTTTAAAAGATCGTACAATATTGCAGAAAGGAGCACCTGCACCAATATCCTTTTGTATCATCTTTTTCATCTTGCAGTACACAGAACTTTAACTTTTCATGGCTTAACCCTGCACGACAAAAGTTTTGATTATATTTAGATTCCATGCCTCTTAAGATTAGTTTTGAATTTTTCACTACAAATTTAAAAATAATATATTTTTGTTATTCATTAATTCATCTAAAAACAAGTAAAGGTGCTACATTCGGCCGTGCCGAATTTTGTATACCCTTCACAACGTGTAGTCATGCGACAACAATTGTTTGCATCACCATTCATCTCATATGGATATCGTATCGTAGCTGATTTCGAAAATGCATTCCACTCGGCTAATATCGGAAATAATTTTCGAAAGATTATTCCTAAAAATTGTCATTTAATTTATTTTGATTATAAAATAAAATATAAGAATAAATAAACTTAAGCCAAATAAAAATGAGTCACATTAAAATTTAATATAAAAAAAAAATAAAAAAAAATTTTCTTGTCTCAACTGGGATTCGATGTTACGTTCACTCGGACCAGTATACCACGTTTGTATGTATGTATGTTGTTGTAAAAAAAACGAGGTGGTCGTGGTTTTTCTTCATATCTCAGTTGTTTACGTACCAATTTTTCTGATTTTCAATAGTGATCTGCTCCCGAATATTTCCAATATTTGATTACTTCACGCGGGTCCAGGCAATGTCGGGGACAGACAGACAGGCTGACAGAGTTTAGTTGACTCCCCTATTCATAAGCTATATACTTTATGGGGTTGGAAGTGAAAATTGTAAAAATTTCACACGGAATGACAAACCTAAATATACCCTTTTTCACTTTTGTGTGAAGGGAATAAAAAGAGGCAAGATTCGTCAGTAAAAATTTCATGTTATATTTTTTATTGCAAGATTAAATTGGTTTTGAAATTTTATGCATTGTTTTTTGTCTTTCAAATATCAAAATCTGTATAAAAAAGTGCATTGAAAATGGCATCCACCTTTAAATATACAAATAACTCTTTTAGGATGTTGTCAACAAATGTATTTAAAATATGTTAAAATCCAGCAATGGAATCGCAAAAATCGCTAGATTTTCCGCCAGTAGCTAAATCGGATTTTTTTTCGCAAAATATGTATAAAAATCGCTAGATTTGACGAGAAAGCAGCTGGAATGGCAACATTGTATACAGTGCATATCCAATTAAAATGTTTTAGGGGTGATAATAAAACACAAAGGTACTTTGCTACTACCAATCCCAACAAAGTTAACCAGCCATTCTTTAGAGTTAAAGATTAGTTGCAGACAATTCTAGAAAAAAAAATTCGCGACCTTGTATATCGCCATTTTAAAGTTTTGAGTAGTGCGCCGCCATTGGCAATCCGATCATATAATGTTACTAAGTAAATTATGACTTTTTAAGATCGAATTTTTTATTTAAGAGTTTTGGACTCCATTGTAAAATTCCAGTTGCGACTTTTACAATTTCGATTCACATCTGCTTCCGGCCCATTTTTTTTAACGAAAACAAAGACGCTTTATTTTTATACAACTTTTGCTTTAAAACCCATTTTTTTTGGAAAAAAAATAAGAATGAATAGATAAGTTTATAAGGATTAATTTTCTAACGATACATTCTTTCTCATTAATTAGTACGCTGAACATTTCCATATCGGTTTTTTCAATTTCAATATTTTTTGTTTCTAAGTACACATACATACATACGTATATAAATACTTTTAACTCAAAAGTTTTATAAAGTGAAAGAAGCTTACCTTTTGTCCTTAAAATAATAATAAAAATTACTAAAGTAGGTGGAAACCAATATTGTGAAAATCAAAACCTGAATTCGATGTTAGAGTTAGGAAATTATTAAATAGAGAAGTTCAGCTTATGACTAGGACTACAAATAGCCGCAGCATCCAGGAGAATGGGGAAATATATACTTGAATCGCATTAAACAAGTCTTTAATGCTAGGGGGTGACCGTCTTTATTATTTTATTTATTTTTTTTTTTCAAATAACCCTAATATATATACATTATCAAGATAAAAGCTAAAAACAGCATCAACTGTGTCACGCATACAGATTCAATTTTATTATTAAAATACATTCTACATAATTCTCGATGTAAAAATTTAAAATGACTATAAATTAGACGTTGTAACAATACTTAATCTGGATATACGCTCAGCCCTAAATGAGGGTCACTACAGAAAATAATGGCTTTATAAGTTCCTCTGCTGATTTTTCTCATAACCATATCTTCAGTTTTTTTTTAACTCCTATACCAAGGACATTATTTGCTATATTGAACTGGCTACCTACGGCGTCGAATACGGAATACGGAAACCTTGTGGACATAAAGAATGCATTTCCAATATTCCAGATAATAAAAACTCCCTTCTTTTTCTCGATATCAGTTACCGAATCTACATCTCCAACTGAAGACATTGACCATCTAGATATTTATACTAAAGGATTTAAATCAGAGAAGAGAATAGGCGATGACTTCTTTATCCCCCATTTTGAAAGAAAGGTGTATATTTACTGTATCATTCTACAGGCTGAAATATCTGCAATCCAAAGGGCAGTAAACTAGCTAAAATACAGGGTACACGTATCTAATATCCGTACCTTTAACTTCATTGACAGTTAGGCTGCTAGTAACTCGTTAGCTGATGTTAAAACAATTTCAATTTTGAGTTTGGAATGCTGAGCATATCTAAATGGGACGACAAGATATTCCACAGTTAAGCCTAGATGAATATCTGGCCACTAGGGATTATCAAGATCCCTATTATAGATGGACTAGCAAAAAATGAAACTCTTCCGACTCGGGAGTGATTGACAGATCCACAAGTTCAATATTTCTATCCTGTCCAACAGAAATTATACAGAACCGCACAAACTAGATGGTCTGCGAAGATTGTTGCTAGTGAAATGGCAAGGAAGACGTAGCCGTCAATGGGCGAACGAGGGCACTATTACGACTCTCCTGCTTACAATTCAGGGGTCTTGTTGGTGCTCTAACTGGACAAAATTAAATCTTCCATTCAATAACTTCGCAGAAGTTGTCACCATGAGGAAGGAAGCTAAGATTGTGCAGCATCTTCTCTGTCACTAACCAGTTATGGCGGTACCCCCATATGGGAAAGTTTTCTTCATGATTTCGACAGTTTATATCAAATTAATGTTAGAAGAATATGCTTTTCAATGAATTGGATTAGTTTTAGATTGCAAGAACCGTTTTTTCTTGGTAGAGGTGGAACTAAGTGAACGTGACATCCCAAGTATCAGGTATCACAAAGGTATTAGTGATGCACTCAAGTGCGGTGGTGTTCAGTTTATCTGCCTTCTTAATCTTATCTAGTATAAAGTATAGTGGTAAGAATAATAAAAGTAAAAAAAGCAGTCGAACGAAGTCCTTTTACTATAACGATATCCATGCCCGGTGTTGTTTCATCATCTTCGGATTTTCTTGCTTCTTGTCAATTTTATCTAACAATATGAAATTGTGCCTTCTAAATAAATATTTTGTTCGTTTGAAATTAAGGGGAGAAATACTTATCTTACAAAACAATTTTTTCCCGCTTGAACTTAAAACGTGTTTTTCTTTTAAAAATTTAATTAAACTCTCATATTGGTAATTATGCTAACTCTCACTCGCTTACCATTATTGCCATAATTATTTTACTTTTATAATTCCACAATGTCTTTTTGATTATACTTTTAGAAAATACTCGCATAACAAATAATGGCTAAAAGAAAAGCACTCCTATTTGTATGCCGCACAGTGTCTCCCTAATTAAGCCCACAAAATTTTCCAGCAACACAATTAAAATGTTAATCAAGCAGATTACGCGTGCGGCACGTAAATTTTGTATTTTTTATTTGCCAAATATTTCTTCATTTTATCTTACGTAAGAAATACAAAAAAAACACAGCTTCTATTACTTTTTATCTTTGGTTTTACTTCCTTCAATTATAAGGGGCTTTCATTATCTTCCATTAGACTAACTATTTGTCTTATTTGCAGGGCTGGCTAAAAGAGAGCGCTGGGAAATTAAATGCAACACAAACATACATAATTAAGCGAGATTTTTTATAGAAACATTTATAAACGAAAATATTTTTTGTCGTTAAAAAAAAAAGAGTTATCGCTTAAGAATTGTATCTATCGTATTGTGGATGAACCAAAACTTACATAGATTATAAGTTTCCTGCCATTTGTGAGGCTTTTTTATGTTAGTAGTGCTCTATACGGAAGAAAGTGATTTAAAGCTGGTTAATTTGGCTCATTCCCCAGATATGCGCTATAAGAATGTACACGATTCAATAAACTTTAGCTTATACACCCTCTTCCTGTCAACTGTTCTATTTAATTCTATTTAATTTAACAATTCAACAACTCCTGCATTATCAAACATTGCCCATTTCCGGTCTCAGCATTTTGTATTAGAAGTGTTGGTGTATGAATTTGGTGTTTGTGTGTGCGTTTTGAAAACATCCTTCCCATTGCAAGTGACATTATTGTCATTAACATTATATAACAATGGTTAATGATTATGTTAGTTGGTTACTGCAAGTATTTGCCACCATACCTTTCTGCTGTCCTCCCTCCTGTCATCATACAATTTGTGACAATTTTAAAACACACTTGTGTATGTGTGTTTATACATACATATATACAATTTAAGTGCGTGCTACTGAATAAGTACAATTTAGTGGTGTGGCATATAACATTTTGGTCTTTAGATACAAGCCAAATCTAATGTGTTACTCTGATGATAATGGTTGTCATGATAGCAAAATTTCAACAAAATATACATTTCTACGCTACAACTGTCTACGAATGTGTCTGAATGTTTATGCCATTCAATGCTGATGACGCTTTTCATGTTCGTTCACCCATTTTTTCGGGTTGTCACTAAAAGTGCGCGGTTAAAATCACAAGTAAACACAATTACTCGCAATGAATTGCAAGTTTTTGAAATAACGTCATCACCATTTCGCCTTCATTGCCATCCTAAAAGCAGGCAACATTAAAGAGTGAGTGTATTAAATGATTGTCGCCGTTTTATTTCACTTTGGTAAGTTTTATTAACGTTTTCCGTTCACTTGTAAAAAAAAAACAAACGTTAGTTGCATTTTGATCGTTGTTTGGTTTGAGAAATTATTTTGTAACATGCCAAAACGATTAAATCGTATTAAGTGGTAAATTGGGGTGTATGTTTTTTTTTTCTTGTTTGTTATCGCAGCAAAATATAAATTGTAATGTTTGTCATAATATATGCAAAAAACAAAAAACAGAAACCAACAACAAATGCTAAATGTCACAACTTGTTACAAAAGGAATTTTTGTAGGGAACTCATTAAGTAATTAAATTGTTAGAAAACGTGAAAACGTGAAATTAGAAATTGAAGTAAAGCGGTAAAAAGATAAAAGTAAAAATTTTATAGAGTACATTGAGTAAATTATAATTGTTTGCTCAATATAATATTGAATGTGGACAGTTCTTCCATAGAATAATTGTAAGTAACAGTACTTTTTATAATACATGTTGAGTATGACGGTATTTAAAGCAGCAAATTATGGAACTTAATCCTTGTCAAAACAATTATTTATGTACAACAATACTTTTTGAAGAAATTTTAGAGCTTTCATAGACATTAATGTGTAAAGCAGTATTTATTTAACAAAATCCTGTGTATGTGTAACTGTAGTTCTATTCATTAACTTGTTTTAAAGTTAATAGTATCGTTAAAAAAAACAAATTTATCAATTTCGATATTCAGTAACAAATTTTAACGACAATTGTCATTGTTAATCTAAACGACAATATATTTTGTTGTTTCTTTTAAACTTTATACCCGGCCTGTTTAAGTCTCGGCTATGGCTTGACTATCTGTGGAAGTGATGTAAGTGGTGAATTTATTAAGCCACTTTTTATGACAAAGATGCCACTTTTATCTAACAGATGTCGAGTAACGTTAAAAATTATTTTGTGAGTCGAAAATTATTTTGTGTAACGATTATGCGTTAGTGCAAACAAAAATTACTATCGACAAATTTAACGAATGTCGAAATGGTAAAAGTAATTAAATCGCACCTCTGATTTAGTACGCCTCTGTCTCTAGTACTACTGACTATATATAAACCAGACAATGCTCTTTGCTATAGAAATTTTTCATATTCTTGTTAGTGGCGTTAGAACAGGGTAGGTCATCTAAACCCAGTAGTGCAAAACCTAACTGGTTCTAATGATAATTGTATCGTTAAAAAAAGTAAACAACAATTTTTTGCGTTTTCGGTATTCAGTAACATATTTTAATCACAGTTGTTATTATTATCTAATCGATAATATTTTTTTGTTGTCTTATGGAAGTGATGCTAGCGGTGAATCTATTTAGACACTTTCTATGACACAGATTAATATTGCAAATCACCACAATTTTGCAATAACTTTTTGAGGTATATGCAAATAAACACCACTTCCTCGGTTTTTCCCTTATTTTCACCGCAAATACTAAAATTTTTAAGGTCTAGGAAAATTATTTAAAAACATATCGCTTATTTGCTGCAAGAACGGCATAACTCAAAATTTTCAATTTTGAGATAAATGCGTTTTAAGTGTTTAATTGACTATAGCTCTGAAGAAAAATGAAAAAATTTAAACATTTTGATATCATCTTATAAATCAACTTATACATAATATATCCGTAAAGAAAAAAGTAGAATAATAAATTTTTAATAATTGTTTTTAGATGGAAAATTATTCATACTTTAAGTTATGACGTTATTGCTGCTAAAGTTCATTGATAGTAGTGTAGTAAACTAAAATTTTATTTCAAAGTCTTATAAACTAAAAAAATGAAAACATAAAGCAATTCATCTCAATAAAACATTTTTTAAAGCATTTATTTTCTCTGCTTCATCCATGTTTACGTATACTGTACATTGTTCACAGAAATCTTTTTTCGGAGAGAAAAAAACGAGTGAAAACGCAAAACGTCTTATTTTGTTTTTTGCACGCACCAACGTAGTCCCTATAAATACTTGGTATGGTTTTACTTGCTTCTATAAATGTTCTAGATGTGTTCGATCGTGTGTAATGGCTTTCTATTTTCGGTATTTTTTCTATAAATTCCTTTACACCTACTTTTACATCTGTATTATTATTTTTTTTATTTTTTTTTTTTTTTTTACCATGTTTCCCCTTGGTCACATTCCAATATTTGGTTAGCCAGTTTTTCACGTTTCTCCAATACTGTTCTAATTATACGATCCAATAAATTTGGCAATAAATTGTTGCTTTTCATTGTCTTAAAGAAAACAATATAATTCAAGCAATAGCTGTCTTTCCTCCTCGCTAAAATTAATGAAACATGTAAGTTTCAGCACATGTTGCGTATTCTTGTCCGCTTTTTCTATTTTTTTAATACTTTTCTGTCGGTTTTGCTCTTTTTTTACCATTTCTTAATGGGCTTATCAAAAGTAATGAAGAGCTTGCTGTATTTGAAGTGCTAGGTTGTGTATCACAGAGCGTAGAATTTTAAGTAGCTGCGTCAAGTTGTAAAATATTGATTTCAGTGATACCAGCGGCTATATTAGAAGATGTAGCTTCAACTTGTGAAATGGTGTTGTCAGTGGCTGAATTAGAATGTGTAGCTTCGAGTTCTAAAAATATTTTTTTACTGCTGTCGCTATCATCCGGAGAACTTTGGCAGTATGTCACATCTGCAACAGAATGATCAAAGTCTTCGAAAAATGTTGAAGAACTAGATGCTGATTTGCGACGGTTGTAGTCAGACATTTTAAAAAGCTAAAAAATTTAAGTTTTACGTTTGTATCATTTTGAAAAAAGGTTTTTTTTTAACAATTATTTATTGCGATAATTTCAGATTTAACGTCTAAAAATTTATCGTCAATAATGACACATTACTTGATAGTTCAAAATGCTGACTTCTTATCAGCATATTTTTTAGTAACAATTACGTCATAAGTAAAAACAATTTAAAAATAAATAAAAAAATAACAATAAAAATTTATAAAACAAAAAAATAAAATTGTTTTTTTGGCTCAACTGGGATTCACTGCCACATTCACTCTGACCAGTATACCTCGTTTGTATGTACATATGTGTTGTATGCTGTTGTTGTAAAAAAAACGAGGTGGACGTGGTTTTTTCCTCATATCTCAGTTGTTTATGTACCAATTTTTCTGATTTTCAATACCGATCTGCTTCAAATATTTCTAATAATTTAATACCTCACGCGGGCTCAAGCAATGTCAGGGATCATCTAAAAATTGATTTCAACACTCTATCGACTCCCCTATTCATAAGAAAATATATACTTTATAAGGTTGGAAATAAAAATTGTAGAAATTTCAAACGAAATGACAAACCTACATATCGATGCCTTACTTTCTCAACCTCGCATCTTAAAAAATACAACTTTTCAGGAAAGAAAAAAAACGGTTCATCTTTTTATACTTCGGTGTTTGGTTAAAAGTTTAAATGCAATTATTATGTAATTGATTAGATTTATGTATACTAGAAGTTGTTCCAGTTATGGAACACAAAAACATGAATCGTTTGATATTAAAAAGTCAAAACCGTATTTTATTAAGTTACGAGGTTGAGGAAGTAAGGCATCGATATACCCTTTTCACTTTTGTGTGAATGGTACAAAAATGGATAATTTTTTGATGGTATACCATTCGAAAAGATTAACTAATTCACTCTTGTTATTTTAGGTAACCAACTGCTAATATCAGCCAGTTATCTCTATATTTATATTTTGTGATGCTTTTGCTAAGGTATACAACTGATAATTTATTTTATTTAAATTAATTTATTATAAAAACTTATATACTTACGTAAGTATGTACATATGTATGTGTTTATGGGCCTCAGTAAATTTAATTTAATGCTTGAACAAACATTTTGACCACAATCTCTACACAAATGGACCATAAATATTTGTTCCAAAATTTTCTCCTTAATTTAGCTTCAATACAGATATAAAGCAGCTGCTTTATTATTTTGTGGGAAATAAATAGAAATTTTCAATTTTTTTTATTTAATATTTAGCAGCAATAAAATATTGTTTTGAAAAAAGTTTATTTTTTGTTCTATTTGCAAAAATTTAATTAAAAACATATAAACATAATTATTATGAACGTTTGGTACAAATAAAAATTACAAATGTAAGTTGCAAACCACGTAGCAGCAAAAGTAAACAGGGCTTTATTTTTCAGGCCTTACAAAAACTTTTAGGCTTGCAATCTCATTTTACCCTGCCTGTCCTTAAAAGCGTTACAGAGGACCTCTGAATTCCGTAACAAAAACCAGAAAAAAAAATTAATGAAATAAAATTAATAAAAAAAACACAGAATATAAAAGAAACAACAATGAAAATTAACAAAGAATTCATTTAGTTGTGCTTAAAGATTCTAAAGAGTGAGCTAATTGGGACAGCGCTTAATGGCAGTAAGAAAAAAATGGAAATACTGTTACACAAACAGTTAAGCTAGATTAAAAATTAACTAGTATAATTAACATTAATTTAATTAGTATAGTTTCATTAACTCAGTTAAAGCATCAGAAAACTACAGCAAGTAGTAGTAGATGTACATAAGACATACAGGCACAAGTGTATAAATATCAAGTTGAATTAAATTATAGTGAAACATTAAGTAAACTATTTAAATATTTAAGTCTGTTAAAATAACTTTAACCTTAATGACGTAAATTTCAAAAGTGCTGATTATTTTTTGCAATAGGTTAGGTTAGGTAGAAAAGGCAGCTGTTGTGCAGCTCACTTGGGTCCATTATATTGATCCCTTTGTGATACCTGAATAGCAAAGTAAGAGAGAAGAGAAGCAGACAATTCCAGAGTCTCTGGCGGGAATCGAACCCGCAACCCCCAAACTAGCAGACAAGCACACTACTGACTAGTCCACCGGGGCACTCATTGTTTGCAATAAAATAACCCCGATTTTTTTTAAAGGAAGTAAACTAAGGAATCTTAAACGCTAAGAATGCAATAACATGTATACAAATGTATTAAGTGCTTAATAAAATTACAAAAAACAAAAATTTTTTAAATATTTAAAAATAAAAAGTCTTTTAAAAGGAATTTGTTTAAACAAAGAGAGACATTCATTAGAAGGACTTCTAGAAGCCTCTCTTTTAGAAGCGAGTGTGAAAACACTTTCTCTGAATTTCAATGCGAGTCAAATAGAAATAAGTTTCCAATAGGTATCGGACTCATTGTGTCTGGTCAGTAGGGGCTTTTCAAGGCCTATTTACCCCTTATTTTTACCGTTGGAATATTACTACGTTCACATGTATGTGTGTAAGGGAGTAAAATATAATAACGTAAAATTAAAAAACGATGCACAATTCTTGTAGAACAAATTTTAAGTACCAGATAATGAGTAAGAATGCTTTTAACTATAATGAGTATTCATCATTTTAGCATTGACATACTAAACCAGGAATAAGCAACACATACCAATGCATTTCACGATTGTATATGTGAGTTACACGCTTTGCTTTAAAGCTAATGCGAGGCTAACTGTTTGTTTATTTTTAGTTAATATGTGTGAGCTGTACATGTGTGCTTAAAAGAGAAAAGTAGCTCGGGAGATTTGATTTGCCAATCGCTGCTCTAAGGTAATGCTCTCATTCTTGCTTGCTTCCACCAAGCCCGACCAGATAATGATCACACATAACTGAACGCAATTGGTTAATTTTAAACGAGTATAGGCCAATAAATTATTAAAATAAGCATCCAGATATGAAACCGTAATATTCCATAATTAAAACGATCGGTCACATACAATACCTGATAAAAGAAAAAGTGGCTGCAAAGTTAACACGCCTTAAGAATCATACCTTTCCCAGAACGCTTTCTCTGCGATTTGCTTCATTTCAGAACAGGATGGCCGAAATTGATTTTATTTGTTGCTTTTTTCCTGGAGCGTAATTGATATGAAAAATATCATAGCTAACAATAACCAATACTCTGAATAAATTTTTGTTGCACAAATATTTGAATATTACACCTCATTATATGTACATCCAATAAGTTGTTTCATGCAAAATTAATGGTTAACATAACCAAAAATATGTTTCATCATTGTTGCTAAGAAAACTCTCAAACAAATCAAATCACGAATCTTATGTACCCTTCACATTGGCTTTACCATCATATAATGACCACAACTGACATATATGGCGCAACTGTGTAAAAAACTTTTTTAAAAAATAATCGATAATTTAATTTATTTGACATTTGTTTTTTCCAAAATTTTTTTCGCCGATATCTTTGTCAGTAATTGACTTATTGAACTAAGATTTGCAGTTAATCTTGCCAAAGATACATATTTTATACATATGTACGCTACAATAAGTTCTATAAGAGCTGCAAAAGCGGTCACAGACAATCGTGTTCTTTCGCCCAAATCTCAGCTCATTATATGCCCACAATGAAATATGAACCAATCTCTTATGCTCACATTAATAATTTTCAATATCAAAACATCTGACAGCATACCTAATAAATTTATGCCAAGATTTTGGAGTTTACGTGGGGACAGATGGACGAAAGGTCTTGGCCAAATCAATTCCTGTACCTATAAGGATTCGAAATAGACAAATCTAAAGGCTTTTAAACTTATGTTGTAAATTTCGAAAACAATCGGAATGGCGCTCTATAAATATTTTATAAAATTTTAAGTTGAACCATATTAAGGGCTTTTAAACGGTACGTCACTGTGTGTAAGTTTTAGTGCATTATAAATTTTACTTTTTCTATTTTTGACTGTGTGTGTATATGCGTGCGTGTGTGTGTGTGTACGTTTGCTTACAAATTTAGAATTCATTTTATGAATTCTCTACATTAATATAAAACATTGTTGTTTGGTAACATATTTTGTTGTTGTTTTTTTTATTATTTTATTTCACTACACAGTAAATAGTTTGAGACTAATAAATATTTTGCTGTCGATTTGTTTTTATTTTTTTTTTTCTTTTACAACCACTAAAAATCATCATAGTTTTTCATAGTTTTGAAAATGCAATGTAATTAAAATATGCACTCAAACATAAATGGCGATTTTTCAATTTAGCATCTGTGTGTGCGTTTTAGTCATAGAAACATATTATTCGATTTTAGCAAATATCGGCAACAAAAACAAAAATTTCATTAACACTTGAAAAATCACAAAAAGATTTAATTTTCATTTGAGTTTTACACACAGACAAATAGTTTTTACGTACAAGGTTATGAATGCGTTTTAGCTGTGTGTCGATTTAAGTATGTATGTGTGTATGTATGTGTTTGTGTACACAGTTGTGTGTGCTTTGTTTCGTAATGTTTGTTAAGATCAGTTTTAGTTTGTTTATAATTTTCAATACTTCACAATGATTAGTTTTTGCAGCTGGTAGGGGAAATTAAAAATTATTAAAAAATTTTGAAAATTAATTGTACCTGCCCTCCGAAATTTGACAGTTGAAAGTGGCTAATTGCAAAAGCTAAATGTGTTGAATTGACTGTATTTTATTTTATTTATTCTTACTAAATCACCATGGACGAATCCAGCGTTTAGCAATGCTCCTGAATTATATTTTTTTTAAATTAAAATACATGTTTTTTCGGGCCACGTTTTATTAAAAAATTATCTTCCACAATGAGACTGCTTGATGAATTCGAACGCAAACAAACAAAATCTTGGAATTTGAGACGATGCCTATCCACGCAAGATTCAAAAGCGTCTAATGAATTCTGAAAAAGTTACTACTAGATGTAAATTTTTACTTAACGGCGGTAGGATTGGTTCTTATTTCTTTAATACGAACCGTCAAAAGCGACAGCTTTATAATAACAAACTTCTTTTCAACTAAATTGAATAATGTGGACACCCACAACAACAGGTTAAGGCCACATGTTATACACCTTGTATTACACTGTACACGAGCGATTTTAGGACATGGTTATCTTATGTGGATATAAACTGCCAGCCAATATTGTTCGATTTAATCTAGTTTTGATATTTCAAATGGGATTGTTTTTAGTTTCAGGTATGCGCATGCGAGTCATAAACCATAATGAATAAGCTCTATGCACTTTATATTCGCTGGTTCCTACACCATTACTGATTGAGGTAAAAATCCTTGATTAATTAATTAAGATTATTTTATTGAAGCTAAATAAATGGAATTTGCTTTTGTCACTTCACAACGCCTTTGCACACAGCTAAAAAAAAGTAAAAGCTTATTTTATTTGTTGACTTTACTTATGAGGAAATTCTTATTTAATCTTGTGGTTGCACAATTGACATCCATTTCTTGAGATAATTCGGTAACAAAAAGTTTGGATCAACAAAGTGATAGTTTAACGTGCTGTATAACATGTTGCATCAAATTGTTGAAATTTTTTCACCTACAAATAGATTACAACAACATTGGAAAGCAAAATCATGAATTACAAGACCTATTTGCTGAGACAGGCTTCGAATCAATAAATTAGATACCTCTGTCACACTCGCGTCTACAGCGGAGATGGCTACTTTTGTGAAAACTATATGGGTTCGATTTGAAAGAATTTTATTCAGAAGACGATTATGGATGACAGAGAGCGAATTTTAAAAATAAATGTTCACGATTTGTAAACGTTGTTCTACTGCAAGTGTTGGCATGATGAATTGGCAAAATATACTGAAAAATAAGTTCTAATACAGTTTATTGTTTTGACAGCTGTTTTATTGTGATCCCTATCGGAACTTCTATTGCTCTTAAAAGTCACTATAAAAAATCTATATTTATGGGTTACTAGCTAATACCCGGTGCGCTTCTTCACCCCAAATTTTAGTATCTAATTCATATAGCAGGTGCCACGCCCACTATTGTTATTGCACCCATTTTTTCCATAAATGTTTATTCGAATATCAAAGTTGCTTTTGCAAAATTTTACTACTCTTATCGATATCGTTTTCCAGATATACGAATTTTAGTATTTAATTCATATGGTAGGTGCCACGCCCACTATTGATAATGCACCCATTTCTTGCCTAAATGTTCATTTGGGTATCAAAGTTGCTCTTGCAAAATTTTACTACTGTAATCGATATCGTTTTCCAAATATATGAATTTTAGTATTTAATTCATGTGGCCACGCCTACTATTGCAAGTCCGCCTATTTTTTACCCAAATGTTTGTGTGAATGTCAAAGTGTACCGTACTTAATTTGAAGACTCTAGCTGCATTAACTTTCGTGATATACATATGATATTTAATACTTATATTACTTAATAGTGCGTGGCACCCCGCCCACTTACAATTGCAAACCAAGGTATAGCCTATAGTTCCTTCCAGACATACAGGAAGATTCTGTGAAAATTTCAAGGAAATCGGTCCAGCCGTTTAACCGTCTATAAAGCACAAACAAACATACAAACATACAAACACATATTGATTTTTATATATATGGATTAATGTCATTCAAATCAATTGCTTATTTATTGCTAAAAAAGTTAGTTTTTATTTGAGTCTCTATTTGTAAGCTAGCATAGTAAGTACTTTATTTATGTCTAGATGTTTTTAAGCGAGGGTAGTAAGAACTTATTTGAGTCATTAATATCCTGGCTTATGTAATGGACTAAGATTATAAGCAGTAAAGAACTGTTTTTCAGTTTTTGCTGGGTTATTGTCGAAGAAGTCATTGCAGTCATAAGGTTTTGATTAAAGTCTTGTTTGCGTTGAAAAAACTTATTGTCTAAAAACAATAAAATTTAAAAAATTTCAATCTTTCACAACAAGAAAATTATCAGCATTTAAAACTACTTAGTCCAAATTGGTCACCCAGTTAATAGATAAACTAACGATAAAGTGTAAGTGCCGCTTATTTGACCCACCTGTATTTTGTTGTATTTCTTTCTCATCATCATGGTCATCATTGCGGTATTGATATTGTGTTGTTGGTTTTATTGTTGTGTTGCAAATAAGTATGCCACAATATACTGTTTAAATTTTACCACAATTTTAGCTTTTTTCTCGTGCTGACTGAATATTATTGTGGCTTTTACTTTGCTAAAAATTTCATCGAAAATTAAAACGAATGTTTTTTTTATTTAGCACCAAATGTTTGGTGGACTGCATATACGTTTCCTCATTTCATTTGCAACATTTCGCAATATTTACTTAAATCTGCAATCTAATTGGTATAAATTCTGCTTAGTTCCTTGCCTTTTTTTTGGAGGCCTACCAGTACACTTCCGTCTGTCCTTTGAAAGTTAGGCAGAATTGGAAAAAAAAAATTAAATTGAATTAAAATTTGGCTTAAATATTTTTAACACATCAAAATGTTACTATTTAGTAAATATAATATTAATAATATATTGAACTATATAACAATCCTCCTTTTAAGGCCTATTCCTTTATACAGGGTCCGCCAAATAACTTTTTTTTTTCTTGAAAATGCTATAAAAAAGTATAGCTTTGGCTGTGTGGCACGTAGCGCCGTCCTGTTGAAACCAAATGTAGCCAATATCCTCCTCTTCAAGTTTTGTGAACAAAAATTGGTTCAACATGGCCCGATAACGATCGCCATTGACTGTTATTGCCCTGCTCGCTCATTTTCAAAGAAAAATGGCCCAATTATGCCTCTGAACCAAAATACGCACTAAACAGTGACTTGTTTTGGGTGTATCTCCTTTTCAATGTATGCGTGCGGCTTTTCTGTGCCCCAAATGCGACAATTTTGCTTGTTTACATACCCGCCAAGATCAAAATGCGCTTCATCTGAAAAGATAATTTTTTTTGGCAAAATCGGCCAAAGTAATGTCGCAATATTTCCCAGCGTTGTTCAAGCCTATACACAATCATATTCGTTCAGCGGAAGGATAACACTAATTCTCTTTCAAATCAGACATGAGTTTAGTGTTACCATTCACGAAATAGGCACTAGTTGAAAAAAAAAGTTAGATTGCGGACCCTTTATTTATATGGACAAATATTTTTAATAAGAATAGGGCTCTATATCTATTTGCGATGTAAAGAATACACATCTTTAGTCTGCGAGTAGATGCTATTGTCATGAATTATGTATGAATATACGCAGCTGCCTGTGTCAAAAATTATATGAATATTCGCGGAATATAAATATTTGTTAAGAAGAATATCAATTTTAAAAATCCGCAGCTACGATTGCCAATATTTTACATTACATCAGTACCACACAATGTTGTTAGAGGGTAAAACAATTTCTGTACAGCCGAAAATAGCCTTTTTACTTGTTGTTTTTAATTCTTGTGAGCTTTTACAACATTTTTGCAAAAATATTGTTTTTGTAGGTTTTTCATTTCCATTTTATTATTTTTTTTTATTTGCGCATAATTTATTACATTTGATTTTGGTTTAATTTTTTTCTCTAAAATTTCCTTTGTTGAATTTGGTTATTTTCGGCAAAGTTTGGTGCCATTAACCACATGGCCGTTGTTGGCTGATTGTATGGCCGTTTGGGTGGGTGCGTGAGTATTTGGTTGACTATCGGACTGAAGAGATAGACCGGTGGCATTGAATACTTGTTTTGTGGCTTTAAATGATTTTTACGCTTATGACTAAAATCTGTAAAACACAACAAATAATTAAAAACTTTTGATACAAAATTAGTTTTGTATCAAAAAGCATTTGTACGAACATTTAACATTAGATCTTTGCTTTGTGGATGCTGTTGATTGCACAGTCTGATGTTTGTTTTTCTTGGCATATGGATGAGATTAAAATTATTGTGATTTTTTTAAATGTGTTTTAGTTGAAAATATTATTGAAGTTGAATGTTTTATTTCTCTATGCCTCAAACAATAAGTTCTTTAAAGCTATACCGGGCTAAAATTTTTATAATCTGTACTTATATGTAATGAGATTATAAAAAATAACAAAGTTTTACATTCTAGATAGATCGTTGACCATGTACACGGCCATAGAATTTTTTAAAACATGTATTTCATGTAGAACATTTTTTTGAAAAATTCTATGGCTACGCCATCAACGATTTAGAATGTAAAAGGCCGCTTTGCAGAATTTACGCCTGACTTCTAAGACTCAAGGATAAAGAAAACGAATAGGGAAGTCCTGATTTGTATCTTTACGGATAACCAATCAGTGATTAAGACATTGAGAAAGAAGAATGTTGAATCTCGGAACGTTCTACAATGCAAAAGCGAGATAAACTCATATGCAAATTGTGAACATCTGGAGATAATATGAATAACAAGCCATCACGAGCTGATCGGTAACGAGAAAGTCGACCAATTATCCAAAATTGGAGCTCTTCTGAGTACTATAACTTTGGAGAATGCTAAACCCTTTAAACGATTTAAGGATAAACTCAAATGTTGGGCGATGGAGGAACATTTCAGAAAATGGCAAAGCACTGATGTCGGTAAAGTGACGAAAACACTATGGGATGACCCACATCTTGGGAAATCAAAGGATAGTTCTGAGACTAAGTAAACCAACACTTAGGAAATTAACCAGTGTCATTACAGGTTATACGCAGTTGAGAACCCATCTAGCTCGCATGAAATTGTCTGAGGAAACAACATGTAGAGCATGCGAATAAGAGGATGAGACTTTGGTACACTACCTCTGTCATTGTCCTGCGTTTGGGCATATTAGGCGCGAGAATTTTACAGTGGATACTATGACGAACTTGGAATACCTGGGGAACTCGAACTGGAGATCAATAAGTAGTTACTTTGAGGGAACTGAGTTCTTGGACTAGTTCGTTATTAATGGGAAATTATGATTATGGTTTTTGCTTGGGAATTCCTTTTTCTATATGGAACGCACAACATGCCAACTAGGTTTGGGCTTTTAGTGCCCCTCTTTTTAAACCTAACCTAACCAAACCTAAGACACAATTAGCTTAATATATTCCGTACGAATTTTTATAATATACGGTATGTATGTAAATATGTATGTATGTATGCTTGCATGTACCTTGAAATTGAGGATATGGGCTTGGACAATATGTGGTTATAACAGGATGGTGCCCTGCCATACAGTCAACGAAACAATGACTCTTTTGTACGAAAATGCAATTGCCGTGTTATCTCACGTCGTGCCGATATGTAAATTGGCCGCCACGAGCATGTGTCTCAACATCATCAAACTTATTTCTTTGCGGATATTAAAAAAAAAACGTGAACATTAATAATCCAATAATAATTCAAGAGTTTAAAAAAATGAGATAATTCGCCATATTGACGACATTGAACCTCAATAATATCTTAGTACCATTAAAAAAAAGGACTATCGTATAAAAGTATATCACCAAAACCGTGGCAATCACTTGGCCGATATTTTGTTTCACATATAATTTTCATTGTTTCTTCTTTCATAATAAGAAATATTAAGATAATTCTCCGAAAACGTTTTGTTTTATTAACAATTTACATCAAGTGTTTTAGTTACACTGTCCTCTATTTGAAAGAATGTTTTTTCAAATAAATTGTTCCTATAACTTTGCCGAATTGTGACCGATTGTGACGTTTTTTACGAATAGCCCTAGAAACTTATATCTACGTATATGTGTGTACAAATTATCTTAGGGCTGAAGTATCTTATTTTATAAGGGAAAATAAATACTTCACTCTCTTAACTTTATCTTATTCAACACTGCCGCATAAACCTGTGCTATGAAACACATTCAATATTATAAATTTGCAATATTTCTAACCAAATTTATTTCTATTACAGACAACTGCATTTTATGCTTTTTAATTTTATTGAAATAAAATAAATCAAATTCATTTTTAATAAATTTCTAACAATGAACATTTAACACACATACATGCATGTGTTCATACAAAAACGTGAACAAATAATTACAGTATTGACTTTGAGTTTATTAAATATTGTTTTCAAAATTTAATAATATCCAAAAATCAAATATTTATTTGGTAAACAATTGTCGATTGTTATAAAATGTATAAATGGGACAACTAAAAACAGTGGAGACAAATTGGCTGACAAACCAAAATTTCTGTCAGTCGGTTAAGAAAATCGGTTGAATGGTAAAACTCAAAGCCTCCCAGCAAAAATTTATTTTGTACCGGTAAGCAGTAAAAAAAATCATGCCTTCTAATAGCGCAATATTAGAGCGCATTCGAGGGTGCTATAAATGGAAGTCAGAAATTTCTATTAAATATATTTCATTTTTTACAAAATAACTTACTGCAACTTCTCTCGCTTACGAGGATGCAGGAATGTAAGCGAATGATTACCTCTCTTTACTGTGGTTCTTAAAAACACATAAAAGAGACATTATATTACTGCATTAACCATGTGTGAAAATAGCAAATAATTAGAGCATCAAAGAGCCCTACCAAGTGGGACATCTCATATAAAAATCATGCCTTCCTGAAGCAGGTTGGGAAAGTCGAGTACATTTATCTCTCCCTTACAAACCTGCTTCCGGGTATGCAGTAATTTTTGCTGGGCTGCACAAAGACAACTTTTTCCGTTTTTTTAATTTTAAATACCTAAATTATATTGCCACAAAAAAAACTTTATAACCAAATAACGTTATTGGAAACACTAACTTACACTTACCTGCTAAACAGAACGCTTATTCCTCTAACGGTTTGCTGAAAAAGGCAGCGGACCGTAAGGGAGAAATATTTATAAAGAAAAAATTATTGCAAAAAATACTTTTCTCCTTTTTTCTAGTGCTGAAATGGTAAGCAGTACAGAAGACTTTCTTGTGCTTTCGTATGCAATAAATTAAAGCATTTACATTGATGCAACGCGGTAAGTGTGCACTGCTTACAAAATTTAAATGGGTTTTTTATTTATTTTTTAAGCTATCAAAGGCTACTTATATTATTGAGGATATGACTGGCCCTGAACCCATCTCTTCAGAAGAATAATAACCAGTAAGAAATAAAACGGCAAAGCCTTTGGGGAACTTACATAGGAAGCACACGCACCCAGAATGTTGTTTGTAGTTAGTCTCGAAGAGGATTATGCTCTGCTTCTTCACATCGTTTTATTTCTTTAAATACGAAGAATTTATAACTATTACAAACAACGAAGTAATTTTTAGGTACTGTACGCACGCGCTTTAATAATTCAGTCTGTGTTGATTGTCGTATAAAAAAATATTATGGGCGAACAATCAGAAATACCGTAAGTATTATCAAGAATTTTACCTTCTTGAAAACAATCGACTGAATTAAAAATAAAGCCGCTGACAAGCCGGTTTGCACTACACAGAAATTTATAAAAAATTGGGCGACATTTTCGATGTGACAAAGGGTAAGGATCAGAGATATAAGAAGTCGTAGCTAGAATTTGAATTATTAAGAAAAAAAAAGGAAAAACTTAATTGAAGCTGCATTCAAGCCAATTACAACAACAACATGTATATCATATAACATTATTATAATTTATTCCGATCGGGTTTAAAATTATGATGATAAAAATTTTTTTGTGCTTTAAGAATTATCACTGAAAGATTTTACATTCTAAGACCAAAAAATTTTTCCGACAAAAATTTTTAAAAATATGCAATAGACCCAAAAAAGTAATAAAAAAGTTTATATAATTTTTTATGCAGACACCACTCAGTCAATAATATAAACATTGTCACTAAGACGTTCAGGCATAGTTTTGTAATTAAGAGGTTTGATTATCAAAAGCAACCGAAGTTTAATAGCAACTTGAACATAACGATTCACTGAATTATACATGAAATAGACAGCTGCAATCTTTATAATTTTTTTTTTTTTTTGCAACTGATGCCAGTTTTCTATCAACAATCGCACCTTTAGTTCACTCTATGCACATTTTTTTTATTCATTTTTCATGCAGGCTTTCTAAAATTTCCACCACCACTGTGAGTGTGCTTAATAAATGTATTTTTTGTGTATTACATTGCTACTATTTTAACAATAGTATTAAATAGTTTAAAAGCTAAAAACAATAACAAGTTAGAAATAGTTTGATTCATATATAATAGAGTATCCATTCATGATTTCATTCATTTATTCCTGCAATCATTCTTATACATATTTACAAACATTTATTACTTACATAAACATACGTACGTATACCCCATAAGCAATGCAACTAACTTTAAGTAAACTTTCGCAACTAGCGGTGATTGGTAACTGCATTTCAAACCATTTTCAAACTGACTATTTTAACATTGCGATGTAAAAAAATTCCGATTCTGGCTGACTTTTTAACTAGCTTAAAGCCAGCTATTTAAAAGTGTATTAAATGTTAGTTGTGTTAAAGTAAATTATAAATGTAATTTCTTTAAAATAATTGTAAAAACTTTTTTTGAAATATATATAATTTTATCGTCAAAATTTTTTTTATCTTTATATTAGAATGTTCTCCTTTTTGTTGAGCTTTAGATCACTTTTGTAAACACGACAATGTTTTACATAATTTGCATATTTACCCTGAAGAAGCTAACCATTGTTTGTAAGCGAAATATTGGTTGTTAATAAAAAAATATTTATAAAAAAAACAAATGTGATCTCAAGCTCAACAAAAAGAAAATATTATTTTTGTTTTTTTTTTTATAATTTTCTTTTAGATAAAATCAAATATTTTTATATATTTTATTTAATAATTTTCTTTTTGCAATAATTCGTACATGCATTTATAGTTACTTATTTGTAACGGACTTCACTCTTTTAATTTACTGACTTCGAGCACAAAAAAATCCAAAATAATAAAAACAAACAATCAAAAATATGGTTTCAATTCTCTTTCTCTCAGAGCAATATGCTTTAAATTTGGATGTATGCTGCATTACTTTGTAGTTAGCTTATACAAGGTGGGCCTTTTGAATTTTATTGGTCAAGTAGAGAAGATGATATCGGGCAAATAGGCGCCCTCACAATTGATTGCTTTACGGGCTCATTTTATGACATTTTTCATTATTTCGGCGAGAACTTCGGGCGAAAGATTCTCGCACATATTTTCAATTTTGTATTTGAGGGCTTCCAGGGTCTCAAGCTTGTTTACGTAAAAACGGGACTTCGAAAGACCCCACAAAAAAAATCTGGTTCGGTTTAATCGGGCAATCTTGCGGGCCAATGAAAATCGCCAAAACGAGAGATGAGGCGACCCTGGAACACCGACTGGTTGTGGCTCGTTCAGTGTATGCCGTTGCTCCGTCCTGTTGGAACCACATGTCCTTCAGTCGTAATTCGTTGAATTGTGGCAGAAAAAACTAGGCTTACACGGTCCACTGTTGTCGTTTAATCAGCGGCTTCCTCGAAAAAAATAGCTGATGCCTCCTCCAGCGTGAACAGCGCACCATGCAGTCACTTTGAGCGTGGATTTTTGGTGCCCCAAAACCGATAGTTTTTCTTGTTTACGTACCAGCTGAAGTGAAAATGAGCCTCATCTCTCAGTATGATTTTGTTCGAAAAATCGTCCACTACGGCTTTGAAACGATTATTCCGCCTTCTTGGGGAGTGTGTCGCTCCATGGCTTGTTCACTTGTATTCTATATCCGTCTAGTTCACAAATGTCAAAACAGATTTGACATTGGCTGCCATTTGGAAAACTAAGAGCATCTTCCAATAGGGCGATTTCTTTTGCGTCTACCTAGTAAACTTGCTTACAGGGTACCTACATATGTATATGTGTATGCATTTACACATGTACTTAAATATACAAATCGACTTATAAACTATTATACATACAAGCATGCATTTTGTTTGCAAATAATAAATATTTATTATATAAATATTAAATGTATTTGTCTTGGTATTTATTATATTAGAAACAATTGAAACATTGTTGGCATTAGAAATACAAACAAAATAAATAAATTATTTAGCTTGCGAACAAAAACATTTGACGTGCATACTTTAAAGCCTCAATTGTTGTTAAGTGTTATTAGTGTTGATGTCAATGAAGATTTCAATGTGATGAAATCATGTATTTAATATTTAATTGTTTTGTAAAATATTCTACAAACAGCACAGCGTTTCAAATCATTAAAATTATTTATATTTGTATATGTATTGGTGTATGAACATTAAGCAGATAAATGAAACCAGCATTTAAATCAAGTCATGGCATTACAATTATAATCGCTGTCCAAAAGGGACTTAATACCACTTAATCTTAATCTATTAATCATCCCGATCAGAGGAAATACTATCGCAAAGCGTTATTGGTTCCTAAAACTTGGGAATGATAGTTAGCATTCTAACCTTACTGAAATTTAATAGCTAAGCAATAGTTCTATTTCAGTAACGTTCAACCACTTCATCGTGAATCCACTTCCAAATTTCCTTTATTATTTTTCAGAGATTGTTAACACCTTCTGGTACATTTGGGTATTCTGAAAATTGAGGTTTTTAATGTCTGCAAAAATGTTCTATATTAATTTGCTATTTCGTTAAGAACTCACACAATTTTTCAATACCTTTTATATAAGCGAGGCCATATAACATTAAAATGTTATAAATTTATCATTTAAAATGTCCCTACCTTTTACCGAATTCTTTCTTAAGTCTTATATTTTTCGTCGATAAAAAATAATTTTTCTACCCAGCAGATTTCTCAGCTAACAGCCAAATCTAAACAAAAGCTTTAAGCGTTAGGCCTTAAAATTGCACACTATATTAATTATTGATATGCAAAAACAAACACATAATTATTCTAATGTGACAACATTATGCAATTAGAAATTTAATTTGTAATTAAAAATGCGTATTTACGCACTAAAGCGCTGCACAAGCATAAGAAAAGTGGCTTACAATCAATCTTAATAAATTTAAAACAGCGTGTATATACATACTTGTACAAATGTGTATTTTGCTTTGCGATAAAAATTTATTAAATAAAAAAAACAAAACAATTTACTAATTGTTTAGGATATTCTCCCAATAATTTTCAAAGTTTTAGTTTTATTGGATAAGAATAATAAAATAATGCAAATTGAATAAAATTGTTGGCTGGGTTTATGAGGAAGTTTTTATTTTTGTTTCTTGATTTATTTAAAATTCTCATATTGTTTATGAAAAATTTTAAATAAAACTTGTAATAATTTTAAACTTTTTAATAAATTTTATGGTTTAAAGGTCTACTGATGATCTGGCATAAGCACCAGTGAAATGCATATAGACCAGCTTAAACACAACAACCAATAAAACTAAAACTTAAAAAAAAAACAAAATAAAATAGAATAGAACAAAGTGAAATAGAACATTAAATCTGAAACAGAACATTCAAAATGTGTGTGAGCGTTTTGTTAGTATAACTTGACCGAGAAGAACTTGCATGTAGAGAAAATGTAATTTTTTAATTACACTAGCGTTTTCTGTGGGGTGTTTACATTATACTAGATGATTTTGCTTCAATTTAATTATTTTGTTGTCGTTGCTTGTCTTGATATTCTACTTTGTTTGAAAACACAAACTGTTTTCCTTTAGAGTTTGAGGTGCCAACAATGTATTTTGCAGGCAAAGTAATATTTTATATAAAAAAAAGAGGCTCTACGAAAAGCCCCCCAATGAAATAACGCCCTGGAAACAATCCCCAATGAAGTAAACCCCAAAAAATTGGAAATAACACCCAAAACAACCCCCAATATTTGGGAGTTCTTTCATATGAAATAACTCCCAAGGATGAAAATGAAATAACCCCCAATGAAATAAACCCCATCAGCAACAAAAATGAAATTATGCCTGAAATTCATAAAAGAGTCAGTTTCACTAAGGATTTTATGAAGTCAATGTGGACCAATAGCAAAATCGCAAAATTATTGAAATGAGTCGTGTGGATGCCCGCAGGCGTCTTCTTCATAATAAGGATATATGCAACTTCGAAAGTGTGCCAGCATTCATAATCAATTTTTTTTGGTGGAAGAACATACAAAGCTCGTTTAATAGTGACTACTTTTGGTTTTGTAAATGGACTAAGTCCAGTGCAGTTATTTTCCCTTATACGATAGAAGCAATTTCAGATCAGCCACCAACGAGCTATCCCAAAACTTTCGAATGGCTAGAAAATCCAACTCATGGGAGACGTTATTATAGTTACAATATTGTAAAGAAGGCAGTAATTTTCTGTAATGGAGATGTGAGGAAGTATGGACAAAGAGTTGTTTAATATTTCCAATATATTTGTTTTTGAAACCCAACTACCAAAAAATTATTTTCATGTACATACATAAATAATAAATAAATTTAATATATTATACGTAAGGAATGGTAAATAAACAAAATGGTTGCTCATGAAATCAAGATGGAGAAAATATACGTTGTAGGTACAAATGCTGCCAGTTGGTTACACTTTATTATTATGGACCTCCTCACTGCTTGGCAAAATTGGAACCAACAACCGATTACTTTTGATTTAGAAAAAACAATCATTATTGACGTCCGTAGACTTATTTCGTAGTCTGTCACGAAGGTCGCACCATCGAAATCCAGAACGTTATCATTTATGTATTTGAAAAGATATTATAATATATTCACAGGCTAAAAGTTTTCTTGTAAAAGGCCTATTTTTATATAATTTATATACAAACATCCCCAAAACCAAAAGCTTTAAAAATGAAATAACCCCCGAATACAAAATGAAATATCACCCAAATTATACACGCTATGAAATAAGCCCCGAATTTTAAAATTTTGTTGGGTGTTTCATTGGAGATTATTTCATAATTTCAAAACCCCAAATGAGAAATGAAATAATTTCCAAAAAAAATGAAAGACGGCCCAAAAAAATTGGGAGTTATTTCATATGAAATAACACCCAAAAATGTATGAAAAAAATTTGGAGAATATTTCATTTCTCGTTTGGGCGTTATTTCATTGGGGGGCTTTTCGTGGAGCCTACACATGTACTTAAATATACAAATCGACTTATAAACAATTATACATACATACAAGCATGCATTTTGTTTGCAAATAATAAATATTTATTATACAAATATTAAATGTATTTGTCTTGGTATTTATTATATTAGAAACAATTGAAACATTGTTGGCATTAGAAATACAAACAAAATAAATAAATTATTTAGCTTGCGAACAAAAACATTTGACGTGCATACTTTTAAAGCCTCAATTGTTGTTAAGTGTTATTAGTGTTGATGTCAATGAAGATGTCAATGTGATAAAATCGTGTATTTAATATTTATTTGTTTTGTAAAATATTCTACAAAAAACACAGCGTTTCAAATCATTACAATTAATCATATTTGTATATGTATGTGTGTATGAACATTAAGCAGATAAATGTAACCAGCATTTAAATCAAGTCATGGCATAACAATTAAAATCGCTGTCCAAAAGGGACTTAATATCCCATAATCTTAATTTTTTAATCATCCTGATCAGAGTAAATACTATCGCAAAGCATTATTGGTTCCTAAAACTTGGGAATGATAGTTAGCATTCTAACCTTACTGAAATTTAATAGCTAAGCAATAGTTCTATTTCAGTAACGTTCAACCACTTCATCGTGAATCACCTTCCAAATTTCCTTTATTATTTTTCAGAGATTGTTAACACCTTCTGGTACATTTGGGTATTCTGAAAATTGAGGTTTTTAATGTCTGCAAAAATGTTCTATATTAATTTGCTATTTCGTTAAGAACTCACACAATTTTTCAATACCTTTTATATAAGCGAGGCCATATAACATTAAAATGTTGTAGATTTATCATTTAAAATTTTCCTACCTTTTACCGAATTCTTTGTTAAGCTTTATATTTTTCGTCGATAAAAAAGTATTTTTCTATACAGCAGATTTCTCAGCTAACAGCCAAATCTAAACAAAAGCTTTAAGCGATAGGCTTTAAAATTGCACCCTATATTAATTATTGATATGCAAAAACAAACACATAATTATTCTAATATGACAACATTATACAATTAGAAATTTATTGCATTATTTATTTAAAAGAAAAATTTTGAAAAAAAATTTAATTTGTAATTAAAAATGCGTATTTACGTACTGAAGCGCTGCACAAGCATAAGAAAAGTGGCTTACAATCAATCTTAATAAATTTAAAACAGCGTGTATATACATACTTGTACAAATGTGTATTTTGCTTTATGATAAAAATTTATTAAATAAAAAAAAACAACAAAAAATAGAACCACATGCGAATAAAATAAAGCTGAAATAGAACAAAAGTGAAATAGAACATTAAATCTGAAACAGAACATTCAAAATGTGTGTGAACATTTTGTAAGTATACCTTGACCAAGAAGAACTTGCATACAGAGAAAATGTAACTTCTTAGTTACACTGGCGTTTTCTATAGGGTGTCTACATTATACTAGATGACTTTGCTTCAATTTAATTATTTTGTTGTCGCTCCTTGTCTTGATATTCTACTTTGTTTGAAAACACAAATTGTTTTCCTTTAGAGTTTGGGGTGCCAACAATGTATTTTGCAGGCAAAGTAATATTTTATATAAAAAAAGAGGCTCTACGAAAAGCCCCCCAATGAAATAACGCCCAGGAAACAATCCCCAATGAAGTTAACCCCAAAAAATTGGAAATAACACCCAAAAACAGTGAATGAAATAACATCGAAAAATAAATTAAATAAACCCCAAAGCGAAAACGAAACAACCCCCAATATTTGGGAGTTATTTCATATGAAATAACTCCCAATGATGAATGAAATTATGCCCGAAATTCATAAAAGAGTCAGTTTCATTAAGGATTTTATGAAGTCAATGTGGACCAATAGCAAAATCGCAAAATTATTGAAATGAATCGTGTGGAGGCCCGCAGGCGTCTTCTTCATAATAAGGATATATGCAACTTCGAAAGTGTGCCAGCATTCATAATCAATTTTTTTTGGTGGAAGAACATACAAAGCTCGTTTAATAGTGACTACTTTTGGTTTTGTAAATGGACTAAGTCCAGTGCAGTTATTTTCCCTTATACGATAAAAGCAATTTCAGATCAGCCACCAACGAGCTATCCCAAAACTTTCGAATGGCTTGAAAATCCAACTCATGGGAGACGTTATTATAGTTACAATATTGTAAAGAAGGCAGTAATTTTCTGTAATGGAGATGTGAGGAAGTATGGACAAAGAATTGTTTAATATTTCCAATATATTTATTTTTGAAACCCAACTACCAAAAAATTATTTTCATGTACGTACATAAATAATAAACTTAATACATTATACGTAAGAAATGGTAAAAAAAACAAAATGGTTGCTCATGAAATCAAGATGGAGAAAATATACGTTGTATGCATAAATGCTTCCAGTTGGTTTCACATTGTTATTATGTACCTCCTCACCTCCAGAATGTTATCATTTATGTATTTGAAAAAATGATCGTAGCATTTTGTTGATTTTCTATTCGTTAATATGAACACAAATGGGAATATCTGTAAACATTCGAAAGATATTGTAATATATTCACAGGCTAAAAGTTTTCTTGTAAAAGGCCTATTTTTATATAATTTATTTACAAACACCCCCAAAAACCAAAAGCTTTAAAAATGAAATAACCCCCAAATACAAAATGAAATATCACCCAAATTATACACGCTATGAAACAAGCCCCGAATTTTAAAAATTTGTTGGGTGTTATTTCATTGAAGACTATTTCATAATTTGAAAACTCCAAATGAGAAATGAAATAATTTCCAAAAAAAAAATGAAAAACGGCCAGAAAAAATTGGGAGTTTATTCATATGAAATAACACCCAAAAATGTATGAAAAAAATTTGGAGAATATTTCATTTCTCGTTTTGGCGTTATTTCATTGGGGGGCTTTTCGTGGAGCCAAAAAAGAAATATTATCCTGTGCAAATTAACAAATCCAAATTTTTCCACCAGGGATATTTAAAATAATGAATACATAAATTTAGTACAAATTATTGTAAAAAATATTATTAAAAATAAGCACTAACTACTCCAGCGTCCCTTAGCTCTCAAACGCTCAACTCAGTCTCCACTATCGCTCAGGAATGGGCAACAATCACCGTTCAGACATGAAGAGAAACACTTACAAAGATAAGTAGAAAAAAAATTTTGAGTGAAGATTGATTTATTTCCGTGAGAATAATATTGTGCCATTTATGTTAACATTAAAATATTGTAGTTTCAAAGTGCCAGCTTCACTCTAGCCCTTGAAACTTGAAACTTCGGCTTCGCTTTTTCAAAATCTTCCGGTTTCACTGCATCTAAGAGCACAACTTATAGATACAGATTTTTGCAAACGAACGTGTATTTATTAAACGAATCTGTATTGTAGGCAAAAAAATAGGGAAATAAAAAAAGAAGCATATAAATCGATTACATGAGTATCATTTGAAGCATGTTAATCTAATAAGTTTGTTTGTTTTTCTATACTTTTTACCTAAATTAAAAAGTATACTAGTGTTTTCTTTCTTAGCAGTAGTACAAATTTTTAGCCAACTTTCCATACATTAAGTATGTAAAATACAAACATGCTTACAATCTTAACAGCAAGTTTGATATTGCTATGAGTTCTTTATTTTTCTGTACTATCCTTCTTAGAGCCAGATGCCTGCAAGTCATATTGATGTAATAACATATTCTTTGCATTTCATACAACCCCACTGAAGGAGTACAATCAAGCACTTATCACAATAGTGTGAATATATTCACACACTTATCCCTACATAAAAATGTATGTATGTATGCATGTATTTGTAGATGCATATACATGTATTCTGTCGTTTTTTTGTAGGTACATATTTGCATTAGTAGTATCAGAGGTACCTATTACACATTTCTGACGCTTTTGGTAGCATTTGTTCAACCAATTTATGCTATAGTTTTTTTCTTTTATGGTCTGATTGGTTTCATTGCAGGTTTTCTGTACAGCTACACAGCAAAAAATGGTTCTTGATTGATTTTTATACTTTTCTAAAGCTGCAAGGCAAAAATGAGATTTTAAAATATTTGAAAAAGAAGAAAATTAATAGAAATAGAAAAACTTATGTGAAACGAAGTGAAAAAACCAGAAAAAATCCCTTTAGGTTACGATGTACACTTGTGTGAAAGAGTTGCACATTTAGAAAATTTTGTATTAAATTGCAAAAAGAAAAAAGCCAAACATGCCTGAAGAGCACACAAATCGTCTGTGAAACGGAGAAATAATATTAAAAACTTTACACCACATTTCAATAAAAAAAAAAATGAAACAAAAATGAACACATGTCTTTTGACAAATAGTCAAAGTGTTTCGCCAGAAGAATTAAAAAAGAATTAAATTGAGAGAAAAGTAAAAAGTAAATAAATAATGAAATTTTAAATAAAATTGGCTTTTAAATGAAGTATAACAAGTTTAAGTTTAATATTAATTTTCTTTTTCGAATCGCTTATGTATCATCACTTAACACAACTACAAGTGTAATTGTAACTAGCCCCATTAAGCATTTAAATGCTCGTTTTCATTTCCGTTTCCGTTTTAATACAGATTAATTATATAAATGATTATAATGGTTTTACCTCCTCCCTCTCTCATTCTCCACCATCCTTTTAGGTTTGTTTACATCTATGCTTTTTGTTTTATTCTGTTTTTCTTCTGTTATTAAATCTATAGTTGCTGCAACATTTTGTGGCACTTTGTAACTTTACAAAAGTGCCAAACAAACCAGCTTTACTTGCTAGAAACGCTTACTGCTGTAAAAGTCTTTATAAATAAAAAAAGAAAGGAAACAAAAATAAAATCAAATACAAACTACAAGGGGAAATTTCAAATTGTATATAAATATTTATTAAACAGTATTTCCCAATTTTTAGAAATACTTTAACAATTCTTTTAAGGACGCATAGTTTATCATTTGTTAAAAATGTTTTAATTTATTCACTATTTAAAAAATGTTTATTAAAAATTTCAATTCATATTAATCCATATTAATCCAATGATAAAAGTTTGGTAACCACTGTCTTAAAGCAATTTAACTTAGCACAGTAATTAAAACAACATTGTCACTATCATGATCATCGTTGTTGTCAACATCTTCTTCATCAACCTCCAAAGATTAGATGGTTTGTGATTGAAAAATTAAACGATTTTAAATCTAATTTGTAACGCACTGCTAGGAAAAGAAAGTACTTTGTCGTCGACTCTAAAGTAAATCAAACTTAACAGGAAGTAAAAACACTGAAATGAAAAACAAGTAAAAGCGCTATATTCGGCCGTGCCGAATCTTATATACCCTTCGCAACGTGTAGTCATGCAATAACAGTAAATTCACGTATGTATGTTAAAAAAAACGAAAAAAAAAATAAAAAAAAAATTTAAAAAAAAAATTTAAAAAAAAAATTAAAAAAAAAAAAATTATTATATACATATATAATATATATAAAACAAAAAAAAATAAAAAAAAAATTAAAAAAAAAAAAATAAAAAAAAATAATAATAAATATATATATAATATATTAAATAAAAAATAAAAAAAAAATAAAAAAAAAATTAAAAAAAAAAATTTTAAAAAAATTTAAAAAAAAATTTTTTTGCCTCAGCTGGGATTCGATGCCACGTTTTCTCTAACCAGTATACACGTTTGTATGTATGTATGTTGTTGTTGTAATGTTGTTTTTATGAAAAGAAAATCGAGGTGGTCGTGGGTTTTTGCTCATATCTCAGTTGTTTATGTACCGATGTTTCTGATTTTCAATACCGATCTACTCCCGAATATTTCTGAAATTTTAATACCTTACCCGGGTCCAACCTATGTCGGGGGGCTTCAAAAAGTTGATTTCAACATACACACGGACAGACGGTCAGACGGACAGACGGACAGACGGTCAGGGCTTAATCGACTCCTCTATTCATAAGCTTTCAGAAAATATATACTTTATGGGGTCGGAAATGAAAATTGTAGAAATTTCACACGGAATGACAAACCTATATATACCCTTTTTCACTGTGTGAAGGGTATAAAAAAACAGTACGACATTAATAAATGGAAATTTTATAAGTAATAAAAATCTGTAACAGGAATTGTATGTTTTTTTCTCCTTTGTTTTTTTTTGTTATAAAGTACTCAAGTCATTAATTCTATAAAAGTAATAATTAAATATTGAAATTAAGTTGTCCTGACAGGAATGGTAAAAACACCACTTAAGAAGTTTTGACTTCAGAAAAGTATTAATACAAATAAAAAAGTTTATCATTTTTTATTTAACTCACATGTTGATACGAAAATTATCAGAATACAATTTTGGCAAACTAGTATAAGTTATCTTCCACGAATACTAATTTTAACATTACAAACATCATGACCTTCAAGCGATACGTTGTGCTTCATCTAAAATTGATTTCTCAAGACCGCAATGTTCTATAAAAATCCTTTGCCCACTTTTTGACGAAAAGCCTGCATAATGGAACAGTTTTATGAACAATAAGTGAACATTCCATGAATTTCTTAACACTGGATCTAAGAACTTTCTGGCAAAGGTGTTAAAAAGCCACTCTCAATTGAATAAAAAATTTTTCTGCAAATATAAAAAGACATCGGGACATTTGACTTTTGGAGCTATATTAATGGAATAGGCTGTTATTTATTAAGTTTTCATAAAGGGTGTCTTAGTTAGAAGGAGCGTTCATCAATTTAAAATAAAACCACGCACTTTTTGAGATAGTTGTTAGTTTTTTTGGATTGTAAAGCAAATTAAATAAGGAATAAATGACGCCTTGAATCTCGAAACTAAACTCAAGAATTGTTTATAATTTGTTCGCATAAGCCCGAAATTTCACAAAATCTTAAAGAAAAAATCGAACGTTGTTAAAGCGCCTGATCTTGGTGGTCAATTTACGTTAGAATTTTTTTTTGAGATTATTTGTTTTGGAAAATGTTGCAGCAACAAGTGGATTGTTTCATTCATGGTACGGCAGCTGGCGTCATGTTGCTAAAACCACATGTTATAAACCCCTATGTCATCCAGTTGAGGTCACAAAAATTGCGTCATCATATTTCTGTAGCCAATGCCATTCAAAGTCTCTGCAATTTTGGCCTCATCTTCAAAAAAGTTAGGCGTAGTCACGTCGCCTAAGCAAAGTCTGCAATAGATAGTTTTCTCTTTGTAAGTGCATTGGTTTCTAATTCGACCTGTTCTACTCTTCGAATGGTCGACTTATTAGGTGCGCTTTTTTAACTACTCATTAATAAAGTGCTCCATTTTTTTAAATTTGGAATAAACGTATGTGATTTCCGCCAAATTTCTGAGTTACCACTTGCACAATACAAAAACAAAACCAAATTTTTTAAATGTATTCTTATAAGACACCTTAATTTAACTAGCCACCGATATTGCGATATTTGAACCGTTAAACTTTTTCTTGTGGAATTGTCATAAGTCTCTGGGTTTTGCACAAGCTTTAGCAGCACTCATAGACAACATAACCATTGCCAAAATCAGCCTAACTTATGCTTCAGAGTCAAAACAACGTATATTTCGGATAAGTGCCACCTAGCAAAGTTGCTATAGAAATTTGTATGCATAATTACATCGATAAATCTTTCAAACGACTACATTGTGTTTTATTTAAATTTTAAAATAGAAATCGCTTAATGATATACCCATTATAAAATAAATTCACCGCATGTATATTTACTTGTATGTATGTTTATTTTCTCACATCTTATACTATGTTCACACACGCGCCTTAATTGTCAATTTATAATATTCAGGCAGTTAAATGCCTTTATTGAGCTCAATTTACCATACTAACAATTACTTTTAAATTGAGCAATATACACTTAATTGTTTCACTTATTGTCCAATACTCGAAATACAACTGTTGAGAAGTATGTTCAGTGAGAAGAAAATGCTATAGGTGGCATTTCTAATGTCAAATAAACAAATAAATATACAAAAAATTAAAAGTAAGAAAATGAAAAATGGTTGATGAAATTTTAATAAAATTTTTGAATAAAGTCAAATATGTATATAAATATAATTGTAAATATATTTTATAAACAGAAGAAAAAAAATGAAGAGGAGGCATTATTTGATTTGGTATAAATACATTGTATTTTCACAGCTATCAAATGCTAATAGCGTAAGATAAATTGAGTCTGTGTGAACACATATTTTAATTGCTCAATCAACAATAAATTAAAACAATTAAAAATATCTGTCTGAACAGGGAATTAGAATTAATTTTCTGGGCAATCATATTAGATTGTATGAATCCCTATTATCATTATCATTTACAAATATTTCCAAAAGGTTGATACTACATAAAGAACTGTGGGCATCTGAAAGTAAATTTCAACCACCACACGGACAGATGGACATATGGGCTTTACCCATTCGACTCCTCGAGCCATAGTCTTTCAAAAAATTTATATTTTATGGGGTCTTAAAAAAGTATTGCATAAATAACAAATGTAATAACAAAGCTATAAATATGTATGTTTATACCCTTGGCACCACAGCTGAAGGATATAAGAACCACCATTTCTTAATATATTTAGGCATGCAATTACACACTGGGTAAATACCTGGCTTAATAAATTTCTATTTTCTTAATTATTTTTGAAAATTTCTTCACTTAACCGAACCCATTTTTATCTAAATTAGAGCCGGATAAACTCGTAACGTGCGCACAAACTTTAGCCGAAATACAAATATAATTACACACTCATAAACATATACAAAACAGTACCAAAATACTCGTACCATCATAACACCTGGTGATTAATCAGTTGGCACAATACAAATGGTATAAATAATAAAAATGACAGAAGTATTAAATAACCACATAATCAAATGTCATATCATTTGTGCATTCATATGTATATGTACATATATACAGGGCATACAAGTATAAAGTACATACACTGTAGTATGTGTAAAAATATAAATAAGCATTTATTTTAAGTTTTCTTTGAAGTTACAACCAAGGCCCGACAAAGAAATAAAAATCTAATCAGTTTAAGTAACAACACATACGAAAAATTATATCTTTCTTGTATATAAATGTCATTACATATATGTGCTTATATGTATATAGTATGTGTGTATAGTATGTGCATGTTCATTTGCAATTTTTAATTTACCAAAAATAAACTGTTTCTAAAGACCTGGGGCCAAATTACGGCATTTGATATCGATCGAAATTTTACTCGAACGATCGAGTTCGCTGTGCTTTAGGTATAGAGATTCTAATAAAATTTTCAAATTTCGATAACGTTCGAATGCCGTAATTCGGCCCCTGAACTGTGGCAGTTGTAATTATATTTTTTAATAAAAATCAAAATATTTTTTGTAGAATTAGATTTATTCGATTTTATTTTCATTTCACGTTAATTACCTTTTTAATTCCTATTACCATATCTGTAGTTTACTGTTGACTAATTTGGTTTCTATTTCACAACTTTGGCAACACTTAAACAATGAGCAATTCACATTTTGGTATACACTCACGATGTTCTTAAATTAGCTATTTCTAAAATTTAATAATAATAATAATAATAATAATAATAGAATTTAGATTCGGGATCGCAGTTTAAACAAGTAAGAGCGCTATATTCGGCCGTGCCGAATCTTATATACCCTTCACAACGTGTAGTCATGCAATAACAGTAAATTCACGTATGTATGTTAAAAAAAACAAAAAAAAAAAAAAAAAATAAAAAAAAAATTTAAAAAAAAAAATTTTAAAAAAAAATTTAAAAAAAAAATTAAAAAAAAAAATTATTATATACATATATAATATATATAAAACAAAAAAAAAATAAAAAAAAATTAAAAAAAAAAATAATAAAAATATATATAATATATTAAATAAAAAATAAAAAAAAAATAAAAAAAAAATTAAAAAAAAAAAATTTTAAAAAAATTAAAAAAAAAATTTTTTTGGCTCAGCTGGGATTCGATGCCACGTTTTCCCTAACCAGTATACACGTTTGTATGTATGTATGTTGTTGTTGTAATGTTGTTTTTGTGAAAAGAAAATCGAGGTGGTCGTGGGTTTTTGCTCATATCTCAGTTGTTTATGCACCGATGTTTCTGATTTTCAATACCGATCTACTCCCGAATATTTCTGATATTTTAATACCTTACCCGGGTCCAACCTATGTCGGGGGGCTTCAAAAAGTTGATTTCAACATACACACGGACAGACGGTCAGACGGACAGACGGACAGACGGACAGACTGACAGGGCTTAATCGACTTCCCTATTCATAAGCTTTCAGAAAATATATACTTTATGGGGTCGGAAATGAAAATTGTAGAAATTTCACACGGAATGACAAACCTATATATACCCTTTTTCACTGTGTGAAGGGTATAAAAAAGGAATCTACAGCTTGTAGTAGTAGATATACATAAGAAATACATAAGATAAGGTCAAGTTGTATTAAATAATAGTCAAATATTTAATAAACTCTTTGTAATATTTATATATAAGTATAACTTTAATAACGTAAATTTCCAGAGTGCTCATTTTTTATTGCAATAAAAGAATCCACATTTATTTCACAGAAATTAACTAACGTTTATTAAAGGTATAAACGTAACAATATAATTGAATTTTTTTTTTTAATTTTTGTTTTTTCTTTCGTAAGATATAATTATTATTTCTCGAGAAATAATTAAAAATGAAAACTATAAAAAGCAAAAGGTTTTTTATTCAATATATTTAAATATCACTGGTGCACTGATATTACTGCTTTTTATTCTTAAAAAATCAACAATAATTTCTATTTTGTTCAGTCCCCACTACAAACTTTTACTCATTATCTTCCTGTCTATTCGTTAATCTTTTGTATATTTGTGCATGTACAGGGTGGCGCACTAGTCGTGCTACAAAAACAAAATGTAATAACTTTTTTCTGTGTGAGTAATCGGCTTATTTTTTATGACTGGTTTCATTTTTTAAATAGTAAACTTAATTCCGAATTTAGGCGGGGGTTTGAATCCACTCCCAGTATATATATACTAACATCTATCATCGAGCGTCAATTCTGACAAATCCAAGCGCTTTGACTTGAAACTTATAGGCACAAATTGAAAAAAGCAGACGGATATTACAGCGTATGATTTATTATGACTTAAAATTTCGTCCGTACAAAGTCCAAATAACAACCATTTTGATATGCCCTTGAGCCTGAAATTTTAAAATAAAATTATAGAACTGGACAACAGCATGACAAATTTGCTGTTTATGTTTAATGATGCATGATGATGATATAAACAAGAAAAATTTCGAAACGTGGAGTAAATCTAATCCAAAAATACTCCATCACTTAAAACTGCACCCAGAACGAGTGATTTGTAGAACAATTGTTTTTTGTTTAAAAAAACGTTTTAGTAGCAACTGTCAATGTGGAGCGTTATTAAAAGTATTTAGAAAGATAAAGTGACTATACGCATACCTAAATCGATTACGGTGGAGCTGCAACAAAAATTCTAGAAACAAATTTCCAGGAATTTCACCTTCCGCTGACTCCTAAGGTCACCTGTCCTGCTGCTCCAGAGTTTTTCTTATTGGGGTTATGTCAAGCGAGTACAAAACAAAACCAAAGAATTTAACTGAATTGATGTAGTCCAATAAAACAATCATTGAGCCAATCACGACTTCATTTTTTTACAACGCAAATAATAATATTCCGATCAGGCCTGGATAACCATGGAGGTAATTTATTATCTATAATCTACAAAAACAATTAGTTATATAATAACAAATTTAAAATTCTTAATTACAGAGCAATAAATGACATACAAAAAACGAAATTAAATTTTTTGTAGCACAATTGATGCGCCACCCTGTTTTTTTTTTGAGACCAACGCTGTAAGCTGTATATGATTTTACTAATTGTTGCTTATGAACATCAGCGTCAACGTCAGCAACAATTGTAGCAGTTTAAAACATGTACAGATATTTGATAGTGGCAAAAGCAACATCATTATCATGAAGGCTCCTGCTAATAACCTTAAGTAATGTGAACATTTTGTGGTTGACCGTTCATAATGCGGGTTCGAGTGAAACAAGACACAGAGCTCTATGCATACGTACACATGCCTAGACAAACATTTGCATGCATATATGTACCTTCTGACTAACAAACACATACACAACTAATTAAAGGTAATTACCTAAATAAATACTCCACCACTAAAGGAGAATTTAAGATTGTTTTTTATTAAAAATTGTTTAAGTATAGATTTAATATACTGTGTTACTAAACCCAGTACATTTTTTGACCATTACCTCTGCTTTTAGTGTCGCAAAAAATACATATGATATGCTTTATAGTAGGAACTTTAATGAACACATATGCTTAATTCAGCCCTCCTTAAATATCAAATTATATATTTACCAAAAACTACCACAGAAATCCAAAAATTCAACGTCATATGCTGAATTAAAATCTTTAATGTGGACGTACTCATCTTAGCAGAAGACATATTAAAGATAAAAAAAAAATATTGCTCCTTGGATATTCTTTAATAATTTTAATAATTCTTTTATAAGGTTTAAAAAATATTTATATTTAGTTTAACATTTAGAAGAATACAACAATTTTTTTATTTTATATCAACCTTAAATACTTATTTTAGATTTAATAAATATAAATCTAAAGAGTTCTCATTTACGGCATGTAAACAAGTGTTGGTAACACAGAAAATATAAATATTAAGTTTAAGTTATACAATAAAAATAATTATATACTTACATGCATGTTATCTTGTGACATTTTCATCTGCTTAATAAGTATATTGGCATTTAAGTACAAAATCAAATACACTTGAGTATGTATTACATACTACTCTGGGCTTAATATTAAATGACACACGTACTTATATTCAGTTAGTTATATGAGATTCCATATCACATCCACCCCCTCCATTCTTTACTTTAGCTTTAACTACCGCATACATTCATGCATAATCATATTTAATAATAGTAATAATAATATATATAAAAGTAACTTGAATTCTCTTGCTTATGTTGCCAAAGTTGTATGGTCTACTAAATGTGTGTCTAAATAAGGCTTGAAGTGTAAGAAAGATAGCGAGCGTTAGAAGGAAAGAATTTTATGAATGTGTAGTGATGTCAGGAATGCAATAAACTGTTTGCCTATATGCATGAATGCCCAGTGATAATAACCAACTAAGTAAGTGCGTGCTTAGATAAGCTACTTAAATTAAAACATCTAGACTGGAACAAACTAAGCACGACCACTATGAAAACTCATACAAATTAACTTTTGGCCACCCACACATATTATTTTGTTAGTGTGCCTTTAGAACAGTGTATAAAGTTTATCGTCTAAGAGAGGACACCATATATTAACTGCTGCCTCTATCAAGTTACATTTATAGTCAATTATTTTCTTCTGGAATTATTCCCTGGGGGGCAGTAAATATTATTTATTATCAATTCTTACCTCCTCATGGTCTTCCATTTTGCATCTATTTACCAATATGGAATTTATATCAATACTTGAGTTTTCGAAATTAATACAATATTGCTAAACACAAACATGTTTGTATAAATTTCAAAAAAGATTTATTAAATAAAATAATTTGAGTTATTCGACGAAGAAAGCTCAATAGATTTTTGTGTGTGACACTTAATTGAACAGTTTAACTTCTCTTTACATACATAGATGAGGAAACATTAACAGTTTGTCAGAGGAAAGTCCTTTACTGAGTAGAAAAATTAGGCTAAATGTGAATTGTAAAAAGTTATGTATTTGAATGGCTTCTAGCAAATTTCGCAACAAGAAATTGTATTGTGTGTGTATATAAGCAAAAGTCTGAAAAAAGGTACTTGCGTAACACATTATAAATCAAGTCGTTACTACAATACTTCTTAGTAAGACAGACTATAGGTAATAGTCATAGAAAAGTATGTTTTTTAATAAGAGCAAGTGATTAAAAGAAGTGTAATCATTTGTCTTACTGCTACATTATATACTTTATTAAAAATTAATGCCAATTTTAATTAAAAGCATGAATAAATTAATTAACCCATTAACCGCCAAAATAAAACCAGAAGCGGTAATTAACCAAAAAGTATGTTTTTTTATTCAATGTTTACAAAATTAACATAAAAGAGTGAAAAAAATAAAAAAAACAAGTAACAGTGCTGTTGGCGTCTATCTGATATAAATAAATATGTAACTTTAGTGTAGACAATACATAACATTGTGAGGCGGCGCCCTTTGTTTAACGACGTAAAATTTTGACCGTCTTTGTACTTGTTGCTCTTGCTGAACACTTGCTTTCTTCTTTTACCAAGTGATAGACGCCAACATTTATAAATTAAATTGTAAAAACCTTAAAACTTATTAACTAAAATAAATAAAAGTGAAATAAAAAGAAAATAAAGAAATATTAAATAAAATTTAAAATTAGAGTGTTCATTAATTAAAGAAGAGCCACTGAACAGCAAACAGGTTGTATTAAACCAACTCAACCACCACCTTTTGGACATCAACTTGAACGTCCACAACCCTTTTGTAGCACCAGCAACCTGGACACCAGCGATCGAGGTAAACATTTTGGTCCTTCTCCCGGCAATTTGAAATAAAAAGGTGCGTACAGTGAATATATTTTTGAAATTACAAAAAGTGTCTCAGTGCGGCATAAAATTTGTGTCTCGGTTGGAATTTATTATTAATAAAGAGCAACGGTACATTTTACTGTAAAAACCACTATTCCTGAGTTTTTGTTGTTTCACAAAATTTGCACATATTTTGTCGCCTTTTAAATTTGTTGTTGTTCAAAAGAATTTGATCTGGAAATACATTGGAATTTTTAGAATTTTTTGTTGGCGCTTTTTTTTTTGTTTTACTTTGTTGTTCTTGCCTTTCATTTTTACGATAAGTGTTTCCCAAACTTTTCTGTCGTGGTTCTCTCTAATTGGTATTAAATAAAATAGAAAATGTCAACGTTTGACAAATATATCCGCGCAGCAGATCAAATAATTAATTTTGAGGCTGCTTTAAAGGATCAAGACCTTTCAGGCTATACACAGGAAGCCTTTGATTTTGAGAGAGACGAGTTGGGAAAAATATGGGACAATTATAAGAAAATATATGAGGAGTCTTTCGATGAGAAGGTTGAGAAGAAAAAAGAATTATTAGTAGTACAAACGAAACACCCACAGGTGCGTAAAACTTATATACGGTGTATAAATATAATATCGAAGGCCGAACAAAACATACAAGAAATTGTTAAAGAAAATGTAAGTGCAGTAGTTCCCAACCTTTGTAGTTCCATATCTGTCCCTCCGTGTGATACTGGTATTTTTCATGGGGATTACGTGTCGTGGCCTACATTTAGGGATATGTTTACTGCGATTTACATAAATAATACCAAACTAAGCCCTGTGGAAAAATTATTTTATTTATTTCAAAAAACTAATGGTGAAGCCAGAGATATTAATAGAAATGTGGCCTTAACGGGAGGAAATTTCGACATTGCGTGGAACAATTTGAGGTCCCAATATGAAAATAAAAGAGTTTTAATCAATAGTCAACTTAAATCTCTTTTTAATTTAGCCCCTTGCATACAAGAGACTGCATCTGAAATTAAACGACTGCAAAGGGAAATAAATAATTGTATGTCCATTTTAAAACTATATAAAGTTGATATTGGTTCGTGGGATCCTATTTTTGTGTTTCAATGCTCATCACGTCTCTCAGAATGCACATTAAATCTATGGGAACAATCAGTGAAAAATAAAACAGAGGTTCCCAAATGGGAAGAATTAAATAGTTTTCTTACTGATAGATATCATGCACTTGAAAGTGTCTCAGAAAGTGTCTCATCGAAAGTCAAGCAATTTAAGGCCCATCATACTAAAGTTGATGCACAAAAATGTGTATTATGTAAAGAGCACCACAAAATTAGTTTTTGCGAAAAATTTTTAAGTATGAACTACAAAACTCGTGTTTCAACTTTGAAAAGATTCCGATTTTGTTTCAATTGTCTCTCTATTGGCCATATGTATGGTGACTGTAATAGCGCAAATGGTTGCTCCAAGTGCAAGAAAAAACATCATACATTGATGCATAGAGATTTTGTAAGGGCAAATAATGCAAGTCAAACACAATACAATCATTTTTCTCATGGCGAAAGACAAAGTAATTCATTACAAACAATACAGTCCACTAATACTCCAGGTCCTTCAGGAGTTGTTCAATCACATCACACATCTGTTTCGAAGAAGGTTATGTTGGCGACAGCTTGGGTTCATATTGTTAGTTTTGGTTCTTATTACAAGGTGCGGGCTCTAATTGATCCATGTTCTGATGAGAGTTTTATTTCCGAAAGAATACAAAAACTTCTGAGGTTGCCCACTAGTCCAGTATCAGCTGAAGTTACGGGTCTAGGAGGAGATATAATAAGCAGATCTTCTAAGTTGGCAACGTTTGTTATTGTATCACTTTTCAATCAGGATGTGTCTCTTAATGTTCAAGCTCTAGTCGTGCCTCGTGTAACTGGCAGTGTCCCAACACATTCGTTTAGCCCATTAACTAGCAATAAACTACCAAAATTGAATTATGCTGATCCGAAGTTTTACGAAAGCAGTGAAGTAGACTTATTATTAGGAGGTGATTTATACCCCTTTATTCTTCGTAGTGGAGTCCAACATGGTATTTTTGAATCCCTAGTGGCTCAAGAAACAATTTTTGGTTGGATTGTAACTGGCCCAACACCCAGTAATGGTTCCACACGATCAGTAAGAATGTCTCATATGACAAGAGTCTCCATAGATGACCATTTGACAAAGTTTTGGGAGTTAGAAGAAGTTTCTCATAAAAAGGTTCTATCAGAAGAGGATAGGAAATGTGAGGAGATCTATCGTTCTACTACCACAAGAAATTCCGAAGGGAGATATATTGTTAGTTTGCCCTTTAAGAAGAATATTGCTTCACTTGGTCCAAATAGGTATATTTCTATTAGTCAATATTTAAGAAATGAGAAATCATTAATGCGTAAACCTGAATTAAAGGCTCAATACGATGAGGTCCTTAAAGAATATTTAACATTAGGCCATATGGAGAAGCCAATAGGAGCTGAAAGTGGTCTATGTTATTATTTACCTCATCACGGAGTATTTAAACCTGAAAGTACAACAACAAAATTAAGAATAGTTTTTAATGCCTCTAGTGCGTCTTCTAGTGGTAAGAGTCTCAACGACATGTTGTACGTAGGCCCCATTTTGCAAGCTGATTTGGTATCTTTGATTTTGAAATGGCGATTTTTTCAGTTTGTATTTAATGCGGATATTTCAAAAATGTATCGCCAGATTTTAGTAAATCCTGAACACAGACCTTTTCAAAAAGTTGTGTTTCGTAGTTCGGCAGATAGTGAGATTGAAGATTTTCAACTGAAAACGGTCACTTTTGGCGTTAATTGTGCTCCTTATTTGGCCCTAAGAACGATACTTCAATTAGCTGATGACGAAGAACTACGTTTTCCACTCGGCGCTCGAATATTGCGAGAGTGTATGTATGTTGATGATGCTCTTGTAGGGGCTCATTGTATTTCTGATGCTTTGGTGGCACGAGACCAATTAATTGGTATATTAGAGACTGCAGGGTTTGAGTTACGAAAATGGACGTCAAACTCAAAACAAATTTTAAAAAATTTGCCCCAAGAGCATTTATTAAATTCAAATTTTTTGTCGCTCGATGATAAGAGCACAACGAAAACGCTTGGCGTACGCTGGAATGCAGCAGAAGATGTGTTTTATTTTACGACTGAGAAAATAAAACTTAAACAGTCGTACACAAAGCGGGAAGTTCTCTCAATTATTGCTCGGCTTTTTGATCCAGCAGGTTGGTTAGGCCCAGTAGTTGTTAAAGCCAAAATTTTAATGCAGCAAATGTGGCTTGATAAAATAGATTGGGATGACCCGATAAAACCTCTGGCTCTTACTAAATGGCAATCTTTTGTTATGAAATATAATGATATCGACTCAATTAAACTTCCCCGATGGATTAAGTATACCCCAGACTGTCATATTGAGTTTCATGGTTTTTGCGACGCATCAGAGTTAGCTTATGCAGCCACAATATATGTTAGAATTAGTTTTGGTGATAAAGTTTACACAAATTTGCTCACTTGTAAAACGAAAGTGGCTCCAGTGAAAAAGCCATCATTGCCACGCTTGGAATTATGTGGAGCAGTACTTTTGGCAAATTTGTTTAATAGTGTGGTTCCCAATTTAAATTTAAATTCATATATTTTATATTTGTGGTCCGATTCTACAATTGTGTTAGCTTGGCTTCGAAAACCACCTTGTAATTGGAAAACGTTTGTGGCAAATAGAATCGCTACTATTTTAGAAAAAGTTGGTAACAAAAATTGGTTTCATGTGCCTACAAATTACAACCCTGCCGATCTAGCAACCCGGGGGCTGACTCCTTCTGAACTACGAGAAAACAAACTTTGGTGGCAAGGACCTGATTGGCTCAGGTTAGATAAATCTTTGTGGCCCCAAACTCCGTTAGAATTTCAAACTTCAGAAGATTCAAAAAGAGTCCAAGTTAATGTTGCTCGATCGTCAGAAATAGAAGATGTACTTGACCGGTTTTCAAGTTTACCCAGAGCTCTTCATGTGATTTCATACTTGTTTCGATTCTATCATCTCACCCGTAAAAACCTTTATAAGGATGTTAAGTATGATACAACGAGAATTACAGCGACTGAATTAGCCTTTGTGCGTAACCGGTTGTTTTTCTTATCTCAACAACAACACTTTCTCAAAGAATTCAACTGTTTGTCGTCGAAGAAAAAACTTGATTCTCGTAGCCCTTTATTAACCCTTTCTCCATTTTTGGATAAAAGTAAAATCATTCGCGCTAATGGTCGCCTTGGTTCAACCACTTGTCTGTCTTACAATGAAAGACACCCTATAATACTAGCGTATGGCAGTCGATTATCACGTCTTTATGTAGAATTCGTTCACAAATTAGTTCATCATGGTGGTACTCGTCTGGTCTTGAATGTTATCCGTCAGGAGTGTTGGATAATAAAGGTGAAAAATTTGATCAAAACAGTTGCTCACAATTGTAAAATCTGTGTTTTGCATCGTAAAAAACTTCAAACTCAGATTATGGCAGCGTTACCGCAAGAAAGAACTACGTTGAGTCGTCCCTTTTCAAATACAGGTGTCGATTTTGCTGGCCCGTTTGATATCAAAAGTTTTACTGGTCGATATTGCCGTATTACTAAAGGCTACGTGTGTCTCTTCGTTTGTTTCTCTACAAAAGCGATACATCTCGAAGCTGTCAGCGATTTGTCCACCCCTGCGTTTCTTGCCGCTTTAGATCGCTTTATTGCTCGTCGTGGTTGCCCAAACAAAATTTTTTCTGATAATGGTAGAAACTTCGTTGGCGCCGCGAGACAACTTGAGATTAACTTTGAAAAACACGTAAAAGAGCTCCGAGATACTGCGATCGACAAATACGGTCATAATCGGTTAGAGTGGCACTTTATTCCTGCCGCAGCTCCTCATATGGGCGGTTTGTGGGAGGCAGGTGTGAAAAGTTTTAAGACGTTATTTAAAAAATCTGTTGGCCAACTAAAACATACGTTTGAGGAGCTTTCTACTCTTTTGGCAAAAATAGAGGCGTGTCTCAACTCTCGCCCTCTCGGTCCTGTGTCTGACGATATCTCTGAAGTGTCAGCACTCACTCCAGGACATTTTCTGATAGGTTCTGCGTTGCTCACTCCTGCTGAACCTGAAGAACTTGATTCACCTTTAAGTATTGTAAATCGATGGCGTAAAGTCAAGGCAATGCAGCAGGATGTTTGCCGCCGTTGGAAAAAAGATTACCTGGTTGAGTTGCATAAGCGAAATAAGTGGAAGTTTCCTCAAACTGATTTGAAAGAAAATGATCTCGTTGTGCTTAAAAATGAGCCCTGTTGTCCTACTGAGTGGCGTCTAGGTCGTATTGTGAAAGTTTGTCCTGGTTCTGATGGAAAGGTCCGAGTCGTAGAACTAAAAACACAGAATGGCTTTATTACTCGACCGATACACAAACTGATACTTCTACCAAACTTCGCAAACTGAATTAGATTATAATAAAATAATGCCAATCTTTATAATTTCTATAATTTGAAACTGTTTAAATTATAATTGTATTACTGTTGCACTATCGTCGCAAGGCGGGCGATATGTTGGCGTCTATCTGATATAAATAAATATGTAACTTTAGTGTAGACAATACATAACATTGTGAGGCGGCGCCCTTTGTTTAACGACGTAAAATTTTGACCGTCTTTGTACTTGTTGCTCTTGCTGAACACTTGCTTTCTTCTTTTACCAAGTGATAGACGCCAACATTTATAAATTAAATTGTAAAAACCTTAAAACTTATTAACTAAAATAAATAAAATTGAAATAAAAAGAAAATAAAGAAATATTAAATAAAATTTAAAATTAGAGTGTTCATTAATTAAAGAAGAGCCACTGAACAGCAAACAGGTTGTATTAAACCAACTCAACCACCACCTTTTGGACATCAACTTGAACGTCCACAACCCTTTTGTAGCACCAGCAACCTGGACACCAGCGATCGAGGTAAACAAGTGCTATATTCGGCCGTGCCGAATCTTATATACCCTTCACAACGTGTAGTCATGCAATAACAATTGTTTGTATCACCATTCATCCCATATAAAATACGTGCATACGTACACGTTAGAATAAATGTGGCATCGAATCCCAGCTGAGCCAAAAAAATTTTATTTTATTTTATTTAATATATTATTTATATTTTATTATTTTTTTTATATTTTTTTTTAATTTTTTTAAAAAATTTTTTTAAATTTTTTTTTAAATTTTTTTTAAAATTTTTTTTTTGTGGTTTTTTTTATTATTTTTTTCTTATTTTTAATATTTTTTTTTTGTAATTTTTTTTGTTTGGTATGTTTTTTACATGTATGTATGTATGTATGTATGGTGTTGTTGTAATTGTGAAAAAAAACGAGGTGGTCGTGGTTTTTTGCTCATATCTCAGAAAGTTATGGGGCGATTGTGCTGAATTTCAATAGCGATTCATTCCTGGATATTTCCAAGAGATTGATACCATATACAGATCTGAGGAACATATAGTTGCTTCTAAAAGTTGATTTCAACCAACACACGGACAGACGGGCAGACGGACAGACGGACAGACGGATAGACGGACAGACGGACAGACGGTCAGGGCTTAATCGACTCCTCTATTCATAAGCTTTCAGAAAATATATACTTTATGGGGTCGGAAATGAAAATTGTAGAAATTACAAACGGAATGACAAAGCTATATATACCCTTGTGCACCACTGGTGAAGGGTATAATTATATATTGGCGGAGTAGGAGGGGTGTACTCAACTGAGTACAGCGGCGGGTTACAGGTGAAAATTTTCGAAACATTTTTTTTGAATGCATAATGTTTTTAAGAATTTTTTGCATTGCCAGCGGACTCTTGCAGGATACAAAACAAATCTTAATTGTTTTTCTAATTTTAAGGGTAATCCTAACACCAATAAGGATGAAAGTCGAGCTTTATTTTGAGTGTTTTGAGGTAAATAGTACCTTGCAATGGAACTTCAGAATACCAGTAGATTGATGCTATCGCTATGCCTCATAACATATAACCGATAAGCGTTTGCAATGGCCATATCAACTATGTACGTAAATAATGGTCACCACAATTTTTCTCTGCAAATGGCAATTCTGTAGAGAGAAATAGACAAATCCAGTTCATCTATTCCTCTCATATGTTTGTCTAGGACTGAAATACATTTGAAATATTGGCATACATTTTTTTTTCGTTGTGTAGAAGATCAACGTTTTACCTAATGGCTCAATTGCGTCATAATTTGTTGCCATAATACATACGCTATTGTCTTTCCATTTTACTAAAAAAATTCATATGAGGCTCGATTTTCCTTTTTCATTTCTTTCGCACTTCATAACGGACACTTTTTTGTTCGGTTCTCTCTAATTGTTCCAGTCGCACAAAATTTATTTTCTTTTAGATCCACCAATTGTAACTAGTAAAAAAGTTATCAAAAAATACTTCGTGTGATGCTAAGTCGGTCTCCATTTCTTCAAGCAATTTTTTTACAACTCTTTACAATGTTTATATGGATTCAGCGGCTGTACTCAATTGAGTACAGTTGTATTTATAACAGAATAACTTTGTAAAAATAAATAGCAGACGTTGTTTTTTTAACTTTTTTTATACAAATAAATTCTTGCTCTTTGAAAACTAAAATAAAAAAGAGATTGCTGTATAGTAAAAGCTAAAAAAAAGGGACATTTTAACGGCGTATAGGTTTCATTTAAGGTTAAAACGTAAAAAATTACAAAAACTTTTCAAATTAAAAAATTTTCGCTTAATGTTTAGCTGTACTCAATTGAGTACAGCAGCGCCATTTTTGAAAATTTTAGGAATTTTTAATACTTATTTAATTGAAAATTTTTCGATTACAACTATTAATATTCATTTAATTAATAGTATCATTTTGATAATTGGAACAAAATCAAATAAAATTATAATTAATTTGATATGATTCGTAATTGATATTAATTTTTATTTTTTTTTTCTTTTTTTTTTTTTTTTTTTTTTTTTTTTTTTTATTAGTTATATTATATTTTATTTTCCTTTATTTTTATTTAAATATCTATAATGTATTACATTCTTAACGCTAAAAACCTGCTAAGCCTTTTGGCTTGCCTGCAGGTAAATGTTTTTTAAAAATGTTTAACTTATTTAAAATTTCAAAATGATCAAGTTTACTAAAGTTCATTGTGAGTTTAATAGATAATTCTTATAAATTTTTTTAACTTTTTTCGTATTTGTAGTGTTAATTAAATTATTTGGCAATTCATTGTAGAGTGTAGGTAAGATGACTTTCAGTGTTCGATCTCCATAACTGTTTTTAGTTGTTGTGACCTTAAATTTACCGGCTGAGCGAAGTCTGGTGTTGTATTGATGATCAATTCTCTCTAAATGTTCGGGCTCATTTATTTCAGTAAGAATTGTTAGACGGTATATGTTTTTGATGTTGAGTATTTTAAGCTCACGAGGTAGATTTTTTGATTGGTTGTTATTGCTTTTATTATGATTGTTTGCTATACTGTTGTTGTTGGTTTCGATTGTTGTTGTGCTGTTTTCTGATGAATTATTGGTGATTGGTTGAAGATAGTTGTTTGTTGAGCTGTTGTTGTTGGATTCGTTTATTGTGTTGATTCTTGGTAGATTGTTGGTAAATAATTGCTGATTGTTGTTATTTATTATGGTGATGTTGTTGATATTTAATGGTATATTGTTGTTGTCAATGGTACGATTGCTGCTATTTGAAGTTGTGTTGTTGTTGCTTATGTATGAAGGATTATAGTTTTCTATGTTGTTGTTTATTTGTAGTGGTGTATTGTTGCTAATGTTGTTGTTGATGGATATATTGTTGTTGTCGGATACATTGTCGTTGTTGTTATAATACGTGTGCTTCATACATAGGATTCTAAGAACACGGTTTTGTGTTTGTTGTAATATTTTACAATGGGAAGAGTTGCCCCAAGCAGATATACCGTGCCTTATATACGATTCATCTAATGCAAAGTAGGCTTGTCGTAGTACAAAGTATGGTGCCGAGTATCGGTTCACTAGTTCAATCGCAGTGCTGCATTTATCGTTTATGTGGTTAGTTTTGTTGTGTATGCAGTCGACGTCATGATATTTTAGTTTAATTTGAGATTTTTTCATATTTGGTTGTCTAATATGCATAATTTTGGTTTTTGAGGCGTTTATAACTAATCCATTATCATGACACCATTTACAAACTACATCAAGTTTTTCTTGCATCAAGTTTGTTTGTAACAATAATTGCCGTATCGTCAGCATAGGCGTAAGTGTAGCAATTTGTAAGTGTATTAAGCATATCATTTGCGTAAATGAGATAAAGCAGTGGGCCGAGTTTTGATCCTTGTGGAACTCCTTGATTTGTTTCGATTTCTTCACTAATTTTGTTATTGATTTTGACTCTATACGTTCTGAGATTAAGATAGTCACTAAACCATGACAGTATATGTCCTCTTATACCATTCCTTTCAAGTATTTTCAAAAGTTTTGAATGAGACAGGGTGTCAAAGGCCTTACTGAAGTCTATGAATAAGACTAGACAGTGTTCTACCTTACTAATGGCAGTGTTTATGGTATTAGCAAATCTACCAAGTAGTTGGTTTATATTTTTATCTTTTTGAAATCCATATTGATTTTTGTTTATTATGTTGTATTTGTTTAAAAAAATATTCAGTCTTTTGACTATAATTTCTTCTAACACCTTTTCTATGACCGGTAGTATGGAAATAGGTCTGTAGTTATTTACGTTACTTTTAACTCCGCTTTTATAAATCGGTCTTATAATAGATGTTTTAAAAAGTTTAGGAATGATTGCCGAGGATATTCTTTGATTTATCAGAGATGTTATTATTGGCGCAAATATTGTTGCATTATTTCTAATATCTTTGGGTCTAATGCCATCATAACCAGCACTTTTTCTAACGTTTAGTTTAGTTAATATATTAAAAATTTCTTCTTCTGTTGTATGTTCTATATACATGGAATTTGGTAATGATGTCACACGATTCATATTACTAGTATGTATATCACAAGTGTGTATTATTTTTATCACGTTTTGATTAAAGTTTAACGCAAAGTTTTGTAAAATGTTTTCAAAGTTTTGGTTAGTAAAATTTTTTAAAATTTGTTCATCAATAATTTTAACAGTTTTACCTTTTATCTCATTTATGAGTTGCCAAGTAACACGCGGATTATTGCGATTTTCTACAAATTTTTGACGGTAATAATTATTTTTTGCATATAAAATTGTTTTATTTAATTTATTTCTAAATTGTTTATATTCAATTTCATAAATTTGGTTTCTTTTATTATTTTTCCATTTTTTAAAAAGTTTATCCCGGTATTCGCAACATTGCACTAAATTTTCACTGATCCACGGATTTGTAGATCGTTTTTTATTTGTTTTTTTAATCACTTTAGATTGTTCATAGATTTCATTAAACTTTTTGCTTATGTTGTTGTAGAAATTATTTATATTGTTTTGATTTATTAAATTATTCCAGTTGGTTTCATTTATAAGTTTATTTACTTTAAACGTACTTGTGTATGTCTCTTCACTTAAACGGTTTAGTGATCTCTGATGGTTTATTTGATCGTGTGTTACAACATGTTCGATATAACATAATATAGAAAAATGATCTGATATTGTTGTTTTAATTACGGCGGCATTAGCAATAGCTTGAGTTTGAGTGTTTTTAACGAGACAATGATCAATGCATGTTTGTGTGTTGTTTTTAACATCGATTCTCGTTGGTTCGTTTATCACTATTTGCAATCCGTTTGACTGACACATATCAATATAGTTGGTTACCGTATTATTGTCACACAAAATATCAATATTTATATCACCCACGATAACAACATCTTGTTTAATACGAATTTGTTTGATCACTTGTTCTAATTCTGTAATAAACCTGTTTTTGTTTAATTTGGGTTGGCGATATATTGCAAGGAGGGAAAGGGGTTGTTTGTTTATTTCAATTTCTAATTGTATAAGTTCAAAGAAGACAGTGTTTATGTTTATTTGCGTGCAGTTTATATTTTCTTTTGTATACACCACAATACCCCCACCTTTTCCTTTTACCCTGTTTAAAAATGTAGAGTTAAAACCATATATGTTATAAAAAGAGATTTCTTCATCTGTAATATTTGCTTCGACGAGAACTATTATTTGTATTTTTTCTATTATATTATTTATTGTTGTTAAAAAAGTTTGAAAATTTTTTCTGAGTGAACGAATGTTCATGTAAATTAGCGAGAAGGGATAACTTAAATGTTTGTTTTCAATTTGACTAAAATGATCATAATTAACTGTTTTTGTTGTATTCATTTTAGTTTTTTTTTTTTTTTTTTGTATTTTTTTTTTTAAATTCATTATTTATCAACTTAATATCGGTTGCGCTGTGTATCATTATTTTGGTAGAATTATCCGATTTTCTTACGCATACTGTTCCATTTTGGATCCACACATGTTTCCAGTTACACTCTTTAGCCTTGGTTTTGGCAAACCATAGCAGACGGCGATTGTATGCAGTTAGTTGATCATTTATGTATATAAATTTATTACTCGTACTATCGCTAGCTTGATTTAATAAATTTGCTTCGATTCTATGACGTTTAATTTTGCTCAGGAGCTCTCTTTTTTTGTTAAGGGTTGTGAATTCAACGATTGTAAATTCAGTAGTTCCTTTATTAGCAGTTTTTTGAAATCGGTACGAGTTATTGATATCAAACTTACTAATTTCCACATCTACAGAATCAGCAATTGATTTTATTATTTCAGTTGCACTTAAATTTGAATTTGTTACATTTTTAATTTCGATGTTGTTTTTTAATAGCAATTGATCAATTTTGTTGACTGACATATCTAATTGGTTAATTCTTTGGTCTTGTTTTTTATCGTGTTCATACAAATCACTAACTTGTGTAGCTAAAGTGGTTATAGATGAAGCCATTGCTTTTATTGCATCTTTTAGCTCCACTATAACGTTCGTATTTTTTTCATTATTAACATTGACCGTATTGTTTAAAATTTCAATTGATATTTTGAGTTCTTTTAACTCCGATTGCATCGATAAAAGATTTGAGTTAATTGAATTTTCAGAAAGAATTAATTATAATCTTCAAATAAACGTGTTGACTTTTAAAATAACATTTGATTTGTTAGTGTTTGTCCATTATGCGATAATTTGATTTAACAATATATGTAATACCTACACATGCTTATAATAGTCCACATGTAACAAATTAACTATTAAAAACATGTGTAGATATAAGGATTATCATTCGAACAAAAACTATTCGACTCATCGAAGATAATTTTCTTCGAATAACAATATATTCAAGATAGTCGTGTAATAGAATCGAGATAATCTCAAAGATAAAACATTATAAAAAATTATATTTTTTGAAAAATACTAAACGGTAGTAGCTGTATAAATGAACTTTGGATTATTTTTGGGCAAAGGAATAACACGTCAGAAAGTGGCTGAATACTATTGTCGGTAAGGTGGCGAACATACTAAGGGATGAACAAAATCTTAAGAAACCAAAGGAGGTTTTGAAACTGAGTAAGTCAACAATTAAAAGATTAATTACTGTAGTAACAGGTAGTTGAGAATCATCTAGCTCACATGTCACATGATGAAACAACATGCAGTACATACTAAGAAGAGGATGAGACAATACCTTTCTTTGTTATTATCCTTCTTTTTTGCATATTAGACATGGCCGTAAGAAGTGTATCGAAATAAATTTGTAGTTGCATTAAGTTAAATAAAACTCAAATCGTACAATAAATAATTTTTCTTTTACATATCGATGCCTTACTTCCTCAACCTCGTAACTTATAAAATACGGTTTTGAGTTTTTCATATCAAACGACTGTTTTATGCTTTAACTAAAAAAGATTTAGTATATTATTACTACTAATATACATAAATACAATCAATTCCTTAATAATTGTATTTAAACCAAACACCGGAGTATAAAAAGATGAACCGTTTTTTTTTTCTCTCCTGAAAAAATTTTTTTTTTAAGATTCGAGGTTGAGGAAGTAAGGCATCGATATATGTCAGATACTATTATTTTAAAACTCATTGATTTTCAATTATTATTACGATCAAAATTTGAAAGTTGACCCTCGAACTAACTCATTGAAAGAAAACCTGGATCAGGAAATAAAAAACGTCCTAGGGATATTGGTAAGGTAAAAGAATTCAAGCAACTGTTTCGAAGTGTACCTAACACTTCTATCAGAAAAGCAGCGCGTACAGTAAATTGCTCTAATTGTTTTGTCCAAAGGGCCAAAGCTTATGCTGGGCTGAAGACATACAAAGTTCTGAAAGTTCCAAGTCGCAATTAGGCAAAGAACTTACAAGCAAAAAACGAGCGAAAAAATTTAAGGCAGATTTTATAAAAAAAATGCACCTGTTGTGTGATAGATGACGAAACAAACGTACTGCCAGACTTTTCTCAAGTTCCCGGCCAAGACTTTTATGTTGCTGATGAAAGAGGTAATGTTCAAAAAGAGTTCCGGACAAAAAAACAAATAAAATTCCCTAAGAAATTTCTCGTGTGGCAAGCTATTTGCAATTGTTGCTAACGAAGCTAAGGATTTGTGGCATCAGGCACGATAAACACAGAAATTTATGTTACGTAGTGCCTACAAAAATGACTTTTACCTTTTTTGCGACAGCTCCGAGTGCCTACATATTTTTGTCTTGATGTGGCATCATATCACTATGAAGAAAAAGGCACTTGAGTGGTATTTAAAGAATAATGTAATTTTTGTACCACGAGAGGCAAATAAACCTAACTGTCCAGAACTTAGGCCTGTGGAAAGGTGCTGGGCTCTTGTAAGAAAAGTAATTGAAGAACACAGGAAAGCTGTTCCAGAACATGTCCGATTTTAAGTGTCGATGGACCACCTCCTCCAAAAAGGTAGCAGAAGCAACTGTAAAATCTTTAATGGAAGGACTTCCGAAAAATCGATAATGTTATAAATACGAAATAATTAATTAAGATTTCAATGTTAAACAAATTTTTACAATATGCCAATAAATTTGCGTATTTTAAAGAGTTTGAGTTTTATGTAACTTAATGCAACTACAAATTTCTTTACACTCCTTATTAGAAATTTAAATTAGAAAACAGTAAGGAATTACATTACAGTGACTGGGTTATTGACCTAGTCGAAATGTTACTTGAGTTTGGGACTGCAGAGTTTGGAAATCTTTACTTCTTCGCACAACATGCTAATTAGGCATACCCCCATAACTATCATAGATTTAACTTTGTAATGAATCTGTTTTTAACGTAACGTTACCTAAGCGTGCGTTAGTTGAAATGAATTATTAGAATCTCCCATATGTTTCATATACCCGTATGTAGTATCTACATGCTTTGGTATTGTAAACAAGCAAAATCGGTAATAATTTGAGAAGATGTAAGTCAAAAGGTATGATAACAATAATTTTTTTTCCACATTTTTAACAAAAAACTAAAAATTATTCAGCTCCTTTTTTTTTATTTACTGACCTCGTTGTTTTCATTCATATACATGGTGTACCTTTAGGGTTTGAAAAAACCCGTAAAGTAATTAGCAAAAATAATTTGGTAATTTTCTTTTTCAATAAATCAAGTTTCCAAAGCTACTTTTGTATACGATATTAACTTCACACAGGGACAACTAACAAATTTTTTGAAAACAGAAAGAAGCCCTTGATGCACCTTGAAAAGGCAAGATGATGTTTGAGACGAAATGGGGGACTATATCAGACACTCAGCCCCCTCAATATGGGTATAAATTGACGAGCATATTACATTATACTCTGAAAAATTTCAAAGTCCATATATAAATTCGTGTAGGGTGAATATCGTAGCTGACCACAACCATTTCGGGTTTTATGTTCGACCCCCTTCCTTTTTCAATGACTTCAAGGTTGTCTACTTTATTGCACTGATTCTGACATTTTCTTTAAATTAGAAAACAATTTTACACTGCCAACAATCTTTATTGGCCAGTTCTTTGTAATCGCTAGCATCTCCTTCAGAGTGAGGTGTCTCATAGCATCCACATACGCTGCTATCTCAGAATCCTTCAGACATATTCTATAAATATCAACATCCTCGATCTGAAAGTTGCAAATCAATATTGGCACAGGAAACAAAATGGTGGATTATATATTTTTTTAAATTAAATTCAAGATGGTGTCTGAAACAAAATGGCGGTTTTAATACTTTTTGAAACCACTCTACTCTACAATAGCAGAATACAGTACATTTATAAACAATCCAAATCAAAGATGGCCTCTAAAACAAACTGACTTATCACGTTTAGTTTTAATCATAGAAGCGTTAGCGCCACGTTCTATAAAATTATTCTAGGCTGGTTAGCGCCTTCTAACGTTGTGGACATGTCCAGTGTTAACAAGATTCGTGTAGCACTCCTACTTGTTCGAAATACAGAACATTATTAAAGAACTTTTCGACGAAACTATGAAAAATTATATCCAGTAAACGATAGTCACATTTTTAATTTTAATTAATTTTTTTGGTATTTTCCATTTTTATACCCTTCAGCATGAGTGGCAAGGGTATATATAAATTTGTCATTCATCTGTAATTTTTATAAAATTCCTTTAAGACACCATAAAGCATATCAATTTATATGTTGTTTTTATCTTTCCTTTAGCCTCCTGATGTCTCACGGACTCTATCAACTATATAACCATAATAAATCAACACAAACTGTTAAGTCTTCTGCAGGTAGGGGCTATGTTTGCAGCATGAAATAATTCATTAGACCTTTGTGTAAAATTAAGTTTACTCCCCCAAGTCTTATTAAGTAGTTATAATTATAAAAGAGTTGAAAATAATTCAAAATATATAACTTACTCTGCGCTACCTTGTAGTAATCTTATTTGAGAGTAATTTTTATTCGATTAAATTTAAACTCATATAATTGTTTACCCCACTGCTTATGTTTAAGCAAACTTAAATATTTAAAATGTTTTAATTTTAACAGTAGTTTCTTATGAAAATTTTCAGGGGGTGTCAATGTAATTCTTAATATTTATCAAATATTTCTCTATTGCAACAAGTCGATCAGGGTCGAAAATATTATACCTTAGACCCCAGTCAATCTATATATATAAAAGTGAAACTCTGTGTGTGTGTGTGTGAGTGTTAGCTATAGACTCCGAAACTGTAAAACCGATCGGGCTCAAACTTTGGTAAGTTGTTGTACACATACCAGGGAGTGTTTATGGGTGGAAAAAAGTGGGCGGGGCCACGCCCATAAAAATTAGTTATCATTTTTAGCTACTTGCACTTTACCGATTTTTCTCAAACTTTGCACACATATCGAGCTGTCATGACTAAATAATTTCGTGATAAGAAAAGTGGGCGGGGCCACGCCCCTAAAAAAGTTTTAATTTTGAGGTACTTGCACTGGACCGATTTTTATGAAACTTTGCACACATATTGGGCTGTCATGACTTTATGATATCGTGATTAGAAAAGTGGGCAGGGACATGCCCATAAAAAAAAGTTATAAGTTTGAGGTACTTGCACTGGACCGATTTTCCTAAAACTTTGCAGACACACTAAGCTGTCATGACTTAACAATTTTGTGATTAGAAAAGTGGGCAGTGCCACGCCCATAAAAAAAGTTATCATTTTGAGGTACTTGCACTGGACCGATTTTTCTGAAACTTTGCACACATATTGAGCTGTTATGACTTTACAGTTTCGTTTTTAGAAAAGTGGGCAGGGCCACGCCTATAAAAAAAATTATAATTTTTAGGTTTCTGCACTTGATATTCAATAAAAATTCAGAATGCATTTTGATTCATTAAGGGGCGTAGCAACGCGCGCCGGGTTTGGCTAGTAAGATATAAAACAAGTAACAGTGCTATATTCGGCCGTGCCGAATCTTATATACCCTTCACAACGTGTAGTCATGCAATAACAATTGTTTGTATCACCATTCATCTCATATAAAATACGTAATACATGTAAAAAACATACCAAAAAAAATATATTAAAAATAAAAAAAATTACAAAAAAAATTAGATAAAAAAATTAAAAAAAATTTTTTTAAAAATTTTTTAAAATTTTTTTTTAAAATTGCTGATTACTGCAGCAAATATTTTGAACATGTTTGTTGGAAATTCCTTAAGCGAAATTAAAAATAAATAGACCAAAAACTAAATTTCATTAAACCAAATAAAATTCCTTTGCACAGACGCTAATATTTGTAAGCAGTTCAGCAAAGTTATTGTTATAAACGATGACATAAAGGCTGATATGTTACTTATCATTAGCTTAACCAAGTAAATAACTAACGCACTTAGAAACACGTTTTTAATTCTCCTTTATCCTCAGGCTCTTAGTAAACACTCAATCTAATACTGGCAAACAGCCCAGCACGTGTCACTACAAATCAAACAAAAACATTAAGACATTTTTGTAAAACCTTTTAAATATTTAATAAGTAAATGTTTAAAATCAAATCAAATCAAATAGAGAAAAAATTATTGCAAAATGAAAGAATAAGTTGAATTAAAGGCAAACGAACTGCGAGTTTAAAATTTAGTTCTGCATTCGCATCGGTGACAGTAACATTTAAAAAACAATAAAAATGAAATTAAAGACTTTTAATGATTTCACTAAAGTGGCAGATTTTTTTTATCTTACAATCGGCATAGAACCCTATCGCAAGCAGGAAACTTCAAAACGCAAACAAATTCTTATCACTGTAGCATATTATTTGGGTCTCATCAACATGAATTATTGTCTGGTTACAGAAACACTGTTTGTCGTTATGGCCATAGCCAAAGGTGAAAATTTTGTCGAGGCAGTTATGGCAATGTCGTATGTTGGTTTTGTATTGGTAGGCATTTCCAAAATTCTATTTATTAGATCGCGTAAAGAGGACTTGACACAATTTATAAATGGCTTGCAGGAAATATTTCCCAACACACACGAGTTGCAGGCAGAATTTAATACGCCATTTTATTTACGGCAATGCTCTCGCCTAACCCAAAGTTTTACTTGGATGTACATGATTCTTATATGGACCTATAATCTCTTTAACATCATGCAGTATTTGATATATGATGTTTGGTTGAAAATACGCCAAGTGGAAAAAACTTTGCCCTATTTTATGTATGTACCCTGGAATTGGCAAAATAACTGGTCATATTATTTGCTGTATGTGTCGGAAAATTTTTCGGGTTATACTTCAGCTGCAGGGCATATATCTGCAGATTTATTGCTCACTGCTTGTATGACGCAATTACTAATGCACTTTGATTATACGTCTTACAAACTAACAAGTTATCAAGTGAAAACGTGCCTCAACGAAATAAATAAGGACAAAGGTTATGCCCTAGATTTGGAGTTTTTAAAAACTATCATAATATACCACACTAATCTATTGGAGTAAGTTATTATTACTTTCTTTTATTTGACTTAATTTTTTTAAAAGAACTTAATTTCTTTGTAGTTTGTCAGATCAGTTAAATAATATATTCGGTATACCGTTGCTGTTTAATTTTGCCACCTCCTCTTTCGTTATCTGCTTTGTGGGCTTTCAGATTACCATAGGGACAACAACTGAAACCGTTATGAAATTATTATTATTTCTAGTTTCATCTATAGCCCAAGTATATTTGATTTGCTATCATGGCCAGAATCTGATTGATGCGGTAAGAGTTTTTCTTATGTCATCTATATAAATATCGTCGTTCGGAAATTATTGTGTTCTATATGTATAGGTTTTATGCGTAACTTAAAAATTAAATTAAAATTTAGATTTTTTTATTTTATTTTAAAGAGTACAAATGTAGCTAAAGCTGTTTATAATCAAAATTGGACTGCTGCTGATGTGCGCTACAAAAAACTGTTATTGTTGATTGCAAAACGTGCCCAAAAGCCAGCAGTATTAAGAGCCACCTCACTTATATTTGTATCGAGGGCAACCATGACAGGGGTAAGTTTCATTCATTTTTTGATTGGAAACGAATAAAAAAAATACAAATCTGTTTACTTGTTACAGCTAATGCAAATATCCTACAAGTTTTTTGCCTTGCTTCGTACAGTGTATTCGAATTAAAAAAATAAATTTTAAATTTTAAGAACAAATGCATTAAACGGAAAAAACTACCAAAAACTTTATTAAAAAAAATTTTAGTTATAAACCTACATATCATAACCTACCATAAGCAACTAGAAACGCTATATTCGACCGTGACGAATCTCATAATACCCTTCACCATCCTAAAAGTATAGTAACAAAATCGTAACTTAGCCTAGATTTAATATTAAATGCCATTATGTTTTATTATTTCCGACGCCATCTTTAATTTTGAATTTTTATATTGCTAGCCCTTTCTTTTGCTACCCACATCGTTCCTCTCTTTTATCCAAAAGTAACACAAGAATTCGATTTTCGCTTGTAAATTTTAAGAAAAAAACCGAAACTTTTGTATTTGTGTGCTTATATCTCAGTTAGTTTGAAACCGATTTGTCAGCTCTTCTCAGCAGTATTTTTCGAGACTGCGGATTTTATTATGGTGTCTCTTACATGAGCAAATATTAATTAGAACTTGATATGTTCAAAAAAATATATATATATATTTCAAGATTATTTTTGCCTACAACTTTGTCGGTTGATAATCGAGTTATACAACATTTTTTAAGAATATATTCAAAGGTACATCGTACCTACTAATAGTAAAAGACTTCTTTATAAAATAATTTGGGGCTAAAAATGTTTGATTTTTTTTTGTGAAAATATGAAAAAGAAAACTTAGGCAGTCGTATTTATTTGTTCATATCTCAGAAAGTTATGGAACGATAGTACTGGATTTTAAAAGACAATGATTGCCGTATATTTTTAAAAGACTAATATCACATACTGAGATCAGAGTAACATGTGAGGGCTTATAAAAGTTTATTTCAACCAACAAATGGACATATGGACAAATAGCCCAATCGACTCCCCTAGTCATAAGCTCTCAGAAAATATATACTTTATGGGCTCGGAAATGAATTTTTTAATAATTAAAAATGAAATGACAAATGGCCTTCGTCATCACTGGGGAAGGGTATAAAAAGAAACAGGAGAGAGTAAACCGGTAATCTAGTAAAACACATAATTTTTAAATCAAATTAGTTGTTATAACTGTGAAAAAAAATAAATAAAGATTTTTGTCGCTTTAGTTATTAATTTTTTATATTTTTTTAGAAGGTATAAATAAGTATGTCATAGAACGTTAAAAAAATTACAGAAAAACAGGTTTGAGTGAAATATTTTGCATTGAAGAATTTAACCACCCCCATTTTTGAACTGCCCCTCCCCACAAGTGTTGACAACAAAAAGTTCATCAAGTGCAACAGGGTGGGGAGATCACCGTCTTCCTGCTCCGAATCTTCACTTGAATCTTCATGTTTAACACCAATTAGAAAAGACCGGCGCGCGTTGCTACGCCCCTTAATAAATAAAAATGCATTCTGAATTTAAATTGAATATCAAGAGCAAAAAAGTAAAAATTATAATTTTTTAATGGGCGTGGCACTGCCCACTTTTCTAATCACGAAATTGTAAAGTCATGACAGCTCAAAATGTGTGCAAAGTTTCACAAAAATCGGTCCAGAGCAAGGATCTCAAAACTATAACTTTTTTTATGGGCGTGGCCCTGCCCACTTTTCTAATCACGAAAATATATAACCATGACAGCTCAATATGTGCGTGCAAAGTTTCAGGAAAATCGGTGAAGTTCAAGTAGCTGAAAATTATAACTTTTTTTATGGGCGTAACCCTGCCCACTTTTCTAATCACAAAATTATATAGTCATGACAGCTTAATATGTGTGCAAAGTTTCAGAAAAATCGGTCAAGTGCAAGTAGCTAAAAATGATAACTGATTTTTTATGGGCGTGACCCCGTCCACTTTTTTCCACCCATAAACACTCCCTGGTATGAGTACAATAACTTTCCAAAGTTTGAGTCCGATCAGTTTTACAGTTTCAGAGTCTATAGCTAACACACAGACAGAGTTTCACTTTTATATATATAGATTAAAAAATACTCCTCATACGCCCTCAAATCATCCGGCACATCAACCGGAAAATAATTTTCAATAATTTATGTTCATCCATTTTATTTTAATGTAAAAATACGCTTAAGACAAAGACGAATTTCTAAAGTGTCAAACATAGCTCATTAAACAAAAGAAAATGACCGATAATGTGATGTGGAAACACGACAAGATATGTAGGTAGCGTTAGGTGTCAAAAACCCAAAACATAAAATTTAGACTTTAATTTACGTTTTGGCCTCTACTGAAAATTTTACTCTGGCAAGATAAGGTCCTTTTTGACATTTCGCGTCACATATATGAGTTTCAATCACGAAAATGGTAACTTTAATTAAAAAATTATTTGTTTTTCCTTCAATCATCAAAACAATACAATTTATTAAAAAAAAGTTAATTTTTATAATTGAAAAAAATATTGAGAAAATTTCAATTAGAACAGTTTTAAAAAATCAACTAAAATTTCTTTAATATACAAAAATGATTTTAACAAATTCAATTACTTCTACAATTAAAATTTGTAATTAATTAAATAAAAACATTTATTGCGCATTAATATAATTTATTAACTCTGACCTTATTTAAGTCAGAAATTAAAACAAAAAAAATATTTTCTTTTTAAAATTTATTTATTCCTATCATACATATCGTTGGTCACAGTTAGAAAGGCGCTTACTGAAATAATTGAAACTTTAAAGGAAAAGGCAAAAACGTAATTGAAACTGAATTATCATAATGTAATCTGCTTTGTAAAATTTCTTGTTAGGCTGTCAATTTTGATACTATTGTATTAAATTTGTGTATCAAGGTATATTTGTGCGAATTGTATTCGAATCACCGATAAACTCAATTTCGTAAAAAATACGAGTCTTTCTACTAGTGATAATCGATATTTCGTTACATACAAAGGTGGCCAGCTTCATTGCAACTTTTTTGAATGTGATTTCAAAGAACTAAATTTCTACTGAATAGCTCAAACCTCTTACTACCTGTTTATATTTTAAGCTGTCAACATCTTTTGCTTATATTGTTGTTGTTGTGTAAGTAATTTTAAATATACAATTAATGATTTAAAATTCTTAAATACCTGTTATCAGTTTACTCGGTAGTGCATTATTAGTATGCTTACTATTACCACTACACATTTTAATATTGTAGCATAAAGGGCGTTTAATTATAGGATTCTTAATGTCTACATATATTTAAGTATTTCAGTTCTTTATTAATTTCAATGTTCACATTTCTTATATACATATTTATATCTATATTTATATTGTTATACCCTTCACTTGTGGTGCCCAAGAGTGTGTATAGCTTTGTCATTCCATTTGGAATTTCTGAAATATTTTTTCGTACCCTTAAAGTATATGACCAGAGGAATCGATTGAGCCATCTCCATATGTCCGTTGGTTGGTTGAAATCAAATTTTAGAAGCTCTGACATGTTGCTCAGATCTGTATGTATGAGATCAACTTTTTTAAAAAATATTAAAAAATCGAAACGTTATTAAACTCCAGTACAACAATATTTTTCCAACACTTTCTAAGATATAGGCAGATAAATACGACTGTCTAAGCAGGTTATTTATTGTAAATTTCAGGCTCTAAATTTACTTGTCGTGATTTATTTATTTTTTCTTTCGATTACATTGTAGACCAAAAATTTTCCACAACTTTGTAAATTGTCCGCCAAATAACATTTTTTTTTTAATTGCTATAAAAACAAAAAGTGTAGCTTCGGCTGTGTGGCACGTAGCGCCGTCCTGTTGAAACCAAATGTTGCCAATATCCTCTTCTTCAATTTTTGTGAACAAAAATTCGTTCAACATGGCCTGATAACGATCGCCATTGACTGCGGCCACTCCTTGCTCATTTTCGAAGAAAATTACCCAATTATGCCTCTGGACCGAAATTCGCAGCAAACAGTAACTCGTTTTGGGTGTATCGGCTTTTCAATGTATGCGTGCGGGTTTTATGTGTTCCAAATGCGACAAGATCAAAATGAGCTTCATCTCAAAAGATGTTTTTTTTTTTTGGCAAAATCGGCCAAAATAATATCGCAATATTTTTTAGCGTTGTTCAAGCGTATACACAACCATATTCGTTCAGCGGAAGGATAAAACTAATTATCTGTCAAATCAGACATGAGTTAAGTGTTACCATTCACAAAATTAGCACTAGTTGAAACAAAAACCTTAGATGGTGGACCCTTTATAACGGCAAAAAATCTAAGTTCGGTTTTAAATGGCATTCGGTTTTTATCTCTTTAACCAACCAGTTATAATTAGTTGATTAAACTATGTGAGTATTCTTGATTTGTGATTGGTGTTTTTATTTAAAGACATTCGATTGTTGCAGAAATCCCTTTCTGCACCTTTTCCCAATAAAAAATTCTATTTTTCATACATCAGTCATAATACGTATACGAAACGTCATCAACGAATTAGAAAAAAAGAAATAATTATAATTATTTACCGGAAAATTGGCTTGATCAGACAACGTGAAAAAATTCAACTATTTAAAAGAGAATTATGTTAAATATACCGGGATACAAGATATAATGCCTTTGAACACATCTACATTAAAACTCAAACACTTTTTATATTTAAAACAATGTGCACTTTGTAGACTACTCATCAGTTTTATTAAATGTATCCTTTAAAATCAAATCATTGAAAAATTACATTTTAAATAATACTTTTTCAACTGACAGACATTTTTTTTTGGTTTACGAAAACTTTTAATATCCACTAAAGAAATTAATTAAAAATAAAATAAAAATTTAGAAACAAATAAAAAATTCAATAAATCAAAAAAAATAAGCAATAATATTTTCTGCATATATTAATAAATATTTATTTGACACCATTTTGTAATGGAGGCCTTTAAAGATTTAAAATTTTTTAAAATGTATTATAAGCCTCTTATGTAATATCCCTATTGACCTTTATTTTTAGCCAATTTTGACTACAGAGGCAATGTTGGTCACATAGCCAGATTCTAACCGGTAGCCAGCTGTACTCTATGTGTTAAATCCATGAAGCCATTATTTCTAAATCTCACAGAGGTACTATGAAACACTTGAACTTTTCAACAATAGTTTAAGCATGCTATAAGATTATAAAGTTATTTCTAAAACTGTACCTATAAGTAGATTAAACTGTAATAGTAAAAATTGGAAATTTGGCGCCATAGGACTAGAGAAATAACTCACTGATCATTTTGTCAAACTAAAGTTAGTACTTTTTGTTATTTGATAAGTCCATGAAATGCACAAAAATTGGGCAAACCCCGACTTTTTATAAATTGCATATTCAGATATGCTAAAAATGATTATGAATCCAAATTAGATGCAGTATTAATAGAAAAAAACATAAGATTACTTCCAAGTTACTACTTCACGTTAGGTTGTACAACGAAAGTTCACAGAATGCCGTAGACATTTTACCTGCTTTCATGCTGGTTTTGGGTAACTGACAACACTTTTTTTATTGACGTTTAGTTTGATTTTAAGTAGTTTTAATAAAATATTTTATTATTTTTTTAAATGCTATTAAGTTTAATATTGGTTGTCCACAATAGTTTCTCTATAACACCATGATTTTTTATTTATAATTATTATCTGTGAATTTGTTAATAATAATATAATCTATAATTATATATGTACATACATTCGTGAGAATTCACAGATTGTTATGTGCGTTTTGAAGTAGGTAGTTAATATAACGCCCATTACAAAATATTTTTATTTCGGAAATACAAATATTGTTTCATTCGAACAATTTTGTAATGGTCATTAGGACAAATATTAAAGTTAGCATACACTATTTAGGGTGTAGATAAACAGATAGACTAGGAATGTACTTGTGTACTTCCATAGCACATAAAAGTTTTTTATACCCTTCTTTAACGCCAGAACAATACAGTAATTCTCATGACTTAAACATCATGGCTCATCGAGGAGATGATGGATGGCAATATTTAAAACTTAGCAACGGTAGCCAACTCACAAAAAAAATTCTAAAACTTCGCTTTATAAGTAATTTGTTTTGGATATTTAAAAACATGAATGGTAGTTACAAAATGTAAACAGACGTCATCGATACGATATTGCATGACGTCGCTGAGTTTAAAATAGACATTAATAAAAACAAGTAAAAATGCTATAATTGACCATGTCGAATCTGATAATACCCTTTGCCATCAAGTATATAGGTAAAGTGACTACATCGTAGCTCGGCTTAAATCAATTGATATATGCAATTTTGTTTTACTATTTCCGATGCCATCTTTAATTTTGAGGTTTCACATACTGAACTATATCTAAGTAGTCAAGGCCTTTCATTGATGGATTAGGACACAAAAAATTATTCGCTAATTTGTTTAGGATGCCATGTTGGTTTTAAGTTTTTAACAGTTTTCCATATGCAAGCCCTTCATTTGCTACCATTTTATTTTGGACGCTAACTTGGATACTTAGTTTGTTTTTTATATAAATCGTTTATTCAAAATTAAATTATTACAAAAACAGTATAGCCTCAGCGTCCATAGGACATTATTGAGGTCAGTTGGCAAGATATTTGTAACATTGTTTATTTTATTTTACTTATTTCTTATATTTTTTTTTTTACTACGAATATTAAGGGTATTTTAATGAGAGTATATTTTAATTTACTAAATTTGTGGCGGCCATCTTGAATTTTAATTCTTTTACAATACCTTACATTCTGCTAGTCAAGCCCTTTCTTCTGATAACAATATCGTTTCACCTTGCTATCCTTTTTGTGTGTTAGCGTGTACAAAAATTGATTAGTAGCTTTGATAATTTGCTATATTTAAAAAAAATGTATGCATATATTTTGCAAAATCCTTTTTTGGTTATAACATTGTCGTTTCGAAACTGATTTATGCGAAATTTTTGGAACAATATCACTAGAAGCAGATCGTACCTACAAATAAATAGTAACAAACATCTCTATAAGTTTACATAGGGCTAAAAGATATTGATTTTTGTGGTAAAACTGGGGCAGTCATTGAATAATTTTGTTGATTTTTTTTACAAATTTAAATATTATTTAAAACAAAATTTATTCAAGACGAGATTTAGTTAATTTTGTATATACCATTGAAGGAATAACGAGCCATTTCAGTGGAAAGACGGTAGCGGAGTACTAAAATTGATTTCGGGATGACTAATGTATGAAAAGGAGAATTTTTTATTGAGAGAATGGGGCAGGACGGGATTCCTGCAGAACTAGGATATCTTTGAATAAAAACACCAATCACAAATTTCAATTCAAGAATACTCACATAAGTAGTTTATTCTGGTTAGTTGGTTGAAGTGATAAAAACCAAATGCCATTTATAACCGAACTAAACTTTTAATCGCCAGACAACATTGCGGTAAAAATTAGGTCTACAATATAATCGAAAGAAAAAAATTAATAATTCACAATAAGTAAATTGAAAGCTAGAAATTTTCAATAGATAACCTTTTTAAACAGTCGTCTTTATCTACTAATATTTCCGAAAGTTATGGATTAATTGTGCTGGATTTCAATAAAATTTAAGTTTTTAATATTTTCGAAATATTGATAATACCACTCATATAGATCGGAGCAGCATGTGGGCGCTTCTAAAAATTGATTTCCACTAACACACGGACATATGGAGATGGCTCAATCGACTCCTCTGGTCATAAGCTCTCGGATATGTTTTCCGAGATACGGAAAACAATATTGCAGAAATTACAAACAGAATGACGAAGCTATATACACCCTTGGGCACCACAAGTGAAGGGTATAACAATATATTTAAGTATATAAGAAATGTGAACATTAAAATTAATAAAGAACTGAAATATTTAAATATATGTTGACATTAAGAATCCTATAATTAAACGCCCATTATGCTACAATATTTAAATGTGTAAAAGTAATACTAAGCCTACTTAAAATGCACTCCCGAGTAAATTAATAACAGGTATTTAAGAATTTTAAATCGTAAATTATATATTTGAATGAGAATTTTAAATCGTAAATTGTATATTTGAAATTACTTACACCACAACAACAACAATATAAGAAAAAGATGTTGACAGTTTAAAATATAAACAGGTAGTAAGAGGTTTGAGCTATTCAGTAGAAGTTTAGTTCTTTGAAATCACATTCAAAAAAGTTGCAATGAAGCTGGCCACCTTTGAAGACTTTGCTAATTTTGCAAATTTCTTTTACAACACTATCGGCGTAGAGCCCTATCACAAGAAGGAAACATCGCGATTGAAAACCGTAGTGATCACTTCAATATTTTATTTAAGTTTCATTATTTTATTTTTTGACTTGCCGGCAAAATTCGGATATGTGATATTGGCACTGGTTAATGGGGATCATTTTATCGAGGCCACACTGACCATGGCCTATATTGGCTTTGTGTTGGTGGGCTTTTTTAAAATGCTTTTTGTGCACTCTCGTAAAGACGATTTAACGACGCTCGTCAGTGGCCTGCAGCAAATATTTCCCAAAACACCAGAGTTGCAGGCGGAATATAATACGCATCATTATCTAAAACAGTGCTCTCGCATAAACAAAAGTTTCACTTGGCTATACATGATCGCCATATGGACCTATAATCTGTATAACCTTGCGCAATATTTCGTATACGATTACTGGTTAAATATACGAGAGATTGGTAAAACTTTGCCATATTTTATGTACATACCCTGGAACTATGAAAATAATTGGACATATTATATGATATATGCTTTGCAAAATATCGCCGGCTATGCTGCAGCTGCAGGCCATATATCTGGAGATTTGTTAATCACTGCCTGCGCCACACAACTAATTATGCATTATGATTTTACGTCTCGCAAAATCTCTGATTATCAAGTGAAAAAAGGCCAAAAAAGGCTTAGTGCGAACGAAGGTTATACTTTAGATCTGGAATTTTTAAAAAATATTATACAATATCACAACAATCTGTTGGAGTGAGTGGTCAAATCAATAAAATTTTGTTAATAATAATTAAATTCTTTTCAACAGTTTGTCGGATCAACTGAATAGTGTCTTTGGTATAGCTTTGCTATTCAATTTTGTCACCTCATGTTTCATTATCTGCTTTGTGGGTTTTTTGATTACGGTGGGAGCAACAATAGAGACCATTTTAAAATTATTGCTATTTTTAACGACCTCTACAGTCCAAGTTTACCTAATTTGTTATCATGGCCAGAATCTAATGGATGCTGTAAGTTTGAGTGTTCACTCTTAATATCTTAGAATGTAGATTTTTTTCTCGAAACTAATCTTGTAGAGCACCAATGTAGCTGAAGCTGTCTATAATCAGAGTTGGACAAATGCCGATCTGCGCTACATGAAAATGTTGGTTTTAATTGCACAACGTGCACAAAAGCCCGCATTATTAAAGGCCACCTCATTTGTATCCGTAACAAGAGGAACCATGACAGAGGTTGTTAATTAAATTTAGGGTTTTATTAATTAAACAAACAACTTTAATTTTCTTTTTATAGCTCATGCAAATTTCTTATAAGTTTTATGCTTTACTCAGGACAATATATGCCGAGTAAAACAGGAGAAGTTCGGGAAAAATATATGTATAAAAACTCAAACTCAATTTTATTTTTATTATTCATATTTATTATTAAGTTAATCATTATTACTAAGTGTCCTCAAAAAATTATCTGCACAACAGCATTTCAAACCTTGGCTCAATATGAAATAAAATTAACCTTAAAATTTTAATTTTGATAAAATTTTTTGTCTAAAAGTTGGTATTAAATTAAATTTATCCTTTGAACAACTTTTCTTTGTATTTTAACATATTTTTAATTTCATAAAAATTTTAAGCAATCCTTTTTGAAAAACCACAGTAATTTACTGTCATAAATTTCTGAGTGAATGTGAAAAGCTATACGTGATTTTAACTAAAAACTGATGGTTTTAATAATATCTCCCTGAGAATTTTTAGCCTTTTTTAGTTTTTATATGTTGAATTTAGCCTTTTTTATCACCAGGAATTGGCAACACTGATCACAAATGTTTCAATAAGTTTCACGGCAGCAGCAAAATTTGACTGTATTTGGATTAAAACAGAGGCAATCTCTTTTCTTGGCTCATATCTCAGCTCGTGATCAGAGATCTGCAACGAATACTCATGAAGTAAATCAACTTGAACCATGATTCATTGCTTCGTTGATTTATACGCATTCATAATTATTGCAAAGTCTTCACTACTTATACTCACTTTTAAATTTAAGGTACATATAGGGCTCATATTCAGAAACATGTATGACTAAAAACTATCTTGCACTCTCCGACCTGGCAACATTGTTTATTCTAAATACAAATTCATGTTGTTGAATCAACTTGAATCACTCAATGAAGATAAGTATTTTCCTAAAAATATGAATCAACGTGGGTAGTTTTGCGAATCATATAAATGTGGGACGGTATAAGTTTAAGTACTACGTAGTACTCATGTTCATTGTGAGTTGTACTTATAAATCAACGTTGTTGTGGTTACGCGTACGTCAGCTCAGTTAAATTTCAATGATTTATACGCACTTATACTCAAATTTTATGACTCATTATAAATATTGAAAAAACGACTTAAAGCCGATCACTGCTCGTGATGTATCCGCATAACTGATTTGCAATAACGAAATTCTCGAAAGCACATGTAATAAACTACTTCTTAATAAGGGTCTGAAGTATACATATGTATGTATATGTGTACGTCAAAGAGTACAGTGAGGTACATCATACACACGGACATAGCTTAATTAATTTCTTTATCTATGAGGATTCAGAACTTTATAGGATCACAAGCAAATATTGTAGAAATTACAGACATAATGACAAACATATAAGAATTCTTACAATTACCATAGCCACAACCATAAAAATTAAGCATTATGATTATGACGGTCTAATGTACACTAAAACGCAATACGACTTGTTCATGAAAACTAGTTTTTTTTAAATGCATGTACAAATTAATATGATATGGATGCGAACTGTTTCTTAGTTATAAAAAAAAATACAATATTGTTAATAAAAACGTAAAAACACTCGGATTACTATTCAACATATTAATAGATATATATTTAAATTGGCCATTAATTTACTTTAAAGTTCCCTTGCTAAGTAAGACAACTTTCTATGGTATAAAAAGGTTCCAAATCCTACGAATTCTAGCAATAAGTGTGATTGCTCATTACAACAGCAATAAAATAAAGAAATTAATACAAAACGGCAAATACGTGAGACATACATATGTATTGGTAAATTTTTATGTTTTGCATAAAAGATTTATTGAACTCAATTGAAAAAAAATCATAGAAAAAGCAATCTCAAAAACGCAAAACGAACAAAACAACTAAAATTGCTATATTCGGCCGAGCCGAATCTTATATTCCCTTCACAACGTGTAGCCATGCAATAACAATTGTTTGTATCACATCTCATTGGTATGAAATACGTCTATACATATATGTTTCATTATCTTTATAATGACTTTATCCGTTTAAAAAAAATCTCATTGTAAAATTATAAATTGCGTTTATGTAAGTATTTTTAAAAAATAAAAAAAAATAAATACAAAAAGAAGAGAAACAAGTAAGAGCACTATATTCGGCTGTGCCGAATCTTTTATACCCACCACCAATTTTGTGTACATTTAAAACACAATATTTATTATTTTGTTAATCATTATGGAATAATCTCTTTATAATAAAATATGTATAACTTTCTTTGTAGAGGGTGGTTAAATTTTAAGGGCACATGTTGAAGGTGAACTACACCAAGTATTTAAATTTGTTTTCTGCATTTCATTTGACAGTTCACAATCTCAAACTTACTCAATTTGATCCGTGGAAAGATACGCAAATGAGCAACGCGTTAAAGTTATTCAGGTTTTTTTTATTAAAATGGGCGTTCAAATCAAAATGCATTTTTTCCACTTAGTAATTCTTTTGATCAACATAATCGTTCAAATTCGTCCACAATCGGGAGAATTGTAAAAAATATTGAAATTTCGGCAAAACAGGTCTGTATAAAATGTTAGAAAATCTGTGAATGCCTTCTTAGTTCGTTGAATGGGAACCACTGCAGCCTTTTGCGATAGTGTGGCAAAAGATCAGTTAACTCCGACTCATCATCATGCCTAACAATTGAGCATCAACATTTTCATTGAAAATTTGGAGTATCAGATAGAGGAGTGGCGCTAAAGTTGGGGAGGGGGGGGTGGTTGGTGTATCATTTGGCCGATATTTTGTTAAATACATAATTGAACCATACAAATGTTATAATTACAAAAAGAAATAATAATATTTTCCTAAATAATTTGTGTTTTATTTAAATTCAACATCGGTCCTTAAAATTTAACCACCCTTTATAACTTCGATATGCTACTAAAATACTTTTGTAAATTTAGTCTTTCAATGAAAGTGGGCGTTAAAGCAGGCATGTCAATAAAGTTTCTGCTAATAAATACAACTTAAAAATTTCAATATAGTCCTTTATTTTCACAAAAACTTTGTCAATAGAGAAATTACATGAATTTAAGATAAACCGTTATATGGGAGGTAGGCGTTAAAGTGGGCGTGTCACCTAAACTTTTTGGCATAATAATTACATGGATTAGAAGGATAAACGTAGCAAATTTGATCATCATACCTCTAATTTTGGCGGTTTTATGAGCTTTTAAATTTCACGTAACGTGAAAAGTGGGAGTTACAGTAGGCGTGTCAAAGTTGTTTTTGCGAATGTGTACAACTTAGGTGTTTCAATATAGCCCCTTATTATTCCAAAATCTTTATTAATAGAGAAATTATATGAATTTAGGCAAATCTTGGCTTTCCTATTCATAAGCTTTCAGAAAATATATACTTTATCTGGTCGGAAATGAAAATTGTGGAAATTTCACACGGAGTGACAAACCTATATATCTGTGGCTTGGAGCTAAAAGGGCCATGTCACTTTTTTGCTCTTTTGAGTTAATCATTGCATTAGATTTGTTTTCTTGCTTTAATTAAAACAGCTAAAGTCATACTTAACCCAGAACAGCTTAATAAATAAAATGCCGGCCAATGACTCTATGAAAGCATTTATAAAAGTAAAAGTTCAATTCCAATTTTCTCAAAAGTAAATATTTTGACATTGGCGCTTTTAGCTCCAAGCTACAGATATACACTCACTGTGAAGGGTATTAAAAAAACCGGAACGTAAACAGATACATGTCCCCGTATACGCAGTACATTAAAAAAGTATATTATTTTGTTAAAATATTTTTTAAGACGATTCGAATTTCGTAAACTTGTTTCTAAATTTTGTAAAGTCTTTGTAGTCTTACCTATAAACCACAGAAAATAAACTCGATATTTATACTAATTAAAAGGCAACTTTTGTCATGAAACGGCCTTGTATAGCACCCTTGAATGTATTTGTATTATTTGCATGAAAACTAAAAAAATTAAAAAAAAATAAACATTAAAAAATATATTAGCGACTTACGCATGTTCTTTTGTATACTCTCATTTCTTAATTCAGGTGTTGTTTGTTTCTATTTATTTTTAAAAAATACTATTGTTTAGACTTGTATGAAATGCGGACTGTACTTTAAAGTTTCAATTTTTATATTGTTTTTAATTCTAAGTATGTTTTAAAAAAAAATTTTAATTTTCGCTTTTTAAATGCAAATCAATAATTGTTTTTTATTTATTTATGCTGGTATTTTTAACCTGAAGGCCTTTAATTATTATACAAGTTGTTTTTCTCAATTTTTAATACACATGTATACAAATTAATATGAAATGCAAATAAATTGTTGTTTAATGTATTTTTTCAAGACATCTATTATATTCAGATAAGTGATCAGTCTGCTTTTAAGTTCCTTCGCTGAACAAGCAAACTTTCTATGGGATAAAATAGTTTCAAATCAAATTTAAATAATAAAATAATTACAAATCAGCATGCAATATGGCCACATCAAAAACATAAAAAAACAAATAGACAGAAACTAGAACGTAAACAGATGCATGTTCCCATACTAGTACAAAATGTGTCAATTTGTTAAAATTTCTAGTTTTACGATCCCAATTTAATTCACTTGTCCCTGAAAATATTTGCTTTTAGTTTCTATTTTATTTTAGTAAAGTCTTTGTAGTCTGAACGATAAACAAAAGTAAATAAACTAGATATTTATAATAAACAAAAGTCAGTTTTTGCCAAGCCATCGCCTAAAATAGCACTCTCGACTGTATTTGTAATATTTGAATGAAAACTAAGAAAATACAAATAAAACATTAAAAAAATATTCGCGACGTAAGCATGTTTTTTTTTAATTCAGGTCTTGTTTTGTTTCTACTTATTTTTAAAATATACTATTGTTTAGACTTGTATGAAATGGAGACTGTACTTTAAGGTTTTAGTTCTTATATTGTTCTGGATTCTAAATGTTTTTAATAAAATAAGTTTTTTTAAATTTTCGATGCAAATTATTAATAACTATCTCTTCAGCCATTAGGCCTAGTTTTGAATGAGTGGCTGCGTCAACAAACATTGCCGAATTTGAGACGATACCAATCCTTATAAGATCCTTGGGCGTTTAAAGCATCACGAAATTTTTTTTAAAAATTAACACAAATTTTATCCTTTTTACTTATATTTATTATTAAATTAACAAAATTCCTTAGAGTTTGAAGTTCATCAATGATGCATCCCGGAAGAAAAAGAGAATGTACAAAATTCCAAACCCTATATTTAAATAATTATGTTTTTCTTATTTATTTGATATTGGCTTGAAAGTAGTTATTTATTTAATTTTATAAATAGCTGTGTACATATTTTGTTGTTGATACGTTTCATTGACATCAACTTAAGCACATGTTGACTTTAAGCCGCCTGTATGAATACCCTAAAACAACGGTTTCCTTTTCTTTTTTGTTTTAAATTTTAAATACTGAAATCATTAACCAAAACTTCTGGTATCAGGTAGACATTTCGTTTTAATTTGTAATTAAATAATATAATAGTTTTCGAAATATGAACATAGTTTTGTATAAAAAAATATATTAAAATATATTGCGCTAGCAGAGACCGGATTTTATTCGAAATTCATAAGAAGAAAGATTTAGGTATTTTGTGCCACAAATTGTAAGGTATGATATAGTTATTATAAATAGCATTTCATTCGTTGGAGAGCATTACCCCCTTTTCTGCGATCCTTAAACTTTTTGGCTCTAATTAGAGAAAGGTTTTTAAAAGTAGCTCTCAAAAAGTTAAAATCAAATAGTGATGCAAGTTTTTCAAAAATGACATCAAATATGTTTTGTAAAGGTTTTACCATGTCACCTTTTCTGATGCGGTAAAGTTAACTGATATCGAAGTCAGTTGGATAGATTTTAAGGCCTTTGGCAATTACAGTTCTGTAGATATTAAATTGTATATGTATGTTTTCATTGTGTGGGTGTGGAGGGGTTGTGAGGGGTTGTTTAATTCAATCCAGTTATTTATATATATGAATAAAACAGCTTTCATTAAAATGCCTAATAACAAGATTTACAAAACTGACATTTAAAATTCATAAATTATGCTATAAACTGAGTTTTTTGTACGAGGGTATCACTTTCCCCGCACCGATCGTGTCAGGTTTCGCATGAATAAAGACAAATAAAATAAAAGCGAATTAAACAAGGCTTAAGGTTATAAATAATATAGTCTTGTAGATGTCTCAAAATGTATTTTTTCGTACATTAGGAGCCACTCCTACTATTATTTTCCAGATCATTAAAGCTCAAGAGCTGTTCAACAATTACACTTTTGTGCTAATATTTATATAAAACAATTTTAAGTTATTTTGTGGTCCGCCTCATGTAAAACGTATATTTTTTTTTTTAATGGAATGAGTTCAAATAAAAATGGAAAAAACACTTAGTCGTACCAAAAGTTAACCGTTTGTGCTGCTGCTCAGTGACTTAAAAAACCTTTGCATATAATTATTTTCAGGATCGGATACAGATTATGCGTTTGGGGGTGGTTAAAATATATAAAATTTGCAAGATTTTGTTGCATGTACTTATTTATATGTTTAAAAAATATTGTCAAATTTTTAAACAATTTTAAATTTTTGAAAAATCCTGACAATTTGAAATCAGGACAAACATGACATCAAGTTAAAACACTAATTATATTAAACAATAAAGAAGCAAGTATGTATTCATAAGAAAACTAAGACACAAAAACTACGATAGATCTAACCCTATTATAGATTACCTAAAGCGGATCTAACTAAAGCGTCTATTTAATGTTTTATACTGTAACGATAGTACACGTTTCCCTAAACTCTACTAAGTAATACATTTTATTTAAGACAGGTTTTAAGGTTTTCAATACAGTGTGCATAAGGACAGAGACCAGTAGACTATGCCAGGCTGAAAAGGAGCGTCATTTAAAGCCCAAATCCTTGAAAGTTGTACACGTATGCCTTAATTGGCATGTGGTGCTAAATGTGCAAGCTGCACCTTGGTCTTTTTCGGATTTTGTAATCAATGCAGAAGTTATTCCTTACCATGCATCCATGGGAATGCTTACATTGTTTGCATACTAAAACACAACAAAGTAAAAAGAAAAAAATACACTTATTTCTGTCAACAGTATATTTTTTTAAAATATCTCCTTATGCTGCTGCTACTTTTTTCATCAGTTCCTAAGTAGGCCAATAAGCATTTAAAAAAGAGACCTTTACACTACGTATAAAAATCATGGCTTCTGGTAAGCACTAACAAAGCGACTCAAGAAGCGCTTATTAATAATAAAATTCTTTGTTATGTACTTAAAAGTCTTTATATATAAAAATACTATTGTATAACTGTTAATGTCACGTACGAAATAACAAACTTATAAGTTTTCACGAAACCTTCTTTTGCCATTTGTATTATTGGAGGGTATAAAAACGAGAAGCAATAATACTTTTGTGTTATTCATTTAAAAGTCGTCAATAGTACTTAAACCTTTCGGTATAAGTTTCAAAATAGTGTTATAAAATAGTTTTAAATAAAAAGTCCTTAATAGCGATTCAACTCAAATACGAAAAAAGATATAAAATAAAAAAGGAGACGTCAAAAAATTAAATAACTTTTAGTAAAACAAGGTCCTTTGACACTTATCAACTTATATTCTTTATGTGAGTAAAATATTCATGCTAATATGTTCCAAAAAATTAATTATAAATAAAAAAATACTAAGAAAAGCGAATACATATAAGGAAATTATAACAGTTTGACAACAATAAATAAAATATACAAAAACAACCTCTCAACGTCTAACTATTTTAATACGCATAAGCTGGCTTAACTTAAATTTTCGCTGCATCTAGTTATGTATGTAAGCAACACACTAAAATTTTTATCTGTAGAGAACTTGCGGCCAGTTTCGCTCTTTTCATAAGAAAATAACATTCAATTTAGTGAAAAAATTTTTTGGTTTACCAAATACGATTGAAATGTGGTCGCCCATCCTGTTAAGCTAGCCTTATGCACATTATTGTCAGGACTTAGATCAGTGATGGACAGCAAGAGAAAATATTTTAAAAACATTTATATTTTAAGTTTTTGCATGATTTTATTCTTTGACTAGATATAAAATTCTTTTAATATTGATTTTGTTGTAGGGTTTAAGCTCGTCTCTTTGCAATTCACTGAGGCTGATGCCAGATCATCAGTAGGCTATTTAACGAAATTTTTGAGAACGTTTTAAATGTTACAAGCTCTATAGAAATATATTTTCAAATTGCTATTAACAAAATTAGTTTTAAATAACAAAAAACAATAAAAAAAAACTTCCTCAAAAACCTAACCAATATGAAGATCTGGCGTAAGAACCAGTGAGATGCACATAGACCAGCTTAAACCGGAATAATATTCCGAATAAATAAGCACATATATTACTTATAAAATTTATTAGTTCTAACGTACGTAAAGATTTGTTCGATCTCACTCTAATATAAAACTCTAACATAAAACAATCATTTTATTTGCAGGTTTAAAACCTTCCCTAACCAACACTTTACAAAATGCTAAACTTAAAAGCATTTATAATCACCAGTTTGCTAACAATAACAATTGGAATGAAATTTAAACCGAGTATTGATTTACCTACATCATATAATGAGTTCCAACAATATATTATAGCTGAAGAAGAGTATCAAGCTATCGGTGGGAGTCTGAATCTCACCCAAAATGAAACAGAAGTGAATGATATTTTTCTAAAATATAAACGTGAAGAACTGGAAGAAGGTTTTCGATACTCCAATAAAAACGTAGCTGGTATGCATTTCTTTAAGGCAAAACACCTCATCGATAAGAGTAAAGTCTTTCAGTTTCTACAAAAAATGCCCAAAGGTGCACTACTGCACACACACGCATTAGCCTCAGTGTCATCGGAGTGGGTGGTCAAGAATATTTTTTACATGCCCGGCTTAGTGAGATGTGTAAACAAAGATGGTCTGAACATTTTCACATTCTACAACAATCCACGCAGGCATGATTGCGCCACCGAATTTGTGAGTATAAATGAAGAACGTGAAAATGCTACATCACAGCGACTTTATGATCTTGCGTTGGAGAGGCTGATAAATCTCCACAGGTTTTATCCGGAAAGTAAGTTTTCATATCGTATGTAGAAGACGTAAGAAATATAAAATTTATAATCTTGTCTTCACCGAAGGCAGCACCTCAAATACTGTCTGGAAGAAATTTCAAAATATATCTAAAACACTGTTGGATGCTTTACGATACGTACCGGCTTATAGTGCGTATATTATGCAAATGTTGAACGAGCTGTATGAAGATAATATCATGTATGCGGAAGTTCGTTTGAATTTTGATCAGGTTTTTACAAATAACAACATGAGTTATAAAATATGTCAATTGAGCTTAATTTAATACAAATTATTAGTTATATAGTGACGTAAGCATCTATCATGAGAGTTACGATTACGAAGAACTGATTAGAATCGAAGAGGAATTTAAACGTCAGCATCCAGATTTTTTGGGAATTAAAATAATATATTCTGCTCCTCGTGATGCCACCCTTGAAGAGATTCAAAGACATTTCGACATATTTTTGAACCTACAGTAAGTTTTTTTTTTTGTTTTAAATTTATTCGCAATTTTTAGTAAGCATTAAATTTATAAAAAAAAGGTTATCAAAGTAGAAAAATCTATCAAATGTTTTTATAAACAAACAACACATGAAAATTAAAAAAAAAAAAAATTATAATTTTCTAATATTTTAAAAAATATATCTTTAAAAATTCATTTCTGTTTATTTAGTAAACTAAAAACATATTTTTCTCAAACGACTTTATCGATGGTGGGGAACTTCTTTACGGGTCTTCAAGTAGATCCGTGATTTTTATCATTTTTATTTTTATATCGATTCTATTGAAATCTGCAAGCTATATCTCTCTTGTGAAACGTCTTTTAGGTTTAGAATATTTTTTTACAAATATAGAATTTATAAACTTGTTCTACAACAAATTAATTTTTTTATTTTTCTTTTCAGTGATACTTATCCGAATTATGTTATTGGCTTTGATTTGGTGGGTCGAGGAGATCTAGGAAAACCTTTACATAACTTTACTAATATTCTGCGCCAGAAACCAAACTCAACGAATTATTTCTTTCATGCTGGGGAGACTAGTAAATCTTAATTCTTATTTTAACTTAAATCAAACTAAACCTCAATTTTTTAGATTCGTATGGTGCCTCTGCTGATTTAAATCTAGTTGATGCTATACTCCTGAATTCGAAACGTATTGGTCACGGTTATGCTCTTAGTAAACATCCGATAGTCTGGAATTATGTCTTTCTTTACGACATAGCTATAGAAGTTTGTCCAATTTCAAATCAGGTGTTAAATCTAGTATCGGATTTACGAAATCATCCTGGAGCAACTTTCATCTCAAATGACGCACCCATGGTGATTGGCAACGATAGTCCTGGATTTTGGAATGCGAAAGGATTGAGTTATGACTTCTATTATGCAATAATGAGTTTATCGCCTAAAAATGGCGGCCTTAAGATTCTTAAACAATTGGTCTGGAATTCTATTAAGTACTCGCTGATACCAGAGGATGAGAAAGATAGAGCGTATGATTTGCTAAACCAAAAATGGGAATATTTTATACATGACGTTTTGCTACAGTCAGCCATCGATAACGTATACATGACATAATCACATCTTTTATATAATTTTTCTATTTGGCATAGTAGGAAAAAATAATAAAAATATGCTTTAAATTAACGTCATTTGTATATGCTTACAGTTGCTTGTTAGTTTTTCTACTTTAAATTAGTTAAATTATTTTTCTTATTTATCTCCAATCTACAACTTTGTATATATTAAGTGGAATCTTGTGATTTAAATGACATACCCGTACCACAAGTAAAAAATACTTTTATCTCGTGAAAAATCTATTAATTATATGGAAATCAAAAAAAAAAAATAAGAATTTTTCCTTAATAAGATAAAGCTCCTATACCCTTCACACAAGGGTATATCTGTGGTTTTCATGGGCAACCGCGTATGTTCATTTTATACGATTTTAAGTTAATGATGCCATATTGTTTGGTTTTAAATGGTCTTTACTTGGTTTTAAAAATTTCTCAAATAAGATGGACCCATTCCGATTATTTTAATGGCATAACAACGTAACTTCTATATACAGATATTCAAAAATCGTTTAGCACTTACACTCTCCTAAAAAATTTGATTTTAAGACATACGTAGTTGCCCATGAAAACCACAGATATATAAGTTTGTCATTCATTTTGTAAATTCAGCCATTTTAACTTAAGATCTTGTAGGCAAAAAATGTAAATGGCCGATGTTGAATGTGAACTACACCTTAACGTCAAGTTTGTTTCTGCATTCATTTGACATTTCATTTGACAATTTCAGATTAATTCAATTTGAACCATGGGAAGATACACAATCGAGCAACACGTAAAAGTTATTCAGGCTTATTGTAAAAATGGGCGTTCAAATCAAAATGCATATCGTGCACTTCGTGATTTTCTCGGTCAATTTAATCGTCCAAATGTGCGTACAGTTTTCATCACGTTTCGATGTTGTTTGCAAATTCTACAATAAAAATTACTGGAAAAGCTTTCAGAAAAACCGTGTTAAGGCCCAGATTGTCCCCTAAAATTAATGACGGAATAATTTTTACTTTGGTTAAAAGTCTACCTCTATAAAATATTGTTTCGTTTATTTCAATTCCAGTCTCTTGTAAAAAATTCAGTTCTTTTATGAAGGTACTAAATATTGTAGCATTACCAAATTTTTTCCTATCTTCTGAAAATATCAACATTGCCACAAATATATGAGACAGTTTGAAATTAAATATATTCCGGATACAAGGAATGTTTATGTAAGCACCTCCAAGTTTTGTGGACGTGCATGTGACCCTAAGGCATTCATGGTTTCAAATTCGCCGAAGTAAATAAAAAGAGGTAAAGTTAAAACGTTTTCATCAAAATTGGTACTAAATTGTTCGTTAACTTTTTCAACCCAGAATGAGCTTTGAATAAAATTGTAGGTTACACTTCTATCGCGATTTCTTAAGGGCATTTGTGTAGGAAATAACTTCTTTTAAAGTTTTTTGAAAAAGAATTTCAAATATTTTTCGCAAAGGAAACATGGCTATTGAATAATCAATTTCTTTCAAAATAATTTGTCCACCTGTAGTAAAAAATTCTTGAATTTCTTTATGCAATGCAATAAAATTAACGTCAATGAAAAAATCAGTTTTTTTTAGTTCTTTAATAAATTTATATTCTGATTTGAATGTAAAATTCTCACACAGTTTTTCAACAAAAACCTGTATTTCGGATATAACATTAGAATCACTTAGTTTATCTTTAAGAGTCAACAAATATGTCTTGAAAATATTTAATATATTTTGATTTGTCTCAAGAGTTTTATTTCTTGGTATTGATTCATTGCAATATGCTCTTGCAATCTCCTTTATAAAGTTCAATTGTATGTTGGTATCTAATAAAGTCGTATTAGTTACTGTCATATTATGGGTAATTTGTACTTCGTTATTTAAATTTTGAAAAGTATTAGAAATGTAATTATCTGTGTTCTTCTATAATTTTAGTATATCCTTTTTTTTTTTTTTTTTTTTTTAATTTTTAGTTTTTATTTATTTTCCAATAATCCAGTACATTTTTGTTGCCTCAGCGCCTTATAGGCATTATTGAGGCGAGTTGGTAAAAATTACATATTAGTTATGATTATCAGTATTCAAAAAAGAGAAAAAAAAAATACAATAAAATTTGCATCATATTAATACATTTTGATATCAAAACTATTTTACATCAGAAGTTCTTCTAAATTTTGAAATAAATAATTTTTCAAAGATTTCTTAAATATTGAAATTCTATTTATCATTTTCAAGTATTGAGGTAAGTTATTAAACTCACAACTACCCATATATTCAATTCTTTGTTTGGTTGTTTCCAACCTACACCTTGCTACTGACAAATTGCTGTTATTCCTTGTATTGTGTGACTCTTGATTCCTTGTAAACCGAATAGTGTGATGACCAATATTGTGTACAATTTTAAAGACATATATCAAAATTTGCAATTTGTAAATACCAAAAACTGGCAAAACTGTTTTGAATTTATCCTTATATAATGATATTGTTGGGAACGTAATAGGAAGATTAGAAACCACTTTTAAGGCTTTATTTTGGCATCGTTGAAGTTATTTAAGCTCATTACATTGCTTCCATCCATATACGGCAGTTAAGTAATTCAAATGACTTTGAATAAGGGCATTGTATATTAAAATTTTTGTTTTACGATCAAATTTATTTTTAAACTTGTACAAAAACCCGGTACCTTGAGCAACTTTTGTTTTTATATGTTGTATGTGTTGGTTCCAAGACAAATTACTCTGTAGATATACACCTAAGTACTTTATTGAGTTGACGTCGTAAATTTCACTACCATCGACATAAATACTAAAGTTTATGTTATTGTGACAATGCGGTTTAAATCGAATCAACTTTGTTTTATTCGCATTCAATATAAGCTTATTAATTCTAGTATATTCCAAAATAAGAGCCGTATCTCGTTCCATATAAGCTTTTGCCACGGTTTCATGCTTATATGGGTAAAACAGACAAATATCGTCAGCATAAATAAATAGCCTCCCATGTAATCCAAGGTTTTTTATATCATTAAGATAAATTGTAAAGAGTAAAGGCCCCAAAACACTGCCTTGTGGAACACCATGCTCGACAGGTTTGAACAAGCTCTTATCTGCGTTAATTTTAACGTATTGTTTACGATTTACCAAGTAACTTTTAAAGAGAGACAATTCTTTCCCACAAATTCCATAGTATCTAAGTTTTCTAACAAGAATATCATGGTCTATGAGATCAAAAGCTTTAGTTAGATCAAAAAAAATACCAGCTACCCCATTAAATCCTTCATCCAGTCCCTTACAAATGAAATTTACAACATTAAGAACAGCTTCCTCGGTACCACATCCTTTCCTAAAACCATATTGATAGTCGTTTAACAAATTATTATTCCTCATATATTCTGACATTTGATTATACAAAATTTTCTCAAATACGTTATCGATGACGGATAATACAGTTATTGGTCTAAACATTTCAGCACTGGAGGCATTATTTTCCTTTGGTATCGGAACCACTTGATGAATTTTTAAAATTTCAGGATAACTACTTCGATCTATCATATTATTAAAAACATTTACCAAATAAGATGTCAAAACATCGGAGCACATTTTCAGTACTTTAGGTGATATGTTATCATGGCCACAACTTTTATTGTGTGGTAGATTAGCCACAATGTTTTGCAACTCATCATGCGTAGTGTGTTCTAAGCAAAATCTATAATTAGGTTGAACAAGAGTTCTCAAAGAATTGCACGAGTCAGATGTTATTTGATTCATTTGAAATTTTAAGTCCTTAATCGATTTCACAAAGTAAGTATTAAGAATCTCAGCCTTTTGAAAATCATTTGAAATTATATCTCCACTTAAATCTTTTATTGTAATCGACTTAGTTTGTTGTCTACCTAGAGTTTCATTTAAGAAATTCCAGCACTTTTTTGGATCTTGTTGAATTTCGCTTAAATTGTCCCTATAATAGTTATTCATGGACTCCTTGCAAGCTCTTTTGATTACACCACTAATACGTTTAAGCCTTTTCTCTATATCGGTTTCACCAGGTTTTTTCCTTCTCATTTTCAAAAGATTTTTTTTAAACTCTATTAATTTTTGTAAGTTTCCATTTATCCAAGGTGTCATCTCATGCCGAATCAATCTTTTATGTTGTTTTACGACTGTACAAGATTGAATAACATTACCAACACACGATATCAACGTTGAAGTATCCAGTGATGGATTACCAGTTATACATATACTTGGTAAAATAGTTTGAATTTCGCTTTTTACGCGGTCATAATCACAATATAATCGCCCATCTCTCTTAAAAACTTGGGATTGAGCTTCAATTTCTATTTCACAAGACAATAGGTTATGGTCAGAAAGTCTATTTTCCACTGAGCCAATACGAAAAGAACTTAATATGTTGCTATAAACATGGTCAATAGAAGTACCACTATTGGGACGGGTAACCAAAGTGTGGCGATTCGTAAAATCATAGTTGGCAAGTAAATTTATAAGATCTTCCGATAAATTTATATTTAAAGTATCAATATTCGAGTCACCGACAAAAACACATGGGTTGCGACCAACATTAATTAAAATATTTTCCAAATTTGACAAAAATCTAATCATTTCACACTTCGGCGATCTATAAAACGATACAAATTTGACGGGTTTGCCATTGGATTTGTTGCTGTTTAATGTTAAAACAATTGATTCAACAAAGTCATTACTTACACAGGATTCTACTTCGTATTTTAAACTTTCGGATATAAAAATTGATGTACCACCATAACTATCTGATCTACAGCAATGAACCGAATTATAACCAGCTATTTTATAAATTTTAGACAAATCTTTACGAATCCAGGTTTCCTGAACAGCAATAATATTGGGTAGCCGGGGTAGGTTTGCAACTATAGTTTTAAACTTATTAAACTTTTCAATTGAAGAAAAACTTCTGATATTGATTGATATTACGTTAAAAAATGAACTTATGTTATTATTTACAAAATTTTTGAATAATTTTAAACTAGAAAAATATTGATTATTACTCATAAAAATAGAGAAAAAAAAAAAATATAAGAAATATTTACATAGACAATTTATTTATAAAGATTAAACATCGTTGAAATCTTCATCAGGAGCTAAATGCTGCGATCTACGTTTTTGCTTGTTAGTGGCAGCTTCAAGTAACAGACCATCAATTTCTTCCTCACATTTTACGATTTTTGGCTTGGACAACTCACTTCTTTTTATAAAAACTTTCCCACCAACAGCATAAACGCTGCGGTATCCAACTTGTTTTAGAGATTTGGCATAGTTTACTAAACTCATTGTTTCTCTACTCAAGTAATCATTGACAAACACTTTCCTTGTTAATTCTTTTTCCATTAATTTTGGTTTAATTGACATCATTGTGTCTTTTGCTTTTTTAGAATTAAACTTCACCACCATTACCTGCTTTTTTTCGTTATTTTCATTTTTCTTGTCACTCGATGCATTCCTCTTCTTAATGAAATAAGCTTCATCAATAACTTCTGGTTGCAAATCTACACCAGCATCTCTGGACAGCTTTAAAACAGTATCTGCGGCAGACATTCCATCTATTACTTTAACACCTCTTATCAAACAGTCATTCCTGACTCGTTGATCGTTTAAAAATCTTACAGAATTTTGTAATGTTTTTACTTCTTCTTTTAACATCTTGTTTTCCTTCTGCACAATTTCCAATTTCTTTTTGTTTTCAGCTACTCCTCTCAGTATGTCATCGTATTGCTTAGACATAAAAGTCATGGTTTCATGCAAATACGACAGCTGATCGAGCTTTTTCAGTTCTGTTTTTATTTCATTCAATTCTTTTTTAATGGTACCACTATTATTGTTATTATTACCATCACACAAATGGCACACAAATTCTTCTTCTTCATGTTTTAGTAAATACTCATATTCGCGCTTATTCAATGCAGTACAAACTACATGATATTTTTTTGAGCACTTGTCACATTCAATAAACTCATCGCCATCTTTGACTTCTAAGTTACATTGAGCGCATATCACTTTATTGTTTTGAATACTTCGGCGACCTTTTGGAGGCATATTTCATATAATATGAATTCCCCGTAGTTTGATTAATAAAATGCGAAGTTTTGTTTAATTAAACTTATAAATTGATCGGTTTAATTTAAATTAATAAAAACTTTGATAATCACCAGAAAAAATTTGACGTTTACACGGTAGGGTTACCAACTCCATCTACTCCATTTTATTGTGGGTATCTATGTGATATTTATGTATATGAATCTAGGCGACTATACTTGCGAAAACAATTTTCATAACAACAGATTATTTGTGATACATAAGTATATGTGGGTGACGATTTCTTATATGACTTATTAATCTATTAACGTCCTTAAATGGCATATGACAAATAATACAAGGTATTGTGTCCATTTTATAAATTACTAATTACTATGAAAAATATAATAGCTAGTTTTTAGTTATGTATGTAGTACATGTGTATGTTTATACATATGTACATACATAAGTTTTAATATACATTTATACATGGGTCAATTTCAAAAAAAACGCAATTTTTGTGTCCCCGCACTTTACACTACTATTTTAGGTAAAAAAAAAAACAACAAAAAAAATAAAAATTTTGAGAGTGATCAGCGAGGAATATGTAACAAACAAACGTAATTCTCAAATTTGTATGTTTGTTTTTTTTGTTTATTCAGAATGGTGTTTTGTTTCTCCCTCGGACACCTTCCATACAAAAGCATGTGTCCCCCGTTAGAATTTTTAGTAAACAATATTAAATAAAATCCAGAAAAAAGTAAATAGGCAACATTTAATGACAGTTTTCGAATTATTGAGTTTCTTTCTTGTGTTTTCATTTGTTATAGTCGTCAAAACTGAATTAGTGCGAATTTGGTGTTGCAAAGAAAGGTTGTCCCCACAATTTGCATTGAGCGTCACTTTTTTTTTAATTCAAGTAATATTACTAGTTTTCAATTTGCATTTAAATAAAGTAAATAACGTAAGGAAAGTACAAACCTTAATTATTACAAAAGTGAAAAAGCGAAAAAAAATCTTTGTAAAAAAGTGTGCATTTGCGCAGTTTTTGTGAACACCATGGTAAGGGCGCGATAAAATTTCATGAGCGTCACGCTAATTTTTTTAAAAGTGAATATATTAAATGTAAAAAATTGAAGTTGACAATCATTGTTTACATGGTTTCAACTCATTTTTTTATAATTTGTGAGTTTGAGAAATAAATTGCCTACGAAAAAAACCAGAATAGGCAAATATTTCATGAGCATCACTTTTGATATACAATTGCTTCATAGCTTAAAATGCTTAATTATGATTTTATTTTTTAATTTTTAGGAGTAAAACAACAAAATTAATAGCGGCTGAAAGAGCATAAAGATATCGAGAGAAAATAAAGCTCGATAAAGCGCGTAATGACGAATATAAAAGAAAGAAGAAAGAAAGGTATAATCGTGGTATATTTGAGTTTAATCGTGCTTTTGCAACTTAAACCTCTGGGGGACCGGAAATTTATGCAACTACCACAAACTTAATTCGAAAGTGGTAAAAATTAATGAGCATAAAAAAAACAAAGTCGCTTGTCATTTCATGAAGTTTATACAGACTCAGAATAAGAATTCGAATAAAAATTTATAAATTAAATTAAGTTAAGTTATTGTTTTGCGTCAAATATTTATATATGTGTCTAAGTTTCTTCAAGAATTACTTCCTTTTTTCCATTTTTCTTAAAGACATCAAAGAATATGTATATGTTTAGTTTTGTCTGAAAATTTTTGTTTTTTTAAGATTTTTTGTTTTTTTTTTTACTTACTTTTTGTAAAAGAATAAACTTTTTTTCGTTAAACTTTAAATTTGGCATTATTTCTTGTTTACGTGCAACAAAATCTCTTGAGCGTCACAAAATATCTTGAGCGTCACACTTGGTTTTTTTTTCCTTAAAACGCTTATAATTAATTTTTTTTTTAATTAATTGTTACAAGCCTATTACTTTGCAAGTAATCTCTAAGTTCAACTCTTTTTTTTTACCAAAAATTTACATATTTTCATCTTAAAATTTTAAAATAACTAGTCACTTTTAAAAAAAAATAAAAATCAGGGTGAATCGTGATTTTGTGTTTATAATCGAAAAGGTGATTTTCGCAAAAGTCAATCTTGAGAAACAAGACAACATCGTAGTAAGCTTGAATTTCAAATATTTTTGCATTTTTAGCGATTTTTTATACATATTTGGTGTGTGACGCTCAAGATAGAAATCATAGAAAACATAAAAAAAATCCAAAAAAAATATTGATCTTTTTGAGAGCCTAAAAGTACCACCGGAATCTTCATCAATTTCTGCATAAATTGGCCACCCCTACCGGCGAATTGAAAAGACTTTAAAAATAAGCAAAAAAAAACTCGATGTGTACGTTTTTTTTTAAATTGACCCACATACATAAAAAAAGACATAAGTAAATAAAAAAATTAAACAGAATAACGAACTTACACGTTATTTAAAATTAAAAAAAGAGAATATAAATTTTATATGTATGTATGTAATTAAAAAAAATTTTGTAAAGAAAACAAATAAATATAAAGTGTTGAAACAAAACCCAAAAAAAAAATTTTAATCTAAATTAAAGTAGAATATATAACTAAATGCACAATAAAATTTAATTTAATTAAAATTTTTAATTTTAAATTCAAGCAATGTATGTGATATTATTATAAACAAATTTAAAAATACCTACTTATGTATGAGTAAAACTATTTTTTCAGGTCATTAATAAGAGTATTTACTGCAGGTACATCTGTATCCGATTGAGTGTTTACCTGGAATATAAGTTTTTGCAAACATATCCACACATTTTCACAAAATTTTGGATATTTTATGTTCATTCCCATGAAACAGTTGAAGCAAACTTCAATGGCCCGTAAAGGATTTTCAAGCTTAATTTTTCTTCCAAATTAATCTACGTAGGCAAGGCTAATGGTTCTTGTGCAGTCGCCGATAAGTACTATTTTTGGCTGACTTTCTAATTTTATACGCTTTAAATAATTTCTTCTTTCATCGTCCGCAATATTAATAGAATATTATATAATACTAGCATTTAACCCGCTACTTCGTTAGCGCAGTTCTTACTATCTATTGAATACTCAAGTTCTATTTATAATTATTAAATATTTTTGGTTCAATTTCTGAAAATTTGTATCTCTGATTCAATCTACTTAAAACAATAAAAAGAAGAGTAAGGATATATCGGGAATATATTTCCTAACTAAAAGCAAGATCAATGCTACTGAGTTTCAAAAATTAAGATTCATATTTTGCAAAAATTACCCTAAAAATAATTAAAGTAACATTTTTTCCTTCACTAAAACTTCCACTTGGTTTATTATTACCTACATTCAGAATTCTATGCATACAAAATATAAAAAAAATTAGAAAAAGTAATTTTGGTCGTCCATGAGATTAGGAGTTACCTGGGATCAAAAACACTAATTTTAAGAATCCATGTTTACAAACGTAAAAATACAAAGTGTACAATAAAAATGCGAAAAGGCTTTTTTGTGTCTCCAATATCATTTTAATTTTCAAATTGAATCAACAATCCCTTATTTCACTATTTTAGCTTTATAATCGTAGGAAATACAAAAAGTCCCATTAAAATTCAGAAAAGTACCTTCTTAATCGCCCATAACATATTTAGTCTTACCTTGTATCAATAGTTACTAATTTCAAAATTCTAACTTCGCAAACGTTGAAAATACAAAAAGTACCATACAAATTCAAAAAAGTCCCTTTTTGGTCGCCCATAACATTTTTAGTCTCACCTGGAATCAATAGTCCTTGATTGTACAATCCTACCTTCATAAACGTAGCAAATACAAATAGTACCATAAAAATTCAAAAAAGTACCTATTTGGTCGGCCATAACATTTTCAGTCTCCCCTTGTATCAATAGCAACTAATTTCAAAATTCTAGCTTCGCAAACGTTGAAAATACAAAAAGTACCATAAAAATTCAAAAAAGTCCCTTTTTGGTCGCCCATAACATTTGTAGTCTTACCTGGAATCAATAGTCCTTGATTGTACAATCCTACCTTCATAAACGTATCATATACAAAAAGTACCATAAAAATTCAAAAAAGTACCTTTTTGGTCGTCCATAACATTTTCAGTCTCACCTTGTATCAATAGCCACTAATATCAAAATTCTAGCTTCGCAAACGTTGAAAATACAAAAAGTACCATACAAATTCAAAAAAGTCCCTTTTTGGTCGCCCAAAACATTTTTAGTCTCACCTGGAATCAAAAGTCCTTGATTGTAATATCCTACCTTCATAAACGTAGAATATAAAGGGTGTTTTTTTAAGCCCGATAGAACTTGAAATTGTAAAAAATAACACAAAAAATTAAATTGTAATCAAAAATTTTTTTTTATTCGAAAGATCAATACGTGACATTAACATTTGAAAATGCTTTCGGGCATATGGGCACCGCGGCTGTTCTTGACGAAGCGCATTCTGGACGTCCAATTTTATCGCAAAATTGTGTTCAGCGATGAGGCGTATTTTTGGCTTAACGGGTTTGTTAATAAGCAAAATTGCCGCATATGGAGCGAGACCAATCCACAAGAGACCCTACAGACTCCATTACATCCAGAAAAATGCACCGTTTGGTGCGGTTTTCACGCTGGTGGCATCATCGGACCTTATTTCTTCAAAAATGAGGCCGGAGCTCGCGTTACGGTCAATGGAGATCGTTACCGCACCATGATCAATGATTTTTTGTTTGAAAATATGGATGACATTGATCCGGAGGAGATGTGGTTTCAACAGGATGGCGCTACGTGCCATACGGCGAACGCAACCATCGACTTATTGAAATCAAAATTTGGCGATAAGTTGATTTCGAGAAATGGACCTGTCAATTGGCCTCCAAGGTCGTGCGATTTGACACCTCTCGATTATTTCCTGTGGGGCTACGTGAAGTCACTGGTTTATGCTGATAAACCAGCAACAATTGACGCCTTGGAGGCCAGCATTGTTCGTGTTATTCGTGACATACGGCCAGCAGTGCTCGAAAAAGTGGCCCAAAATTGGACGTCCAGAATGCGCTTCGTCAAGAACAGCCGCGGTGCCCATATGCCCGAAATCATTTTCAAATGTTAATGTCACGTATTGATCTTTCGAATAAAAAAAAAATTTTGATTACAATTTAATTTTTTGTGTTATTTTTTACAATTTCAAGTTCTATCGGGCTTAAAAAAACACCCTTTACAAAAAGTACCATAAAAATTCAAAAAAGTCCCTTCTTGGTCGCCCATAACATTTTTAGTCTCACCTGGAATCAATAGTCCTTGATTGTACAATCCTAACTTCATAAACGTAGATAATACCAAAAGTACCACAAAAACTCAAAAAAGTACCTTTTTGGTCACCCATAACATTTTTAGTCTTACCTTGTGTCAATAGTCACTATTTTCGATATTCTAGCTTCGTAAACGTTGAAAATACAAAAAGTACCATAAAAATTCAAGAAGTACCTTTTTGGTCGCCCATAACATTTTTAGTCTCACCTGGAATCAATAGTCCTTGATTGTACAATCCTACCTTCATAAACGTAGAAAATACAAAAAGTACCATAGAAATTCAAAAAAGTGCCTTTTTGATCCCATAACATTTTTAGTCTCACCTAGAATCAAAAGTCCTTGATTGTACAATCCTACCTTCAAAAACGTAGAAAATACAAAAAGTACCATAAAAATTCAAGAAAGTACCTTTTTGGACGACTATAACTTTTTCAGTTTCACCTTGTATCAATAGTCACTAATTTCGAAATTCTAGCTTCGCAAACATTGAAAATACAAAAAGTACCATAAAAATTAAAAAAAGTACCTTTTTGGTCGTTCGTAACATTTTTAGTCTTACCTTGTATCAATAGTCCTTTATTTTACAATTCTACCTTTATAAACGTAGAAAATACAAAAAGTACCATAGAAATGCGAAAAAGTACATTTTTGGTCCAAGTTCCAAATTCCAAGTTTAAAATGTTCAAATATCTATGTAACAAAATATTTTAATAGACATGATTTATTCAGTAAATCTACTCTTTTTTGACAAAAAGTAATTATGTTCTAAAAATTACCAAACTCTTTTCCCGATTTTTCCCCTTTCTACCCTGTTATGAATGTGTTTCAATTTTTACAAAATTGCATAATTTTTTATGTCTGATGAAATCCCAATTATAAATTTTGTGAAAATTGGCCGTCAAATTAGGAATTATATACAATTTAAGGAATTTTCCCCTTTTTGGTACCTTTTTTGTCCCCAAAAAAGTCTCCAAAAATTTCACCTTAATATTTGTCCATATTCTATTAGGCAATAATAATGATAAAATTTTGTCTCATTGAATAATATTAGAAAAGTTTCTTTAAAAAAAAGTACCAAAAAAAGGGACAATTTTTACCCCTTATACATGCGAATTTTAAAAAAGTGCCGAATTCCTATAAATATTTTTTCGCGGATTACTGAAAACAGTTTAAGTTTTTTTCCTAGCTATATGTGTTTGGTAGTTACATAGGGCACCAAAAAAGTACCAAATTACAGTTTTTACCCGTTTTTTCCCCTTAGGAGATGACAATTCAAAAAAAGGCCAGACACCTGTCAGCTTATTTTTTGTGCAAATTACAATACTTTTTCAATTTTATTTGTATCGGTTTTAGTTAAGCAGATATAAGGTTACCGATTTTACCCGTTTTTACCCTTTTTTACCCCCTTAAAGTACGAATTTCCAAAAATCCCTTCTTAGTGGAGCTATACATCGAAAAAGGAACCGATTGTCCAAATATCATGTCTCTAGCTCTTTGCGTTTGGGCTGTGCGATGATGAATCAGTCAGTCAGTCAGTCAGTCACGTTACTCTTTTATATATATAGATAATAATATTGAATTAAAACATAATAATATTCTATTAAAAATACAATTTAAATTATTTTATATACTATTTAAAAATAACTGAAATATTTTTTGACAATTACCTTGCAGTAACTAATAAAAGACTCTTGAACTTCTATCTTACTACTTTTTCTGGATGTTGGTAATAAATATGGTACTAACATAAACGATAAAGCCAATACGGAATCTTACATACATATTGATGGTCACAAACATAAAGGCCATAGCTGGTATTTTTTTACGAAATCCAGTTTTTCAGTGATTTTAATAAATTTTACAGAATTACACATCGACACAAAAATTTCATACAACACTATCAAAAATAAGAGTTAATTAAAAATGTTTACTGAAATTACAAAAAAAATTCAAACAAATAATTTAACAGACTTAGACAAAATTTTTATTGCATATTTTACATTTAAACAAACAAATACTTTTCCAATTCAATAAAAAAAATTGTTTAAGAATATTTTTATATTTAAACAAAATATTTACTGATTTGGTAAAAAAAATTATTTGAATATAAAATGAATATCAAGCAAAAAAATACTCAAGTCAAATATATTTAATATCCAAATTTTCCGAAAAAATCAAATAAAATTTTTATTGAATTGGAGAAGAAATTGATAGAAAATTTTACGGAATATTGGTATGTAACAACTTTAATTGAACTAAAAAATATGTTTAAATAAAAAGAAATTTTGGTTAAATTTTAAAACAAAATTAAGATTTTTATTTTATTAATTAGAAACATAGATAAGTTTTATTTTTAAGTATAAAAATAGTTTGCTGAATTGTTATATGGTATGTACATATGTATGAATTTGTATTATTGTACTTATGTTACATTTTTATACCCGCCACCAAAAAAATGGTGGGGGTATATTCATTTTGTCATTCCGTTTGTAACACATCGAAATATCCATTTTAGACCCCATAAAGTATATATATTCTGAATCAGGGTTTGATTTGATGACGATCTAGCTATGTCCGTCCGTCTGTCCATCTGTCCGTCTGTCCGTCTGTTGAAAGCACGATAGAGGTCGCACCGAAAATTGGCTAAATCGGAATATTAGGAAGAGAGTTATAGCTCGAAAAGCAAGAGTAGGTCGAAAAAACCGTGTCCTTCGAACATCGAATAAAATGGAATTGTGTCCAAACGCATTAACGTAGACTCATGAAACTTCGAATATATATTTCCTGAGTAAAAAAAAAATTTTTCCCCGAAAATTGCCTAAATCTATGCATTAGGAGAGGAGTTATCGGTCAAAATGTACGAAAATTTATACCGCAATTTCTCTATTAATAAAGATTTTTGAATAATAAAGGACTATATTGAAATATCTAAGTTGTATTTATTAGCAGAAACTTTATTGACACGCCTACTTTAACACCCACTTTAATTGAAAGACTACATTTACAAAAGCATTTTAGTAGCATATCGAAGTTATAAAGGGTGGTTAAATTTTAAGGACCGATGTTGAATTTAAATAAAACGCAAATTATTTAGGATATTATTATTATTTCTTTTTGCAATTATAATATTTGTATGGTTCAATTATGTGTTTAACAAAATATCGGCCATATGGCCCCCCCATCCTTGGCACTACTCGTCTATCTGATGGTCCAAATTTTCAATGACAATGTTGATGCTCAATTATTGGGCATGATGATGAGTCGAGATTGACTGCTATTTTTCCACACTATCGCAAAAAACAGCAATGGTTCCCATTCAACGAACTAAGAAGGCATTTACAGATTTTCTAGCATTTTATACAGACCTGTTTTGCAGAAATTTAAATATTTTTTACAATTCTCCCGATTGTGAACGAATTTGAACGATTATGTTGATCAAAAGAATTACGAACTGCACAAAATGCATTTTGATTTAAACGCCCATTTTTATAAAAAACCTGAATAACTTTAAAGCGTTGCTCATTTGCGTATCTTTCCACGGATCAAATTGAGTAAGTTTGAGATTGAGAAATGTCAAGTGAAATGCAGAAAACAAATTTAAAGACTAGGTGTAGTTCACCTTCAACATGGGCCCTTAAAGTTTAACCACCCTCTACAAAGAAAGTGATACATGTTTTATTATAAAGAGATTATTCCATAATGATTAACAAAATAATAAATATTGTGCTTTAAATGTACACAAAATTGGTGGTGGGTATAAAAGATTCGGCACAGCCGAATATAGTGCTCTTACTTGTTTAATTTAAATATTTTATTGTATGTAAATTTATACATACCTCATAACAATAAATACACATTGTTGGATAATAAAAAGGTGACGTTAATTTTTAAAAATTTATAAAATACCTACATCAGTTTTTTCAGGGTATTAAAAAAGCAATTAAAAATATTAAAAATTGATATTTTTCTATAAACACAAAGCGACCTTATTTTAGTTATTTCTCCAACAATTAAAAGCCGCGGCTGTATATTGCGACGTTGCAGCTCCAGTAGATTTAGCTTCGCATCTAGTTTTTACGGCGTAGAGGGAGGCTAATATAGCAAAACCTTCTTGAGAATTTTGAGATTCTACAAAAAATGTAAAAAATTAACTTAGTATGTAAATACATTTTATACTTTTTCTGGAATATATTTACCTTTGTTCTTGTTATCAATTTCTTTTAAATATTTGGAATTTGACCAACTGTCACTTAAATTTTTTGCGATTGGAAATTTTAAAATAAAGCCAATATTGATCTGAAAATAAATTATTGGTATACAGATGTTAGGTATACATATTATTGCAGGATCGACTTACGGTTGCTTAAAGCGAAAGGGAGCACATTTTCGTCAATAGAGGTATATTTCTTCTGCCGTAATAGATTTCATTTTTTGTTTGCTTTGTTAACGATATCTATAAAAAAATAAGAATATTTTATACCATGATGTGGCAAACATGTACATATGTATGTAATAAAGTAGTGCTGATGACTTTTGAAATTAATTTGTAGAATCCATAAACAGATTTATATATTATATACTTATATGTAACCTCGGTCGGTTAAGACCGAATAATCAAGGTTTTACTGTATAAGTATACATATATTTATCAAACCTATTTTATAACTAAGTTTTAAGAATTGAAAACCCTCACTAATTATAATACATATACCTTACCTTCCCATTCAATTAGGGTTTTGTTTAAATTTTTCTGAACAATTATCCTCAGGTTTTTATGTATGTATGTACTTTTTGAATTAATCAACTCTTTATGTTTTAATTAGACTTTTTTTTTTACTATTTTTTGAACTTTTTTTAATATAAGTACTTTAATTTGCGCAAGAACACCTCGCCGTACAACTCTTTACTATTGAATTGACATTTTTTAAAATGCTTTTACCAGCCTATGCACTCGATATACAGATTTTTACAGTTAGTTTCTTTCAACAATTCCCAAAAAAAAAAAAAAGGAATTAAAGCAGAATTATAGATGAAGGCGGCAAACGAAAAAACGTGCGTTTTACTTTACCATTCATGTTTTTTCATTTCGCATACGGCTACAAGTGTGTTTGAAACAGACATTGTAAGAGTGTAAGAACCAGGAATGGGATATGAGATTTGTATTTCGGTAACCAAAAAAATTTTTTAACACAAGATTATTATATGCAATTTTTTCCTTATTTTTTGTTGTTTATTAACCAAAAATTCATAGAATTAATATAAAAAAAAATTAACACTATATTAAACAGATACATAAAATTTGTTGTATTTATATAAGAAATATGAGATCTATGTATGACGTCTAATATGACGTCTTGAAATTTGCAAACAATTCTATTAAAAGATTAAACGTACTTTTCAGTTTGTATGGAGATGCATCAAAAATTAAAAATCAAAAAAGAATTTTATGTGCACTACAAAACAAGACTGCATTTTCCTTAAAATCCTAATTGTTGTTTTTAACTAGGGATGAAAATGTTGAGACGAGCGTACTTTTTAAACTGTAATACTGTATAAGTATAAAATAAAGGCAGAGAAATGTTCATATAAGTAAATATATAAAAAAAAAACTGAAGAAATGTGGGAGAGTATCAAATGTTTTGTGGCAGTACTACGGTATTTTTTTTAATCAAATATTTACAAAAAAAATAAGATCGTACCAACTTTGCCATCCCTGGTAAGAACACACACTCTTCTGACTGCTACAGTTTTTTCTCAGAATAATGAGTAAGATGCGCATTGCAACCAGGGATGACAACGTCTAATTATTTTTACCCCATATTGTGATCTATAGCTTACCAAAATCTACCAAATCCTACTTACTTTTATTAAATTATATTTCTAAGTATAAATTCAATGATTTAAGTAACAAAACAAATTATTGTTAAAAAATGAAAGGAGTTATAAATTTGTTATAAATTTGTATTTTTTTATTCATTGAAATACATATTTTAAATACTTTTTAATATTAAAAAAAGTTAAAAAAAACTAATTACTAATTCGAAGCATATTCCATTACGTTTCTTTTTTGTCTGGAGAAAAGTCCACTAAATTCATATTCATTTAAAAATAACTAACTTTCATCTAATTAGATCTAAGTGGCAACCCTGATGGTAATATTAAAAATTGCCTTTTTTGAACAGTTTTCTTCTACCCAACAAACTGAGACGCCATAAAAATATTTGATAATAAGCTACCAATAGTATTGAGTTTAGAAAAGTGTTGTGAATATTATTGTGAAAGGTCGCTTTCAATTACATTTGCCACACTGTTGTCCAAACAAAGTGTAGAGCAAGTGTTATTATTTTTAAATTAAATAAATATAGGTATTATAAGTAAGTTACGAAAAGTTTTAAAAAATATTAATGTCAAGAATATTTTTCAGTTCAGTATCATTACGAATTGGTTTGTTGGGTATGCTCATGAAATCTGCTATTTTTTTTGCAGTATGCAAAACCGGTTTTCGCATAGAATGTAGAACACACATGCAAACATATTTTCACATGTTAATATAGACATTAACATGACAATTTGAAATCCTAACAACTCTTTCATATAATAATGCATGAAATTGGCACACTTGAAAGCGCAAATATATATTTTTTTAAAGTTGTCAATTATTAGAATAAAAATCAAACAAAAAGTTTTATAGACACAATAAAAAAAAATTATTGAAAATTAAAATAATTTCAAACATACGTTTGTTTGAAAATTTTTTGGTAATAATTTTTTCTGTGTATAAAGTTTTTACCTTCTTATGAAAAGTTGCAATAATTTAAGTTAGGGCCTTTCTTCTTGTGACCATAGATATATTTTTTATAAAAACTTACATATTTATGTATCGCAATTAAAGATTATTTATAGTTAACACTAACCTTCTTCTACTGTTTTTTCAATTATTGTTAATATTTCTTTTACGGTATTGTCCTTTATTCTTTTCGATAAATCAATAACTTTTTGATACTACAATTTCCATTCAGGATATAATATTTTGTAATCTATGTACATATATCAAACTAAAATGTTGCCAACGTTTTTTATAACTAAATTAACAAGCAAAATCATTATTGCTTACCAATTCATAATTTGTTTCATTTTGAAGTACTTTTTATTTCTCTATATAATCATTAGTTTTAAATTTTAAATTTTTTAACTCTTTTTGTCTCGAAGAATGCGTTTTTTTCCAGTTTTCCAGTACTAAGTCCTATTCACCACAACCTGATTTTAAATTTTCCACCAAATAATCATCAAAAATATTATCGTTTAAAATTTCTGAATTATCTGCATCTAAAATAAACAAGTTAAAAAAAAAAATTATATAACTTTCATTCCGTTATAATTTATTGTTATTTAACAATAAACTGGTTTTCCTATTACACACCATTTAAAAATTTTAATGTTTAAAAAAGAGAAAATTTCGCAATTTTTGTACAATTAATAAAAAAAACAATTTTTTTCATTCAAAAGACATACTATACATGCATACTACCAAGAATGATTAAATAAAGATTACGCCTTGCGCATGATTTACCGTTAGATGACGTAGTAATCCCCTCGCAAAGGTTACCAAGTATGTATCATATGTAAAGTTTATAATTTCTTACAAAAAATGTATGTATTTTGTAATAGTAGGCAGCCCTGTAATTAATTTACTCAGAGAGTTTTAAAAAAAAAGTATTACAACGGTGCTTAACAAAAAACGAATTTCGTGTCATATTTTATAATAAATACATATAAATAATATTAATAATATTAAAACTATATTAAAAGTGTTTAAATTTGGTTGTTTAAAAGTTTCAAAACTAATAAAAACAGAAAACAAAATAATGTGAAAAGAAAAGAAAGAGAGCAAATATGAAATGTGCAGTGGGCAAATGCAAACAAAGTAACAGCAAAAAAACAAGTGAGAAATTATATTAAAACCTAATAAATTGCGCATTTTTAATAAAACGTTTGTATTTTTAAAAAGCTCGAAGGAAGTTGTTGGTAATATTTTGCAAACGAGTGAAGCCTGTAAATGTGGATAAAGAAAAAAATTGTGCTTTACATTTTAAGCAAGAAGTTTTTGAAAGAAACTTGATATTTGAAATGGGTAAGTTAAAACAAAATTAATTCTTGCAGTACATTACTAAGGCATTGTGAAAAGAATTTAGTAAACGGCGTGCAAAAATTTTAAAATCCCATGCAGTTTCGTTTTTAGACACTAGTGCTATTGAATGTGAAACGAAAACTTCTAATGAAACTGAAGTTGCAAATGTATATGAAGGACTACGTGAAACTGAAAAGCAAAATGATATTCCAAATAGTTTTGAAGAAAAATTGGTCGCGGAAAATGCTCCAAGGCCGACTGATATTGAAGAAGATCGCTTCTAAACTTACACCATATTTTTCAAATTAAATGGTAACAAATTATTACTTTCAAGCGGATATTTACAAAAGCATTTGTTGGAAGCCAAAGAAATTGAAGCCAGTGAATACGTCAAAAAAAAACTTTTTTTTAGGTGTCGAATGTATTTTAGAATTAGGAAACTAAATGTCGAAATCGCTTAAAATACTTATAAGCGAAAAAAAAAATTTGATAAAATAACAAAATGAAATGAATTCTACACCTAATATAATAGTTAAATATTGTAATAAAAATAATGAAAATATATACATATGTATATATATAAAGAATTTATTTGCTTTCAAAACATTTAGTTAGAAAAATAACAATTTGTCCCACTGTCATGTTTTTACACAACCATTATTAGTTATACAACTGAATTTTATTAGCCAATCAGAACACAGCTTGAGTGACGTCAGAATTCCTACATGCGCAGAAATGTTTTTTTAGGGCTGCGTGATGGCGTAATCTTTATTTAATCATTCTTGCATACTACATATAGATACCTATATGTATGTATGTATGCACACAATGCAAATGTTCAAAACAAAAGAAACTCTTAGGGCCAATTCAAAGTGGTTGCATATCAGTCATATTTGTACTATTTCATATTATTTTATGCACGCATAAAATTTTTGTTAGTAATTTCCATACAAAAAAATAATAAGACTTTACACATTTGTTTCCTATGTATAAGAAATTGTTTATGTTATACTTTTAACAATACTGTCTCTCAGAGAGAATTTCTTCGCTTCTCACCTCTCAGAGAGAATATTTTCCATTTTCTTCTTTCCTGTATACATACAATTTTTAACAGCGTCATCTCTTTGTTTTCTTTCTTGTATTAATACATAATTTGTTAACAAAAGGTGTTCAAAGTCACTAGTCATATTAATATGAATTATATGACATTAGTACAATATGAGAGTCTACTTTGAATTGGCCCTTAATATATTTTTAAAGTGGTGGGAAATTCATTACAAAATTAAATAATGCAAAATAAACTTACTAATTATTTTGTCTGGTTTAGATTTAATACGCCTTTGTATTAAACCAGCAGCACTAAGCTTTGCCCTGGCATTATTGTATGCGTCATACAACTTTCCTTTTGCAAGATGACCTTTTGCGAATGGTACATAATAAGTTTCCTTAACCTCTGAAGGAAAAACTTCTCTTATAGACTGCGACAATTCTATAAAATCTTCTCTTATCAGTCTGAAATAATTTAATTTAATTTGTATAAACAGGTGTAAGAACTAAATGTTTAAGAAATATACATACATACCTTTTACTTGGGTCATTGTTGAGTATATAATATACAAATGCTTTTGCTAAATGTGTACGGTGCTTATTTTCCAAAGGCTCAATATTTCGTATAGTTCGAATAGCAGAAATTTTTCTGATTTCCTAAAATAAAGTTTTAGCCTTATATGTATATACATACATACATACATACATACATATATATACATATATGTACATACAAAAAATGCTTGCAATATTTACTTCTGTTTTTGGAATGCTATTTAAGGAAATATTAGAGGAGATCATAAAATTTTCTTCAGGAATGTTTAAAATGTCATTGCCTTTCAAAACTAGAGGGTTTTCTAGTGAAAATACATTTTGCATTGTCTCATCCGTATCAGGGGGGTTATTATGTAATTCGATTCGAATCGAAAAAAATACGAATTCGTAAAAATTGTATTATGTAATATGATTTTCAGAAATTTATTTCCGAACGTACGTAAATTTTGGGATTTTTTCTACCCCCTTTCGGAAAACAAATTTATTTTTACCGGCAAAACTGTTGATTATAAAGAAAAACGTTATATGAACGGATTAAAGAAATTGTAATTCTTAATTTTTCTAAATTTGTTTCATCAAAATCGGACAAGTGGTTCTCGAGTTATGTTAAACTACGTTTTTGCCAAAATGTTACAACTAAGCGAAAAAACATCAAGATAAGGAAAAAATTTAAAATGTCATAAAAAAAACTGACACATACGAACGCCAAACCCTTTGAGTGTTTTACTATACTGATCTAGTACCATCACCCTGACTTGGAATTTCTCACCCCCCAAATTGGCTGTTGTACTGTGTTATTATTTTATATACAAAAGTTAAATAATAACTTTTAAAATATAAATATATGAATTTTGTATTTGAATAATAAAAAATGGATTTAATTGCTTTGATTTTGAACATATTTAAATGGAATCTTTTAAAAAAGGTGTATAAAAGAGAAAAGTATGACTTTATGAAGAAAAATGAATTGGAAAGAACGAAATGCAAAATTGAAAAGCTTGAACTAAAAAGAAAAATATTTGAATCAGAGAGAATTATTAGTTTTTATGTGCCTCTTTATTATATTATTTATTATGCCAAAAGTGTGATATAAATGAAAGATAATAACAAACAAAAGTAAAAGGGTTGCTGTTTGGTTAAAAATTTCAATCTAACTCATTGTGGTAAAGATATATGAAATAGGAAAAACTAAAAATTAGTTACCGAATTCAATTAACATAAGTCCCGTGAGTTAAATGATGATATTTACAACCAACATGTAACCACCGATCAGAGAGTGCTGATGATGAAATCGTAGCTGGTTTCGAAAATGCATTCCACTCGGCTAGTGTCGGTAAAAATATAATTTTTCAAGATTTATTCTTTCATTTATAACAATTAAAAAAAAAATTCTTTGTAAACAAAAAAAAAATATTAAATATGAACTCAAGCCTGATTAAGAATATTAGTTTAAACAGAAAAGTTCAACGAAAATAAAAATTAAAATTGCATAAAACACAGGGCACGGTACAAAAAAAAATCATTCATTCACTGTTGGTCAGTCAACATTTCGTTATATACTGACCTCACAGAAAATAAAACTAATGATTATAAACATTGATTGTTAAAAACAATTATCTGTTCTTATCGCTACCTAACTGGTGGCTAGAGCAGGACAAAAATTGTGATATAAATGAAAGATAACAACAAACAAAAGTAAAAGGGTTGCTGTTTGGTTAAAAATTTCAATCTAACTCATTGTGGTAAAATATATGAAAAAAGGAAAACTAAAAGCAGTTAAGTTAAGTTAAGTTCAATTAACTTAAGTCCCGTGAGTTAAATAGATGATATTTACAACCAACATGTAACCACCGATCAGAGAGTGCTGATGATGAAATCGTAGCTGGTTTAAAAATTAATTGGAAAGAACGAAATGCAAAATTGAAAAGCTTCAACTAAAAAGAAAAATATTTGAATCAGAGAGCAAAAGAAATGGTTGAGGTTTTGCTATCTGCCTTTTTTTTATGAATTTTTTATGTTTTATTCTTCTTTTATGAATTTTTATGTTTATATTATTAGTTTTTATGTGCCTCTTTATTACATTATTTTGTTTTTTAGTTTTCTCACATATGTAGCTATTAGTTTCACTGAATTATTATTATTTTACTCTTTCAATAAATGTTTTTATTTGGTCTTGGCCAATCTGATGTCGATAACCACCTTGCCCAAGAAATTTCAAGGTGGCTGCCAATTTTAAAAAAGGAGAGACGGCAGTAGATCTTTGTGGTGCTTTTCAATCACTGCTGATGGAATTCAGTACGTGCATAAATGCGCTTTTACTAAGCCGAAATTTTTTCACGAACCGAAAGTATTTTTCTTTATTTAAAAAAATTTTTATACGCGCTTTTCTGTTTAAATGAAATTACCTACGAATTTTCAGTGAGTTACATAATATTCGATGTATCTCTTATATACTTTCTTTGAACTCTTTCTGGAACAACATTTTCTTCATCACTTTCCCACAACAAAAAACAATCAATTTTTACGTTTTTATTTATATATAAATTGTTTGTTTCTTTGTATATTATTAAATTTTTTGTATTCAATTTTGACATTTGAACAAAACTACGCAAAATGCTGCCAAGTTTTTACATCTTAAAACTTGGATTCATTTCGTTTTTCCCTTAAAATGTTATATACAACTGTGCAGACGTTTCGAAAGTACTATACCTATAATAAGAATTTCTTTTCGAATCGGAAATTCTTTTCGAATGTATTTACAATTCGAATCGAATTACATAATAACCCCCCAGAGTTTTTTAAGCCGCAGCTATTTTCAAAAGTTGTCAAACGTTCACTTGCATCATCTGGAAAGCAAATTAAAGCAGTAATTTATATTTTCAATATTACTCTATTACCACTTCTATATATGTATGTATGTACTTATGTACATATACATACATACATATATACATATGTTAAACTTACGTTGTAATTGTATATGTATCTAATACAAAGTCATGGTTGGAAGCATATTGGGCCACGAAATCAGAAAATACTTCTGGATTAATTATAAAATCACTGGACAACACATTTAATTCTATATTTTCATTTAGGTTATAAATTCTTTTCACTAAAAAAAAAAATTAATAAAATAGAGCAACAGATTACTGCACTTTTTTACTTTTTTGTTTTTTTATATTTAAATGTACTACCTTGTTATAAATATAAATTGTAGTTATTTCTACCGTCGAATTTAACACATATACATAATTTGTTTTTTATTTTCAAAATTTTTCTTTAATAATTTTATAGTCTCCATTTTTGTAATTTGATTTATTTTTTGACATTTATTTCAATGCAATCAAGCGTTTCTTTTGATGATTAGTGTGATGCCAGATTTTCTCATTTTTAATTGTTACAACTCGTAAGCAAATTGTCCCCCATTTTGCGAGTTTTTAATTAGAATTAGAAACAAGTAACATAATTATCTATATAAAAATGTTAAATGAATATATTTGTATATTTATTTATTTGTTTATCTGCTTAACTGAAAATGATACATATAAGCTTGACAAGTCATTGTAATCTCCTTTTTTGATTTTTTTAACCAACACACCAGAACACAAAAAAAAAGGTAAATTTTAAAATTGTTACGGTGGTTTTTGAATTATTTTGAGTTAATATTTCCTAAATTGGAGGCTATTAATCTAATTTCTAATGTATTTTTCTCATAAATAAATGCGCTTTTCTTATAATAAACCTAAATGGTACAAATAGTCCCTGCTACATATGTATGCCTTCACAGAACTTTGTATTTTCTAAAAGCATTAACATTTATACCTGAGTGCTATCTAGTACAATCTACACTGTTTACATCATTGTTTTATGACATTTTGCAAAATTACGATTTCACAACAGTATATTTATAAAATGGTATTAGACACTCTCTATTCTCTGCGTACTTAAATCTCAAAATCCATAAATAAAAATAATAAAGTACGCGCCCAATTGCAGCAGCTTATAAGTTATAATCGTTTTTTTTTTTGTGCAGCGTAGTATTTTTTCGTACTATGTGAAAAATAGAACAGTTGCATCTCGAATAACATAAAAATTTTAAGTACATATTTTAAAAGTATAGTGACGAAGTAGATTTTGTTTTATATTGGAAATCAATTTGATTTTACTCGTATTTACTAAATTTCACTGAGGTGGTGTAAATATAATATAAATGAGATTAATTAAAGAAATAAGTTTTTAAAAATTTTACAAAAAATTATTTTATATACAAAAAAAAGTAGCTGGTATATGCAGTGCAAAACATCTTAGTATATTTTGAACTTTTAAGCCAGATAATTCAGTAATTTATATTCACTGAAATAATGCCAAATGAAATCAATTTAAGTTTTTAATTAACTTAAGTTTCGTAACTTTTAATTACAGAATGAGTTATTGCACAAAACGAATCTGGTAACTTTTGAAACAAAATGTATTAGAAAATCATTAAATCATAATATGATTTAAAAGAAATAAAAAAACTAACTAATGGGAAACATTAAGTGGTTATTTAGACAACAGTATGATTATAAAAATGTGTAAAAAATATGAAGCCATTTTTCCGTATTTCTTTTTTCATTTCAATTAATATGTCTTAAACTGCTTTAACTGAAAACGTTAACCCGAGATAATAATAATAATAATTGATAAATATTTATGTACATAAGTATGTGTATTAAAATATTTACAATCATTCATTATATATAAAACCAATTTTTTATAAATGTTTATTAATACACAATTACATTTTATTGATTGTACTTACATATTTTAATGTAATTTCAAGTATATTTATGAATATAAAATTTTTGATAGCACTTTATTATTTATTTTCTATATATTCATTTTTTATTTAATATTCTTTAAATTTGTTGCATATTTGCTTTAGAAATTTGCCGAAGAATCGCACTAAAACTGATAAATTATAAAATAATTATTTAAAGAAGAAGAAGAACTGTTGAAAACAAATTATTATTAAAAGATATCATAGCTTAAATGATACGTTATCATACTGTGATTTTAAATGTTATGTTATTTTTGTGAAGGCGTCATTCTATTTTTTTCGTTAAAATTTTTTATATCATACTATTTTTAAATTACAACCATATCGAAGTTTTCAGTAAAAGTAAATATTAAATGATACAATTCAAAAAAATACTTGATTATCGTGACAAAATATATGATGAAATGAAACAAAAACAACTATTACTTGTTTTCGGAAACCAAATATTGTTATAGAAACTACAATATGACCGTCGTGATCATGTCGTAACCATGGTTTTTCTTTGCGCGTATAGCACTCTTGAATATATTTGTATTATTTGCATGAAAACTAAAAAAATTAAAAAAAAAATAAACATTAAAAAATATATTAGCGACTTACGCATGTTCTTTTGTGTACTCTCTTTTCTTAATTCAGGTGTTGTTTGTTTCTACTTATTTTTAAAATATACTATTGTTTAGACTTGTATGAAATGGAGACTGTACAGTAATAATTCAATTTTTATATTGTTTTTAATTCTAAGTATGTATTAAAAAAAAATAAATTAATTTTCGCTTTTTAAATGCAAATCAATAATTGTTTTTTTATTTATTTATGCTGGTATTTTTAACCTGAAGGCCTTTAATTATTGTACAAGTGTCGTCAACTATTAAATGACAAAATTTATTGTTAATTTAGAATAACTTTAACTCGATTCAAAATTGTTTTTCTCAATTTTTAATACATATACAAATTAATAAGAAATGCAAATAAATTATTTTTTAATGTATTTTTTCAAGACATCTTTTATATTCAGATAAGTGATCAGTCTGCTTTTAAGTTCCTTCGCTGAACAAGCAAACTTTCTATGGGCTAAAATAGTTTCAAATCAAATTTAAATAATGAAATAATTACAAATCAGCATACAATATGGCCACATCAAAAACATAAAAAAAAAACAAAAAGACAGAAACTAGAACGTAAACAGATGCATGTTCCCATACTAGTACAAAATGTGTCAATTTGTTAAAATTTCTAGTTCTACGATCCCAATTTAATTCACTTGTCCCTGAAAATATTTGCTTTTAGTTTCTATTTTATTTTTGTAGAGTCTTTGTAGTCTTAACTATAAACAAAAGTAAATAAACTCAATATTTATTTTAATAAACAAAAGTCAGTTTTTGCCCAGCCACCGCCTAAAATAGCACTCTTTAATGTATTTGTGATATTTGAATGAAAACTAAAATAATACAAATAAAACATTAAAAAAATATTCGCGACCTCCGCATGTTCCTCTATGTGCTCTGTTTAATTAATTCAGGTGTTGTTTGTTTCTACTTATTTTTAAAATATACTATTGTTTACATTTGTACGAAATGCTGACTGTACTTTTAGGTTTTAGTTCTTATATTGTTTTTATTTCTTAACGTTTTTAATACAATAACTTTTTTTAAATTTTCGGCCTTTTAGATGCAAATCAATACGTCTATGTCACATGCTCACCAAGTCGAATAATCGATCATATAAATCGTCTTCAGCCATGAGGCCTAGTGTTGAATAAATGGCTGCGTCGACAAGCATTGCCTAATTTTAGACGATACCAATCCTTATAAGATCCTTAGGCGTTTAAGGCATCACGAAATTTCTTTAAACATTAACACAAATTTTATCCTTTTTACTTATATTTATTATTAAATTAACAAAATTCCTTAGAGTTTGAAGTTCATCAATGATGCATCCCGGAAGAAAAAGAGAATGTACAAAATTCCAAACCCTATATTTAAATAATTATGTTTTTCTTATTTATTTGATATTGGCTTGAAAGTAGTTATTTATTTAATTTTATAAATAGCTGTGTACATATTTTGCTGTTGATACGTTTCTTTGACACCAATTTAAGCAAATGTTAACTTTAAACCGCCTGTATGATTACCCTAAAACAACGTTTTTCTTTTCTTTTTTGTTTTAAATTTTAAATACTGAAATCATTGACCAAAACTTCAGGTATCAGATATGGATTTTGTTTTAATTTGTAATTAAATAATATAATAATTTTCGAAAATCGATGATAGTTTTTTATAAAAAAAAATATATTAAAATATATAGTGCTAGCAGAGATCAGATCGGATTTTATTAGAAATTCATAGGAAGAAAAATTTAGTTATTTTGTGCCACAAATTGTAAGCTATAATATAATTGTTATAAATAGTATTTCATTTTCTACGATGCTTAAACTTTTTGGTTCTAATTAGAGAATTGTTTTTAAAAGTAGCCCTCAAAAAGTCTAAATCAAATAGCGATTAGAGTTTTTCAAAAATGACATAAAATTTTTTTGTACAGGGTTAACCACATCCCGTTTTCTGGTGCGTAAAAGTCAACTGATATCGAAGTCAATTGGACATATTTTAAAGTCTTTGGCAATTACAGTTCTGTAGATATTAAATTGTATATGTTTTCATTGTGAAGGTGGGTGTGGAGGGGTTGTGACGGGCTGTTAGATTCAATCCATTTATTTTTATGAATAAAACAGCTTTAATTAAAATGCCTAATAAGAAGATTTAAAAATCTGACATTTAAAATTCAAAAAAAATATGTTATAAACTGAGTTCTTTGTACGAGGGTATCACTTTCCCCGCACCGATCGTGTCAGGTTTCGCATGAATAAAGACAAATAAAATAAAAGCGAATTAAACAAGGCTTAAGATTATAAATGATGTAGTTTTGTAGATGTCTCAGTGTGAATATTTTCGTACATTAGGAGGAACTCCTACTATTATTTTCCAGATCGTTAAAGCTCAAGAGCTGTTCAACAATTACACTTTTGTGCTAATATTTATATAAAACAATTTTAAGTTATTTTGTGGTCCGCCTCATGTAAAACGTATTTTTTTTTTAATGGAATGAGTTCAAATAAAAATGGAAAAAACACTTAGTCGTACCAAAAGTTAACCGTTTCTTCATTAAGTGCTGCTGCTCAGTGACTTAAAAAACCTTTGCATATAATTATTTTCAGGCGCGGATACAGATTACGCGTTTGGGGGTGGTTTAAGTATATAAAATTTGGGAGATTTTGTTGCATGTACTTATATATGTATATGTTTGAAAAATATTGTCAAATTTGTAAACAATTTTAAATTTTTGAAAAATCCTGACAATTTGAAATCAAGACAAACATGACATCTAGTTAAAACTCTAATTATATTAAACAATTAAGAAACAAGTGTGTATTCATAAAGCAAACTAAGATACAAAAAATACGATAGATCTACCTATATTATAGATTACTTAAAGCGGATCCAACTAAAGCGTATATTTAATGTTTTATGCTGTAACGACAGTACCCGTTTCCCTAATCTCTACTAAATAATGCATTTTATTTAAGACAGGTTTTAAGGTTTTTAATACAGTGTGCATAGGGACAGAAAGCAGTAGACTATTGCAGGCTTTAAAAAAAAGTCCTTGAAAGTTGTACACGTATGCCTTAATTAGCATGTTGTGTTAAATGTGCATGCTGCACCTTGGTCTTTTTCGGATTTTGTAATCAATGCAGACGTTATTCCTTACCATGCATCCATGGGAATGCTTACATTGTTTGCATACTAAAACACAACAAAGTAAAAAGAAAAAAGTAGACTTATTCCTTTCAATATTATATTTTTCAATATATCTCCTTAAACTGCTGCTACGTTTTTCATCAGTACCTAAGTGGGCAAATAAGCATTTAAAAAAAAGAGACCTATGAAATTTACAATGCATAAAAAGACATGTCTTCTGGAAGGGCTCTTGGAAGCAGGTAAGCACTAAGTAAGCGACCCAACAAGCGCTTATTAATAATAAAATTATTTGTTATGTACTTAAAAGTCTTTATATATAAAAATTACTATTGTATAACTGTTAATGTTACGTACGAAATAACAAACATATAAGTTTTCACGAAACCTTATTTTGCCATTTGTATTATTGGAGGGTATAAAAACGAGAAGCAATAATACTTTTGTGTTATTCATTTTAAAGACGTCAATAGTATTTAAACGTTTTTGCTAAAAGTTTAAATATAGTGTTATAAAACAGTTTTAAATAAAAACTCCTTAATAGCGGATCAACTCAAATACGAGAAAAGATATAAAATAAAAAACGACACGTCAAAAAATTAAATAACTTTTAGTAAAACAAGGTCCTTTGACACTTATCAACTTATATTCTATATGTGAGTAAAATATTCATGCTTATATATTCCAAAAAATTAATTATAAATAAAAAAAAATACTAAGAAAAAAACACTATATGCAATTCACTGAGACTGATGCCAGATCATCAGTAGACCTTTTACCGAAATTGTTGAGAAAGTTTTAAATATTACAAGCTCTATTTTCAAATTCCCATTAACAAAATGACTTTTAAATAACAAGAAGAAATAAAAAACTTCCTCAAAAACCTAACCAATATTTTTCTCTCTGAAGATCTGGCATACGCACCAGTGAGATGCATATAGAAAAGCTTAAACCGGGGGCATATTCCGAATAGATAAGCACATATGTATATTACTTATAAAATTTATTAGTTCTAACGTACGTAAAGATTTGGTCGATCTCACTCTAATATAAAACTCTAACATAAAACAATCATTTTATTTGCAGGTTTAAAACCTTCCCTAACCAACACTTTACAAAATGCTAAACTTAAAAGCATTTATAATCACCAGTTTGCTAACAATAACAACTGGTATCAGCTCTGAACCGAGTAATGATTTACCTACGTCTTATAATGAGTTCCAACAATATATTATAGCCGAAGAAGAGTATCAAGCTATCGGTGGGAGTCTGAATCTCACTCAAAATGAAACAGAAGTGAATGATATTTTTCTAAAATATAAACGTGAAGAATTGGAAGAAGGTTTTCGATACTCCAATAAAAACGTAGCTGGTATGCATTTCTTTAGGGCAAAACACCACATCGACAAGAGTAAAGTCTTTCAGTTTCTACAAAAAATGCCCAAAGGTGCACTACTGCACACACACGCATTAGCCTCAGTGTCCTCGGAGTGGGTGGTCAAGAATATTTTTTACATGCCCGGCTTATTGAGATGTGAAAACAAAGATGGTCTGAATATCTTAACATTTCGCAATGATCCAGTAATAAATGACTGCGCAACAGAATTTGTGAATATAAAGGAAGAACGTGAAAACGCTACATCACAGCGACTTTATGATCTTGCGTTGGAGAGGCTGATAAATCTACACAAGTTTTATCCGGAAAGTAAGTTTGCTTATTGTATGTAGAAGATGTTAGAAACATAAAATTTATAATTTTGTCTTCAATTTTACCGAAGGCAGCACCTCAAATTCTGTCTGGAAGAAATTTCAAAATATATCAAAAACACTGTTGGATGCTTTACGCTACATACGGGCCTATCGTGCGTATATCATGCAAATGTTGAAAGAGCTGTATCAAGATAATATCATGTATGCCGAAGTTCGTTTGGGTTTGTATGAGGTTTGTACAAATTAACAACATGAGTTATAAAATATGTCAATTGCGCTTAATTTAATACAAATTATTAGTTATATAGTGACGAAGGCATCTATTACGATAATTACGATTTCGAAGAAATGATTAGAATCGAAGAGGATTTTAAACGTCAGCATCCAGATTTTTTGGGAATTAAAATAATATATTCAGCACCTCATGATGCCAACCTTGAAGAGATTCAAAGACATTTCGACACACTTTCGAACCTACAGTAAGTTTTTTATTTTTTTGTTTTAAATTTATTCGCAATTTTTAGTAAGCATTAAATTTATAAAACAAAAAAGGTTATCAAAGTAGAAAAATCTATCAAATGTTTTTATAAACAAACAACACATGAAAATTAAAAAAAAAAAAAATTATAATTTTCTAATATTTTAAAAAATATATCTTTAAAAATTCATTTCTGTTTATTTAGTAAACTAAAAACATATTTTTCTCAAACGACTTTATCGATGGTGGGGAACTTCTTTACGGGTCTTCAAGTAGATCCGTGATTTTTATCATTTTTATTTTTATATCGATTCTATTGAAATCTGCAAGCTATATCTCTCTTGTGAAACGTCTTTTAGGTTTAGAATATTTTTTTACAAATATAGAATTTATAAACTTGTTCTACAACAAATTAATTTTTTTATTTTTCTTTTCAGTGATACTTATCCGAATTATGTTATTGGCTTTGATTTGGTGGGTCGAGGAGATCTAGGAAAACCTTTACATAACTTTACTAATATTCTGCGCCAGAAACCAAACTCAACGAATTATTTCTTTCATGCTGGGGAGACTAGTAAATCTTAATTCTTATTTTAACTTAAATCAAACTAAACCTCAATTTTTTAGATTCGTATGGTGCCTCTGCTGATTTAAATCTAGTTGATGCTATACTCCTGAATTCGAAACGTATTGGTCACGGTTATGCTCTTAGTAAACATCCGATAGTCTGGAATTATGTCTTTCTTTACGACATAGCTATAGAAGTTTGTCCAATTTCAAATCAGGTGTTAAATCTAGTATCGGATTTACGAAATCATCCTGGAGCAACTTTCATCTCAAATGACGCACCCATGGTGATTGGCAACGATAGTCCTGGATTTTGGAATGCGAAAGGATTGAGTTATGACTTCTATTATGCAATAATGAGTTTATCGCCTAAAAATGGCGGCCTTAAGATTCTTAAACAATTGGTCTGGAATTCTATTAAGTACTCGCTGATACCAGAGGATGAGAAAGATAGAGCGTATGATTTGCTAAACCAAAAATGGGAATATTTTATACATGACGTTTTGCTACAGTCAGCCATCGATAACGTATACATGACATAATCACATCTTTTATATAATTTTTCTATTTGGCATAGTAGGAAAAAATAATAAAAATATGCTTTAAATTAACGTCATTTGTATATGCTTACAGTTGCTTGTTAGTTTTTCTACTTTAAATTAGTTAAATTATTTTTCTTATTTATCTCCAATCTACAACTTTGTATATATTAAGTGGAATCTTGTGATTTAAATGACATACCCGTACCACAAGTAAAAAATACTTTTATCTCGTGAAAAATCTATTAATTATATGGAAATCAAAAAAAAAAAATAAGAATTTTTCCTTAATAAGATAAAGCTCCTATACCCTTCACACAAGGGTATATCTGTGGTTTTCATGGGCAACCGCGTATGTTCATTTTATACGATTTTAAGTTAATGATGCCATATTGTTTGGTTTTAAATGGTCTTTACTTGGTTTTAAAAATTTCTCAAATAAGATGGACCCATTCCGATTATTTTAATGGCATAACAACGTAACTTCTATATACAGATATTCAAAAATCGTTTAGCACTTACACTCTCCTAAAAAATTTGATTTTAAGACATACGTAGTTGCCCATGAAAACCACAGATATATAAGTTTGTCATTCATTTTGTAAATTCAGCCATTTTAACTTAAGATCTTGTAGGCAAAAAATATAAATGGCCGATGTTGAATGTGAACTACACCTTAACGTCAAGTTTGTTTCTGCATTCATTTGACATTTCATTTGACAATTTCAGATTAATTCAATTTGAACCATGGGAAGATACACAATCGAGCAACACGTAAAAGTTATTCAGGCTTATTGTAAAAATGGGCGTTCAAATCAAAATGCATATCGTGCACTTCGTGATTTTCTCGGTCAATTTAATCGTCCAAATGTGCGTACAGTTTTCATCACGTTTCGATGTTGTTTGCAAATTCTACAATAAAAATTACTGGAAAAGCTTTCAGAAAAACCGTGTTAAGGCCCAGATTGTCCCCTAAAATTAATGACGGAATAATTTTTACTTTGGTTAAAAGTCTACCTCTATAAAATATTGTTTCGTTTATTTCAATTCCAGTCTCTTGTAAAAAATTCAGTTCTTTTATGAAGGTACTAAATATTGTAGCATTACCAAATTTTTTCCTATCTTCTGAAAATATCAACATTGCCACAAATATATGAGACAGTTTGAAATTAAATATATTCCGGATACAAGGAATGTTTATGTAAGCACCTCCAAGTTTTGTGGACGTGCATGTGACCCTAAGGCATTCATGGTTTCAAATTCGCCGAAGTAAATAAAAAGAGGTAAAGTTAAAACGTTTTCATCAAAATTGGTACTAAATTGTTCGTTAACTTTTTCAACCCAGAATGAGCTTTGAATAAAATTGTAGGTTACACTTCTATCGCGATTTCTTAAGGGCATTTGTGTAGGAAATAACTTCTTTTAAAGTTTTTTGAAAAAGAATTTCAAATATTTTTCGCAAAGGAAACATGGCTATTGAATAATCAATTTCTTTCAAAATAATTTGTCCACCTGTAGTAAAAAATTCTTGAATTTCTTTATGCAATGCAATAAAATTAACGTCAATGAAAAAATCAGTTTTTTTTAGTTCTTTAATAAATTTATATTCTGATTTGAATGTAAAATTCTCACACAGTTTTTCAACAAAAACCTGTATTTCGGATATAACATTAGAATCACTTAGTTTATCTTTAAGAGTCAACAAATATGTCTTGAAAATATTTAATATATTTTGATTTGTCTCAAGAGTTTTATTTCTTGGTATTGATTCATTGCAATATGCTCTTGCAATCTCCTTTATAAAGTTCAATTGTATGTTGGTATCTAATAAAGTCGTATTAGTTACTGTCATATTATGGGTAATTTGTACTTCGTTATTTAAATTTTGAAAAGTATTAGAAATGTAATTATCTGTGTTCTTCTATAATTTTAGTATATCCTTTTTTTTTTTTTTTTTTTTTTAATTTTTAGTTTTTATTTATTTTCCAATAATCCAGTACATTTTTGTTGCCTCAGCGCCTTATAGGCATTATTGAGGCGAGTTGGTAAAAATTACATATTAGTTATGATTATCAGTATTCAAAAAAGAGAAAAAAAAAATACAATAAAATTTGCATCATATTAATACATTTTGATATCAAAACTATTTTACATCAGAAGTTCTTCTAAATTTTGAAATAAATAATTTTTCAAAGATTTCTTAAATATTGAAATTCTATTTATCATTTTCAAGTATTGAGGTAAGTTATTAAACTCACAACTACCCATATATTCAATTCTTTGTTTGGTTGTTTCCAACCTACACCTTGCTACTGACAAATTGCTGTTATTCCTTGTATTGTGTGACTCTTGATTCCTTGTAAACCGAATAGTGTGATGACCAATATTGTGTACAATTTTAAAGACATATATCAAAATTTGCAATTTGTAAATACCAAAAACTGGCAAAACTGTTTTGAATTTATCCTTATATAATGATATTGTTGGGAACGTAATAGGAAGATTAGAAACCACTTTTAAGGCTTTATTTTGGCATCGTTGAAGTTATTTAAGCTCATTACATTGCTTCCATCCATATACGGCAGTTAAGTAATTCAAATGACTTTGAATAAGGGCATTGTATATTAAAATTTTTGTTTTACGATCAAATTTATTTTTAAACTTGTACAAAAACCCGGTACCTTGAGCAACTTTTGTTTTTATATGTTGTATGTGTTGGTTCCAAGACAAATTACTCTGTAGATATACACCTAAGTACTTTATTGAGTTGACGTCGTAAATTTCACTACCATCGACATAAATACTAAAGTTTATGTTATTGTGACAATGCGGTTTAAATCGAATCAACTTTGTTTTATTCGCATTCAATATAAGCTTATTAATTCTAGTATATTCCAAAATAAGAGCCGTATCTCGTTCCATATAAGCTTTTGCCACGGTTTCATGCTTATATGGGTAAAACAGACAAATATCGTCAGCATAAATAAATAGCCTCCCATGTAATCCAAGGTTTTTTATATCATTAAGATAAATTGTAAAGAGTAAAGGCCCCAAAACACTGCCTTGTGGAACACCATGCTCGACAGGTTTGAACAAGCTCTTATCTGCGTTAATTTTAACGTATTGTTTACGATTTACCAAGTAACTTTTAAAGAGAGACAATTCTTTCCCACAAATTCCATAGTATCTAAGTTTTCTAACAAGAATATCATGGTCTATGAGATCAAAAGCTTTAGTTAGATCAAAAAAAATACCAGCTACCCCATTAAATCCTTCATCCAGTCCCTTACAAATGAAATTTACAACATTAAGAACAGCTTCCTCGGTACCACATCCTTTCCTAAAACCATATTGATAGTCGTTTAACAAATTATTATTCCTCATATATTCTGACATTTGATTATACAAAATTTTCTCAAATACGTTATCGATGACGGATAATACAGTTATTGGTCTAAACATTTCAGCACTGGAGGCATTATTTTCCTTTGGTATCGGAACCACTTGATGAATTTTTAAAATTTCAGGATAACTACTTCGATCTATCATATTATTAAAAACATTTACCAAATAAGATGTCAAAACATCGGAGCACATTTTCAGTACTTTAGGTGATATGTTATCATGGCCACAACTTTTATTGTGTGGTAGATTAGCCACAATGTTTTGCAACTCATCATGCGTAGTGTGTTCTAAGCAAAATCTATAATTAGGTTGAACAAGAGTTCTCAAAGAATTGCACGAGTCAGATGTTATTTGATTCATTTGAAATTTTAAGTCCTTAATCGATTTCACAAAGTAAGTATTAAGAATCTCAGCCTTTTGAAAATCATTTGAAATTATATCTCCACTTAAATCTTTTATTGTAATCGACTTAGTTTGTTGTCTACCTAGAGTTTCATTTAAGAAATTCCAGCACTTTTTTGGATCTTGTTGAATTTCGCTTAAATTGTCCCTATAATAGTTATTCATGGACTCCTTGCAAGCTCTTTTGATTACACCACTAATACGTTTAAGCCTTTTCTCTATATCGGTTTCACCAGGTTTTTTCCTTCTCATTTTCAAAAGATTTTTTTTAAACTCTATTAATTTTTGTAAGTTTCCATTTATCCAAGGTGTCATCTCATGCCGAATCAATCTTTTATGTTGTTTTACGACTGTACAAGATTGAATAACATTACCAACACACGATATCAACGTTGAAGTATCCAGTGATGGATTACCAGTTATACATATACTTGGTAAAATAGTTTGAATTTCGCTTTTTACGCGGTCATAATCACAATATAATCGCCCATCTCTCTTAAAAACTTGGGATTGAGCTTCAATTTCTATTTCACAAGACAATAGGTTATGGTCAGAAAGTCTATTTTCCACTGAGCCAATACGAAAAGAACTTAATATGTTGCTATAAACATGGTCAATAGAAGTACCACTATTGGGACGGGTAACCAAAGTGTGGCGATTCGTAAAATCATAGTTGGCAAGTAAATTTATAAGATCTTCCGATAAATTTATATTTAAAGTATCAATATTCGAGTCACCGACAAAAACACATGGGTTGCGACCAACATTAATTAAAATATTTTCCAAATTTGACAAAAATCTAATCATTTCACACTTCGGCGATCTATAAAACGATACAAATTTGACGGGTTTGCCATTGGATTTGTTGCTGTTTAATGTTAAAACAATTGATTCAACAAAGTCATTACTTACACAGGATTCTACTTCGTATTTTAAACTTTCGGATATAAAAATTGATGTACCACCATAACTATCTGATCTACAGCAATGAACCGAATTATAACCAGCTATTTTATAAATTTTAGACAAATCTTTACGAATCCAGGTTTCCTGAACAGCAATAATATTGGGTAGCCGGGGTAGGTTTGCAACTATAGTTTTAAACTTATTAAACTTTTCAATTGAAGAAAAACTTCTGATATTGATTGATATTACGTTAAAAAATGAACTTATGTTATTATTTACAAAATTTTTGAATAATTTTAAACTAGAAAAATATTGATTATTACTCATAAAAATAGAGAAAAAAAAAAAATATAAGAAATATTTACATAGACAATTTATTTATAAAGATTAAACATCGTTGAAATCTTCATCAGGAGCTAAATGCTGCGATCTACGTTTTTGCTTGTTAGTGGCAGCTTCAAGTAACAGACCATCAATTTCTTCCTCACATTTTACGATTTTTGGCTTGGACAACTCACTTCTTTTTATAAAAACTTTCCCACCAACAGCATAAACGCTGCGGTATCCAACTTGTTTTAGAGATTTGGCATAGTTTACTAAACTCATTGTTTCTCTACTCAAGTAATCATTGACAAACACTTTCCTTGTTAATTCTTTTTCCATTAATTTTGGTTTAATTGACATCATTGTGTCTTTTGCTTTTTTAGAATTAAACTTCACCACCATTACCTGCTTTTTTTCGTTATTTTCATTTTTCTTGTCACTCGATGCATTCCTCTTCTTAATGAAATAAGCTTCATCAATAACTTCTGGTTGCAAATCTACACCAGCATCTCTGGACAGCTTTAAAACAGTATCTGCGGCAGACATTCCATCTATTACTTTAACACCTCTTATCAAACAGTCATTCCTGACTCGTTGATCGTTTAAAAATCTTACAGAATTTTGTAATGTTTTTACTTCTTCTTTTAACATCTTGTTTTCCTTCTGCACAATTTCCAATTTCTTTTTGTTTTCAGCTACTCCTCTCAGTATGTCATCGTATTGCTTAGACATAAAAGTCATGGTTTCATGCAAATACGACAGCTGATCGAGCTTTTTCAGTTCTGTTTTTATTTCATTCAATTCTTTTTTAATGGTACCACTATTATTGTTATTATTACCATCACACAAATGGCACACAAATTCTTCTTCTTCATGTTTTAGTAAATACTCATATTCGCGCTTATTCAATGCAGTACAAACTACATGATATTTTTTTGAGCACTTGTCACATTCAATAAACTCATCGCCATCTTTGACTTCTAAGTTACATTGAGCGCATATCACTTTATTGTTTTGAATACTTCGGCGACCTTTTGGAGGCATATTTCATATAATATGAATTCCCCGTAGTTTGATTAATAAAATGCGAAGTTTTGTTTAATTAAACTTATAAATTGATCGGTTTAATTTAAATTAATAAAAACTTTGATAATCACCAGAAAAAATTTGACGTTTACACGGTAGGGTTACCAACTCCATCTACTCCATTTTATTGTGGGTATCTATGTGATATTTATGTATATGAATCTAGGCGACTATACTTGCGAAAACAATTTTCATAACAACAGATTATTTGTGATACATAAGTATATGTGGGTGACGATTTCTTATATGACTTATTAATCTATTAACGTCCTTAAATGGCATATGACAAATAATACAAGGTATTGTGTCCATTTTATAAATTACTGATTACTATGAAAAATATAATAGCTAGTTTTTAGTTATGTATGTAGTACATGTGTATGTTTATACATATGTACATACATAAGTTTTAATATACATTTATACATGGGTCAATTTCAAAAAAAACGCAATTTTTGTGTCCCCGCACTTTACACTACTATTTTAGGTAAAAAAAAAAACAACAAAAAAAATAAAAATTTTGAGAGTGATCAGCGAGGAATATGTAACAAACAAACGTAATTCTCAAATTTGTATGTTTGTTTTTTTTGTTTATTCAGAATGGTGTTTTGTTTCTCCCTCGGACACCTTCCATACAAAAGCATGTGTCCCCCGTTAGAATTTTTAGTAAACAATATTAAATAAAATCCAGAAAAAAGTAAATAGGCAACATTTAATGACAGTTTTCGAATTATTGAGTTTCTTTCTTGTGTTTTCATTTGTTATAGTCGTCAAAACTGAATTAGTGCGAATTTGGTGTTGCAAAGAAAGGTTGTCCCCACAATTTGCATTGAGCGTCACTTTTTTTTTAATTCAAGTAATATTACTAGTTTTCAATTTGCATTTAAATAAAGTAAATAACGTAAGGAAAGTACAAACCTTAATTATTACAAAAGTGAAAAAGCGAAAAAAAATCTTTGTAAAAAAGTGTGCATTTGCGCAGTTTTTGTGAACACCATGGTAAGGGCGCGATAAAATTTCATGAGCGTCACGCTAATTTTTTTAAAAGTGAATATATTAAATGTAAAAAATTGAAGTTGACAATCATTGTTTACATGGTTTCAACTCATTTTTTTATAATTTGTGAGTTTGAGAAATAAATTGCCTACGAAAAAAACCAGAATAGGCAAATATTTCATGAGCATCACTTTTGATATACAATTGCTTCATAGCTTAAAATGCTTAATTATGATTTTATTTTTTAATTTTTAGGAGTAAAACAACAAAATTAATAGCGGCTGAAAGAGCATAAAGATATCGAGAGAAAATAAAGCTCGATAAAGCGCGTAATGACGAATATAAAAGAAAGAAGAAAGAAAGGTATAATCGTGGTATATTTGAGTTTAATCGTGCTTTTGCAACTTAAACCTCTGGGGGACCGGAAATTTATGCAACTACCACAAACTTAATTCGAAAGTGGTAAAAATTAATGAGCATAAAAAAAACAAAGTCGCTTGTCATTTCATGAAGTTTATACAGACTCAGAATAAGAATTCGAATAAAAATTTATAAATTAAATTAAGTTAAGTTATTGTTTTGCGTCAAATATTTATATATGTGTCTAAGTTTCTTCAAGAATTACTTCCTTTTTTCCATTTTTCTTAAAGACATCAAAGAATATGTATATGTTTAGTTTTGTCTGAAAATTTTTGTTTTTTTAAGATTTTTTGTTTTTTTTTTACTTACTTTTTGTAAAAGAATAAACTTTTTTTCGTTAAACTTTAAATTTGGCATTATTTCTTGTTTACGTGCAACAAAATCTCTTGAGCGTCACAAAATATCTTGAGCGTCACACTTGGTTTTTTTTTCCTTAAAACGCTTATAATTAATTTTTTTTTTAATTAATTGTTACAAGCCTATTACTTTGCAAGTAATCTCTAAGTTCAACTCTTTTTTTTTACCAAAAATTTACATATTTTCATCTTAAAATTTTAAAATAACTAGTCACTTTTAAAAAAAAATAAAAATCAGGGTGAATCGTGATTTTGTGTTTATAATCGAAAAGGTGATTTTCGCAAAAGTCAATCTTGAGAAACAAGACAACATCGTAGTAAGCTTGAATTTCAAATATTTTTGCATTTTTAGCGATTTTTTATACATATTTGGTGTGTGACGCTCAAGATAGAAATCATAGAAAACATAAAAAAAATCCAAAAAAAATATTGATCTTTTTGAGAGCCTAAAAGTACCACCGGAATCTTCATCAATTTCTGCATAAATTGGCCACCCCTACCGGCGAATTGAAAAGACTTTAAAAATAAGCAAAAAAAACTCGATGTGTACGTTTTTTTTTAAATTGACCCACATACATAAAAAAAGACATAAGTAAATAAAAAAATTAAACAGAATAACGAACTTACACGTTATTTAAAATTAAAAAAAGAGAATATAAATTTTATATGTATGTATGTAATTAAAAAAAATTTTGTAAAGAAAACAAATAAATATAAAGTGTTGAAACAAAACCCAAAAAAAAAATTTTAATCTAAATTAAAGTAGAATATATAACTAAATGCACAATAAAATTTAATTTAATTAAAATTTTTAATTTTAAATTCAAGCAATGTATGTGATATTATTATAAACAAATTTAAAAATACCTACTTATGTATGAGTAAAACTATTTTTTCAGGTCATTAATAAGAGTATTTACTGCAGGTACATCTGTATCCGATTGAGTGTTTACCTGGAATATAAGTTTTTGCAAACATATCCACACATTTTCACAAAATTTTGGATATTTTATGTTCATTCCCATGAAACAGTTGAAGCAAACTTCAATGGCCCGTAAAGGATTTTCAAGCTTAATTTTTCTTCCAAATTAATCTACGTAGGCAAGGCTAATGGTTCTTGTGCAGTCGCCGATAAGTACTATTTTTGGCTGACTTTCTAATTTTATACGCTTTAAATAATTTCTTCTTTCATCGTCCGCAATATTAATAGAATATTATATAATACTAGCATTTAACCCGCTACTTCGTTAGCGCAGTTCTTACTATCTATTGAATACTCAAGTTCTATTTATAATTATTAAATATTTTTGGTTCAATTTCTGAAAATTTGTATCTCTGATTCAATCTACTTAAAACAATAAAAAGAAGAGTAAGGATATATCGGGAATATATTTCCTAACTAAAAGCAAGATCAATGCTACTGAGTTTCAAAAATTAAGATTCATATTTTGCAAAAATTACCCTAAAAATAATTAAAGTAACATTTTTTCCTTCACTAAAACTTCCACTTGGTTTATTATTACCTACATTCAGAATTCTATGCATACAAAATATAAAAAAAATTAGAAAAAGTAATTTTGGTCGTCCATGAGATTAGGAGTTACCTGGGATCAAAAACACTAATTTTAAGAATCCATGTTTACAAACGTAAAAATACAAAGTGTACAATAAAAATGCGAAAAGGCTTTTTTGTGTCTCCAATATCATTTTAATTTTCAAATTGAATCAACAATCCCTTATTTCACTATTTTAGCTTTATAATCGTAGGAAATACAAAAAGTCCCATTAAAATTCAGAAAAGTACCTTCTTAATCGCCCATAACATATTTAGTCTTACCTTGTATCAATAGTTACTAATTTCAAAATTCTAACTTCGCAAACGTTGAAAATACAAAAAGTACCATACAAATTCAAAAAAGTCCCTTTTTGGTCGCCCATAACATTTTTAGTCTCACCTGGAATCAATAGTCCTTGATTGTACAATCCTACCTTCATAAACGTAGCAAATACAAATAGTACCATAAAAATTCAAAAAAGTACCTATTTGGTCGGCCATAACATTTTCAGTCTCCCCTTGTATCAATAGCAACTAATTTCAAAATTCTAGCTTCGCAAACGTTGAAAATACAAAAAGTACCATAAAAATTCAAAAAAGTCCCTTTTTGGTCGCCCATAACATTTGTAGTCTTACCTGGAATCAATAGTCCTTGATTGTACAATCCTACCTTCATAAACGTATCATATACAAAAAGTACCATAAAAATTCAAAAAAGTACCTTTTTGGTCGTCCATAACATTTTCAGTCTCACCTTGTATCAATAGCCACTAATATCAAAATTCTAGCTTCGCAAACGTTGAAAATACAAAAAGTACCATACAAATTCAAAAAAGTCCCTTTTTGGTCGCCCAAAACATTTTTAGTCTCACCTGGAATCAAAAGTCCTTGATTGTAATATCCTACCTTCATAAACGTAGAATATACAAAAAGTACCATAAAAATTCAAAAAAGTCCCTTCTTGGTCGCCCATAACATTTTTAGTCTCACCTGGAATCAATAGTCCTTGATTGTACAATCCTAACTTCATAAACGTAGATAATACCAAAAGTACCACAAAAACTCAAAAAAGTACCTTTTTGGTCACCCATAACATTTTTAGTCTTACCTTGTGTCAATAGTCACTATTTTCGATATTCTAGCTTCGTAAACGTTGAAAATACAAAAAGTACCATAAAAATTCAAGAAGTACCTTTTTGGTCGCCCATAACATTTTTAGTCTCACCTGGAATCAATAGTCCTTGATTGTACAATCCTACCTTCATAAACGTAGAAAATACAAAAAGTACCATAGAAATTCAAAAAAGTGCCTTTTTGATCCCATAACATTTTTAGTCTCACCTAGAATCAAAAGTCCTTGATTGTACAATCCTACCTTCAAAAACGTAGAAAATACAAAAAGTACCATAAAAATTCAAGAAAGTACCTTTTTGGCCGACTATAACTTTTTCAGTTTCACCTTGTATCAATAGTCACTAATTTCGAAATTCTAGCTTCGCAAACATTGAAAATACAAAAAGTACCATAAAAATTAAAAAAAGTACCTTTTTGGTCGTTCGTAACATTTTTAGTCTTACCTTGTATCAATAGTCCTTTATTTTACAATTCTACCTTTATAAACGTAGAAAATACAAAAAGTACCATAGAAATGCGAAAAAGTACATTTTTGGTCCAAGTTCCAAATTCCAAGTTTAAAATGTTCAAATATCTATGTAACAAAATATTTTAATAGACATGATTTATTCAGTAAATCTACTCTTTTTTGACAAAAAGTAATTATGTTCTAAAAATTACCAAACTCTTTTCCCGATTTTTCCCCTTTCTACCCTGTTATGAATGTGTTTCAATTTTTACAAAATTGCATAATTTTTTATGTCTGATGAAATCCCAATTATAAATTTTGTGAAAATTGGCCGTCAAATTAGGAATTATATACAATTTAAGGAATTTTCCCCTTTTTGGTACCTTTTTTGTCCCCAAAAAAGTCTCCAAAAATTTCACCTTAATATTTGTCCATATTCTATTAGGCAATAATAATGATAAAATTTTGTCTCATTGAATAATATTAGAAAAGTTTCTTTAAAAAAAAGTACCAAAAAAAGGGACAATTTTTACCCCTTATACATGCGAATTTTAAAAAAGTGCCGAATTCCTATAAATATTTTTTCGCGGATTACTGAAAACAGTTTAAGTTTTTTTCCTAGCTATATGTGTTTGGTAGTTACATAGGGCACCAAAAAAGTACCAAATTACAGTTTTTACCCGTTTTTTCCCCTTAGGAGATGACAATTCAAAAAAAGGCCAGACACCTGTCAGCTTATTTTTTGTGCAAATTACAATACTTTTTCAATTTTATTTGTATCGGTTTTAGTTAAGCAGATATAAGGTTACCGATTTTACCCGTTTTTACCCTTTTTTACCCCCTTAAAGTACGAATTTCCAAAAATCCCTTCTTAGTGGAGCTATACATCGAAAAAGGAACCGATTGTCCAAATATCATGTCTCTAGCTCTTTGCGTTTGGGCTGTGCGATGATGAATCAGTCAGTCAGTCAGTCAGTCACGTTACTCTTTTATATATATAGATAATAATATTGAATTAAAACATAATAATATTCTATTAAAAATACAATTTAAATTATTTTATATACTATTTAAAAATAACTGAAATATTTTTTGACAATTACCTTGCAGTAACTAATAAAAGACTCTTGAACTTCTATCTTACTACTTTTTCTGGATGTTGGTAATAAATATGGTACTAACATAAACGATAAAGCCAATACGGAATCTTACATACATATTGATGGTCACAAACATAAAGGCCATAGCTGGTATTTTTTTACGAAATCCAGTTTTTCAGTGATTTTAATAAATTTTACAGAATTACACATCGACACAAAAATTTCATACAACACTATCAAAAATAAGAGTTAATTAAAAATGTTTACTGAAATTACAAAAAAAATTCAAACAAATAATTTAACAGACTTAGACAAAATTTTTATTGCATATTTTACATTTAAACAAACAAATACTTTTCCAATTCAATAAAAAAAATTGTTTAAGAATATTTTTATATTTAAACAAAATATTTACTGATTTGGTAAAAAAAATTATTTGAATATAAAATGAATATCAAGCAAAAAAATACTCAAGTCAAATATATTTAATATCCAAATTTTCCGAAAAAATCAAATAAAATTTTTATTGAATTGGAGAAGAAATTGATAGAAAATTTTACGGAATATTGGTATGTAACAACTTTAATTGAACTAAAAAATATGTTTAAATAAAAAGAAATTTTGGTTAAATTTTAAAACAAAATTAAGATTTTTATTTTATTAATTAGAAACATAGATAAGTTTTATTTTTAAGTATAAAAATAGTTTGCTGAATTGTTATATGGTATGTACATATGTATGAATTTGTATTATTGTACTTATGTTACATTTTTATACCCGCCACCAAAAAAATGGTGGGGGTATATTCATTTTGTCATTCCGTTTGTAACACATCGAAATATCCATTTTAGACCCCATAAAGTATATATATTCTGAATCAGGGTTTGATTTGATGACGATCTAGCTATGTCCGTCCGTCTGTCCATCTGTCCGTCTGTCCGTCTGTTGAAAGCACGATAGAGGTCGCACCGAAAATTGGCTAAATCGGAATATTAGGAAGAGAGTTATAGCTCGAAAAGCAAGAGTAGGTCGAAAAAACCGTGTCCTTCGAACATCGAATAAAATGGAATTGTGTCCAAACGCATTAACGTAGACTCATGAAACTTCGAATATATATTTCCTGAGTAAAAAAAAAATTTTTCCCCGAAAATTGCCTAAATCTATGCATTAGGAGAGGAGTTATCGGTCAAAATGTACGAAAATTTATACCGCAATTTCTCTATTAATAAAGATTTTTGAATAATAAAGGACTATATTGAAATATCTAAGTTGTATTTATTAGCAGAAACTTTATTGACACGCCTACTTTAACACCCACTTTAATTGAAAGACTACATTTACAAAAGCATTTTAGTAGCATATCGAAGTTATAAAGGGTGGTTAAATTTTAAGGACCGATGTTGAATTTAAATAAAACGCAAATTATTTAGGATATTATTATTATTTCTTTTTGCAATTATAATATTTGTATGGTTCAATTATGTGTTTAACAAAATATCGGCCATATGGCCCCCCCATCCTTGGCACTACTCGTCTATCTGATGGTCCAAATTTTCAATGACAATGTTGATGCTCAATTATTGGGCATGATGATGAGTCGAGATTGACTGCTATTTTTCCACACTATCGCAAAAAACAGCAATGGTTCCCATTCAACGAACTAAGAAGGCATTTACAGATTTTCTAGCATTTTATACAGACCTGTTTTGCAGAAATTTAAATATTTTTTACAATTCTCCCGATTGTGAACGAATTTGAACGATTATGTTGATCAAAAGAATTACGAACTGCACAAAATGCATTTTGATTTAAACGCCCATTTTTATAAAAAACCTGAATAACTTTAAAGCGTTGCTCATTTGCGTATCTTTCCACGGATCAAATTGAGTAAGTTTGAGATTGAGAAATGTCAAGTGAAATGCAGAAAACAAATTTAAAGACTAGGTGTAGTTCACCTTCAACATGGGCCCTTAAAGTTTAACCACCCTCTACAAAGAAAGTGATACATGTTTTATTATAAAGAGATTATTCCATAATGATTAACAAAATAATAAATATTGTGCTTTAAATGTACACAAAATTGGTGGTGGGTATAAAAGATTCGGCACAGCCGAATATAGTGCTCTTACTTGTTTAATTTAAATATTTTATTGTATGTAAATTTATACATACCTCATAACAATAAATACACATTGTTGGATAATAAAAAGGTGACGTTAATTTTTAAAAATTTATAAAATACCTACATCAGTTTTTTCAGGGTATTAAAAAAGCAATTAAAAATATTAAAAATTGATATTTTTCTATAAACACAAAGCGACCTTATTTTAGTTATTTCTCCAACAATTAAAAGCCGCGGCTGTATATTGCGACGTTGCAGCTCCAGTAGATTTAGCTTCGCATCTAGTTTTTACGGCGTAGAGGGAGGCTAATATAGCAAAACCTTCTTGAGAATTTTGAGATTCTACAAAAAATGTAAAAAATTAACTTAGTATGTAAATACATTTTATACTTTTTCTGGAATATATTTACCTTTGTTCTTGTTATCAATTTCTTTTAAATATTTGGAATTTGACCAACTGTCACTTAAATTTTTTGCGATTGGAAATTTTAAAATAAAGCCAATATTGATCTGAAAATAAATTATTGGTATACAGATGTTAGGTATACATATTATTGCAGGATCGACTTACGGTTGCTTAAAGCGAAAGGGAGCACATTTTCGTCAATAGAGGTATATTTCTTCTGCCGTAATAGATTTCATTTTTTGTTTGCTTTGTTAACGATATCTATAAAAAAATAAGAATATTTTATACCATGATGTGGCAAACATGTACATATGTATGTAATAAAGTAGTGCTGATGACTTTTGAAATTAATTTGTAGAATCCATAAACAGATTTATATATTATATACTTATATGTAACCTCGGTCGGTTAAGACCGAATAATCAAGGTTTTACTGTATAAGTATACATATATTTATCAAACCTATTTTATAACTAAGTTTTAAGAATTGAAAACCCTCACTAATTATAATACATATACCTTACCTTCCCATTCAATTAGGGTTTTGTTTAAATTTTTCTGAACAATTATCCTCAGGTTTTTATGTATGTATGTACTTTTTGAATTAATCAACTCTTTATGTTTTAATTAGACTTTTTTTTTACTATTTTTTGAACTTTTTTTAATATAAGTACTTTAATTTGCGCAAGAACACCTCGCCGTACAACTCTTTACTATTGAATTGACATTTTTTAAAATGCTTTTACCAGCCTATGCACTCGATATACAGATTTTTACAGTTAGTTTCTTTCAACAATTCCCAAAAAAAAAAAAAAAGGAATTAAAGCAGAATTATAGATGAAGGCGGCAAACGAAAAAACGTGCGTTTTACTTTACCATTCATGTTTTTTCATTTCGCATACGGCTACAAGTGTGTTTGAAACAGACATTGTAAGAGTGTAAGAACCAGGAATGGGATATGAGATTTGTATTTCGGTAACCAAAAAAATTTTTTAACACAAGATTATTATATGCAATTTTTTCCTTATTTTTTGTTGTTTATTAACCAAAAATTCATAGAATTAATATAAAAAAAAATTAACACTATATTAAACAGATACATAAAATTTGTTGTATTTATATAAGAAATATGAGATCTATGTATGACGTCTAATATGACGTCTTGAAATTTGCAAACAATTCTATTAAAAGATTAAACGTACTTTTCAGTTTGTATGGAGATGCATCAAAAATTAAAAATCAAAAAAGAATTTTATGTGCACTACAAAACAAGACTGCATTTTCCTTAAAATCCTAATTGTTGTTTTTAACTAGGGATGAAAATGTTGAGACGAGCGTACTTTTTAAACTGTAATACTGTATAAGTATAAAATAAAGGCAGAGAAATGTTCATATAAGTAAATATATAAAAAAAAAACTGAAGAAATGTGGGAGAGTATCAAATGTTTTGTGGCAGTACTACGGTATTTTTTTTAATCAAATATTTACAAAAAAAATAAGATCGTACCAACTTTGCCATCCCTGGTAAGAACACACACTCTTCTGACTGCTACAGTTTTTTCTCAGAATAATGAGTAAGATGCGCATTGCAACCAGGGATGACAACGTCTAATTATTTTTACCCCATATTGTGATCTATAGCTTACCAAAATCTACCAAATCCTACTTACTTTTATTAAATTATATTTCTAAGTATAAATTCAATGATTTAAGTAACAAAACAAATTATTGTTAAAAAATGAAAGGAGTTATAAATTTGTTATAAATTTGTATTTTTTTATTAATTGAAATACATATTTTAAATACTTTTTAATATTAAAAAAAGTTAAAAAAAACTAATTACTAATTCGAAGCATATTCCATTATGTTTCTTTTTTGTCTGGAGAAAAGTCCACTAAATTCATATTCATTTAAAAATAACTAACTTTCATCTAATTAGATCTAAGTGGCAACCCTGATGGTAATATTAAAAATTGCCTTTTTTGAACAGTTTTCTTCTACCCAACAAACTGAGACGCCATAAAAATATTTGATAATAAGCTACCAATAGTATTGAGTTTAGAAAAGTGTTGTGAATATTATTGTGAAAGGTCGCTTTCAATTACATTTGCCACACTGTTGTCCAAACAAAGTGTAGAGCAAGTGTTATTATTTTTAAATTAAATAAATATAGGTATTATAAGTAAGTTACGAAAAGTTTTAAAAAATATTAATGTCAAGAATATTTTTCAGTTCAGTATCATTACGAATTGGTTTGTTGGGTATGCTCATGAAATCTGCTATTTTTTTTGCAGTATGCAAAACCGGTTTTCGCATAGAATGTAGAACACACATGCAAACATATTTTCACATGTTAATATAGACATTAACATGACAATTTGAAATCCTAACAACTCTTTCATATAATAATGCATGAAATTGGCACACTTGAAAGCGCAAATATATATTTTTTTAAAGTTGTCAATTATTAGAATAAAAATCAAACAAAAAGTTTTATAGACACAATAAAAAAAAATTATTGAAAATTAAAATAATTTCAAACATACGTTTGTTTGAAAATTTTTTGGTAATAATTTTTTCTGTGTATAAAGTTTTTACCTTCTTATGAAAAGTTGCAATAATTTAAGTTAGGGCCTTTCTTCTTGTGACCATAGATATATTTTTTATAAAAACTTACATATTTATGTATCGCAATTAAAGATTATTTATAGTTAACACTAACCTTCTTCTACTGTTTTTTCAATTATTGTTAATATTTCTTTTACGGTATTGTCCTTTATTCTTTTCGATAAATCAATAACTTTTTGATACTACAATTTCCATTCAGGATATAATATTTTGTAATCTATGTACATATATCAAACTAAAATGTTGCCAACGTTTTTTATAACTAAATTAACAAGCAAAATCATTATTGCTTACCAATTCATAATTTGTTTCATTTTGAAGTACTTTTTATTTCTCTATATAATCATTAGTTTTAAATTTTAAATTTTTTAACTCTTTTTGTCTCGAAGAATGCGTTTTTTTCCAGTTTTCCAGTACTAAGTCCTATTCACCACAACCTGATTTTAAATTTTCCACCAAATAATCATCAAAAATATTATCGTTTAAAATTTCTGAATTATCTGCATCTAAAATAAACAAGTTAAAAAAAAAAATTATATAACTTTCATTCCGTTATAATTTATTGTTATTTAACAATAAACTGGTTTTCCTATTACACACCATTTAAAAATTTTAATGTTTAAAAAAGAGAAAATTTCGCAATTTTTGTACAATTAATAAAAAAAACAATTTTTTTCATTCAAAAGACATACTATACATGCATACTACCAAGAATGATTAAATAAAGATTACGCCTTGCGCATGATTTACCGTTAGATGACGTAGTAATCCCCTCGCAAAGGTTACCAAGTATGTATCATATGTAAAGTTTATAATTTCTTACAAAAAATGTATGTATTTTGTAATAGTAGGCAGCCCTGTAATTAATTTACTCAGAGAGTTTTAAAAAAAAAGTATTACAACGGTGCTTAACAAAAAACGAATTTCGTGTCATATTTTATAATAAATACATATAAATAATATTAATAATATTAAAACTATATTAAAAGTGTTTAAATTTGGTTGTTTAAAAGTTTCAAAACTAATAAAAACAGAAAACAAAATAATGTGAAAAGAAAAGAAAGAGAGCAAATATGAAATGTGCAGTGGGCAAATGCAAACAAAGTAACAGCAAAAAAACAAGTGAGAAATTATATTAAAACCTAATAAATTGCGCATTTTTAATAAAACGTTTGTATTTTTAAAAAGCTCGAAGGAAGTTGTTGGTAATATTTTGCAAACGAGTGAAGCCTGTAAATGTGGATAAAGAAAAAAATTGTGCTTTACATTTTAAGCAAGAAGTTTTTGAAAGAAACTTGATATTTGAAATGGGTAAGTTAAAACAAAATTAATTCTTGCAGTACATTACTAAGGCATTGTGAAAAGAATTTAGTAAACGGCGTGCAAAAATTTTAAAATCCCATGCAGTTTCGTTTTTAGACACTAGTGCTATTGAATGTGAAACGAAAACTTCTAATGAAACTGAAGTTGCAAATGTATATGAAGGACTACGTGAAACTGAAAAGCAAAATGATATTCCAAATAGTTTTGAAGAAAAATTGGTCGCGGAAAATGCTCCAAGGCCGACTGATATTGAAGAAGATCGCTTCTAAACTTACACCATATTTTTCAAATTAAATGGTAACAAATTATTACTTTCAAGCGGATATTTACAAAAGCATTTGTTGGAAGCCAAAGAAATTGAAGCCAGTGAATACGTCAAAAAAAAACTTTTTTTTAGGTGTCGAATGTATTTTAGAATTAGGAAACTAAATGTCGAAATCGCTTAAAATACTTATAAGCGAAAAAAAAAATTTGATAAAATAACAAAATGAAATGAATTCTACACCTAATATAATAGTTAAATATTGTAATAAAAATAATGAAAATATATACATATGTATATATATAAAGAATTTATTTGCTTTCAAAACATTTAGTTAGAAAAATAACAATTTGTCCCACTGTCATGTTTTTACACAACCATTATTAGTTATACAACTGAATTTTATTAGCCAATCAGAACACAGCTTGAGTGACGTCAGAATTCCTACATGCGCAGAAATGTTTTTTTAGGGCTGCGTGATGGCGTAATCTTTATTTAATCATTCTTGCATACTACATATAGATACCTATATGTATGTATGTATGCACACAATGCAAATGTTCAAAACAAAAGAAACTCTTAGGGCCAATTCAAAGTGGTTGCATATCAGTCATATTTGTACTATTTCATATTATTTTATGCACGCATAAAATTTTTGTTAGTAATTTCCATACAAAAAAATAATAAGACTTTACACATTTGTTTCCTATGTATAAGAAATTGTTTATGTTATACTTTTAACAATACTGTCTCTCAGAGAGAATTTCTTCGCTTCTCACCTCTCAGAGAGAATATTTTCCATTTTCTTCTTTCCTGTATACATACAATTTTTAACAGCGTCATCTCTTTGTTTTCTTTCTTGTATTAATACATAATTTGTTAACAAAAGGTGTTCAAAGTCACTAGTCATATTAATATGAATTATATGACATTAGTACAATATGAGAGTCTACTTTGAATTGGCCCTTAATATATTTTTAAAGTGGTGGGAAATTCATTACAAAATTAAATAATGCAAAATAAACTTACTAATTATTTTGTCTGGTTTAGATTTAATACGCCTTTGTATTAAACCAGCAGCACTAAGCTTTGCCCTGGCATTATTGTATGCGTCATACAACTTTCCTTTTGCAAGATGACCTTTTGCGAATGGTACATAATAAGTTTCCTTAACCTCTGAAGGAAAAACTTCTCTTATAGACTGCGACAATTCTATAAAATCTTCTCTTATCAGTCTGAAATAATTTAATTTAATTTGTATAAACAGGTGTAAGAACTAAATGTTTAAGAAATATACATACATACCTTTTACTTGGGTCATTGTTGAGTATATAATATACAAATGCTTTTGCTAAATGTGTACGGTGCTTATTTTCCAAAGGCTCAATATTTCGTATAGTTCGAATAGCAGAAATTTTTCTGATTTCCTAAAATAAAGTTTTAGCCTTATATGTATATACATACATACATACATACATACATATATATACATATATGTACATACAAAAAATGCTTGCAATATTTACTTCTGTTTTTGGAATGCTATTTAAGGAAATATTAGAGGAGATCATAAAATTTTCTTCAGGAATGTTTAAAATGTCATTGCCTTTCAAAACTAGAGGGTTTTCTAGTGAAAATACATTTTGCATTGTCTCATCCGTATCAGGGGGGTTATTATGTAATTCGATTCGAATCGAAAAAAATACGAATTCGTAAAAATTGTATTATGTAATATGATTTTCAGAAATTTATTTCCGAACGTACGTAAATTTTGGGATTTTTTCTACCCCCTTTCGGAAAACAAATTTATTTTTACCGGCAAAACTGTTGATTATAAAGAAAAACGTTATATGAACGGATTAAAGAAATTGTAATTCTTAATTTTTCTAAATTTGTTTCATCAAAATCGGACAAGTGGTTCTCGAGTTATGTTAAACTACGTTTTTGCCAAAATGTTACAACTAAGCGAAAAAACATCAAGATAAGGAAAAAATTTAAAATGTCATAAAAAAAACTGACACATACGAACGCCAAACCCTTTGAGTGTTTTACTATACTGATCTAGTACCATCACCCTGACTTGGAATTTCTCACCCCCCAAATTGGCTGTTGTACTGTGTTATTATTTTATATACAAAAGTTAAATAATAACTTTTAAAATATAAATATATGAATTTTGTATTTGAATAATAAAAAATGGATTTAATTGCTTTGATTTTGAACATATTTAAATGGAATCTTTTAAAAAAGGTGTATAAAAGAGAAAAGTATGACTTTATGAAGAAAAATGAATTGGAAAGAACGAAATGCAAAATTGAAAAGCTTGAACTAAAAAGAAAAATATTTGAATCAGAGAGAATTATTAGTTTTTATGTGCCTCTTTATTATATTATTTATTATGCCAAAAGTGTGATATAAATGAAAGATAATAACAAACAAAAGTAAAAGGGTTGCTGTTTGGTTAAAAATTTCAATCTAACTCATTGTGGTAAAGATATATGAAATAGGAAAAACTAAAAATTAGTTACCGAATTCAATTAACATAAGTCCCGTGAGTTAAATGATGATATTTACAACCAACATGTAACCACCGATCAGAGAGTGCTGATGATGAAATCGTAGCTGGTTTCGAAAATGCATTCCACTCGGCTAGTGTCGGTAAAAATATAATTTTTCAAGATTTATTCTTTCATTTATAACAATTAAAAAAAAAATTCTTTGTAAACAAAAAAAAAATATTAAATATGAACTCAAGCCTGATTAAGAATATTAGTTTAAACAGAAAAGTTCAACGAAAATAAAAATTAAAATTGCATAAAACACAGGGCACGGTACAAAAAAAAAATCATTCATTCACTGTTGGTCAGTCAACATTTCGTTATATACTGACCTCACAGAAAATAAAACTAATGATTATAAACATTGATTGTTAAAAACAATTATCTGTTCTTATCGCTACCTAACTGGTGGCTAGAGCAGGACAAAAATTGTGATATAAATGAAAGATAACAACAAACAAAAGTAAAAGGGTTGCTGTTTGGTTAAAAATTTCAATCTAACTCATTGTGGTAAAATATATGAAAAAAGGAAAACTAAAAGCAGTTAAGTTAAGTTAAGTTCAATTAACTTAAGTCCCGTGAGTTAAATAGATGATATTTACAACCAACATGTAACCACCGATCAGAGAGTGCTGATGATGAAATCGTAGCTGGTTTAAAAATTAATTGGAAAGAACGAAATGCAAAATTGAAAAGCTTCAACTAAAAAGAAAAATATTTGAATCAGAGAGCAAAAGAAATGGTTGAGGTTTTGCTATCTGCCTTTTTTTTATGAATTTTTTATGTTTTATTCTTCTTTTATGAATTTTTATGTTTATATTATTAGTTTTTATGTGCCTCTTTATTACATTATTTTGTTTTTTAGTTTTCTCACATATGTAGCTATTAGTTTCACTGAATTATTATTATTTTACTCTTTCAATAAATGTTTTTATTTGGTCTTGGCCAATCTGATGTCGATAACCACCTTGCCCAAGAAATTTCAAGGTGGCTGCCAATTTTAAAAAAGGAGAGACGGCAGTAGATCTTTGTGGTGCTTTTCAATCACTGCTGATGGAATTCAGTACGTGCATAAATGCGCTTTTACTAAGCCGAAATTTTTTCACGAACCGAAAGTATTTTTCTTTATTTAAAAAAATTTTTATACGCGCTTTTCTGTTTAAATGAAATTACCTACGAATTTTCAGTGAGTTACATAATATTCGATGTATCTCTTATATACTTTCTTTGAACTCTTTCTGGAACAACATTTTCTTCATCACTTTCCCACAACAAAAAACAATCAATTTTTACGTTTTTATTTATATATAAATTGTTTGTTTCTTTGTATATTATTAAATTTTTTGTATTCAATTTTGACATTTGAACAAAACTACGCAAAATGCTGCCAAGTTTTTACATCTTAAAACTTGGATTCATTTCGTTTTTCCCTTAAAATGTTATATACAACTGTGCAGACGTTTCGAAAGTACTATACCTATAATAAGAATTTCTTTTCGAATCGGAAATTCTTTTCGAATGTATTTACAATTCGAATCGAATTACATAATAACCCCCCAGAGTTTTTTAAGCCGCAGCTATTTTCAAAAGTTGTCAAACGTTCACTTGCATCATCTGGAAAGCAAATTAAAGCAGTAATTTATATTTTCAATATTACTCTATTACCACTTCTATATATGTATGTATGTACTTATGTACATATACATACATACATATATACATATGTTAAACTTACGTTGTAATTGTATATGTATCTAATACAAAGTCATGGTTGGAAGCATATTGGGCCACGAAATCAGAAAATACTTCTGGATTAATTATAAAATCACTGGACAACACATTTAATTCTATATTTTCATTTAGGTTATAAATTCTTTTCACTAAAAAAAAAAATTAATAAAATAGAGCAACAGATTACTGCACTTTTTTACTTTTTTGTTTTTTTATATTTAAATGTACTACCTTGTTATAAATATAAATTGTAGTTATTTCTACCGTCGAATTTAACACATATACATAATTTGTTTTTTATTTTCAAAATTTTTCTTTAATAATTTTATAGTCTCCATTTTTGTAATTTGATTTATTTTTTGACATTTATTTCAATGCAATCAAGCGTTTCTTTTGATGATTAGTGTGATGCCAGATTTTCTCATTTTTAATTGTTACAACTCGTAAGCAAATTGTCCCCCATTTTGCGAGTTTTTAATTAGAATTAGAAACAAGTAACATAATTATCTATATAAAAATGTTAAATGAATATATTTGTATATTTATTTATTTGTTTATCTGCTTAACTGAAAATGATACATATAAGCTTGACAAGTCATTGTAATCTCCTTTTTTGATTTTTTTAACCAACACACCAGAACACAAAAAAAAAGGTAAATTTTAAAATTGTTACGGTGGTTTTTGAATTATTTTGAGTTAATATTTCCTAAATTGGAGGCTATTAATCTAATTTCTAATGTATTTTTCTCATAAATAAATGCGCTTTTCTTATAATAAACCTAAATGGTACAAATAGTCCCTGCTACATATGTATGCCTTCACAGAACTTTGTATTTTCTAAAAGCATTAACATTTATACCTGAGTGCTATCTAGTACAATCTACACTGTTTACATCATTGTTTTATGACATTTTGCAAAATTACGATTTCACAACAGTATATTTATAAAATGGTATTAGACACTCTCTATTCTCTGCGTACTTAAATCTCAAAATCCATAAATAAAAATAATAAAGTACGCGCCCAATTGCAGCAGCTTATAAGTTATAATCGTTTTTTTTTTTGTGCAGCGTAGTATTTTTTCGTACTATGTGAAAAATAGAACAGTTGCATCTCGAATAACATAAAAATTTTAAGTACATATTTTAAAAGTATAGTGACGAAGTAGATTTTGTTTTATATTGGAAATCAATTTGATTTTACTCGTATTTACTAAATTTCACTGAGGTGGTGTAAATATAATATAAATGAGATTAATTAAAGAAATAAGTTTTTAAAAATTTTACAAAAAATTATTTTATATACAAAAAAAAGTAGCTGGTATATGCAGTGCAAAACATCTTAGTATATTTTGAACTTTTAAGCCAGATAATTCAGTAATTTATATTCACTGAAATAATGCCAAATGAAATCAATTTAAGTTTTTAATTAACTTAAGTTTCGTAACTTTTAATTACAGAATGAGTTATTGCACAAAACGAATCTGGTAACTTTTGAAACAAAATGTATTAGAAAATCATTAAATCATAATATGATTTAAAAGAAATAAAAAAACTAACTAATGGGAAACATTAAGTGGTTATTTAGACAACAGTATGATTATAAAAATGTGTAAAAAATATGAAGCCATTTTTCCGTATTTCTTTTTTCATTTCAATTAATATGTCTTAAACTGCTTTAACTGAAAACGTTAACCCGAGATAATAATAATAATAATTGATAAATATTTATGTACATAAGTATGTGTATTAAAATATTTACAATCATTCATTATATATAAAACCAATTTTTTATAAATGTTTATTAATACACAATTACATTTTATTGATTGTACTTACATATTTTAATGTAATTTCAAGTATATTTATGAATATAAAATTTTTGATAGCACTTTATTATTTATTTTCTATATATTCATTTTTTATTTAATATTCTTTAAATTTGTTGCATATTTGCTTTAGAAATTTGCCGAAGAATCGCACTAAAACTGATAAATTATAAAATAATTATTTAAAGAAGAAGAAGAACTGTTGAAAACAAATTATTATTAAAAGATATCATAGCTTAAATGATACGTTATCATACTGTGATTTTAAATGTTATGTTATTTTTGTGAAGGCGTCATTCTATTTTTTTCGTTAAAATTTTTTATATCATACTATTTTTAAATTACAACCATATCGAAGTTTTCAGTAAAAGTAAATATTAAATGATACAATTCAAAAAAATACTTGATTATCGTGACAAAATATATGATGAAATGAAACAAAAACAACTATTACTTGTTTTCGGAAACCAAATATTGTTATAGAAACTACAATATGACCGTCGTGATCATGTCGTAACCATGGTTTTTCTTTGCGCGTATAGCACTCTTGAATATATTTGTATTATTTGCATGAAAACTAAAAAAATTAAAAAAAAAATAAACATTAAAAAATATATTAGCGACTTACGCATGTTCTTTTGTGTACTCTCTTTTCTTAATTCAGGTGTTGTTTGTTTCTACTTATTTTTAAAATATACTATTGTTTAGACTTGTATGAAATGGAGACTGTACAGTAAAAATTCAATTTTTATATTGTTTTTAATTCTAAGTATGTATTAAAAAAAAATAAATTAATTTTCGCTTTTTAAATGCAAATCAATAATTGTTTTTTTATTTATTTATGCTGGTATTTTTAACCTGAAGGCCTTTAATTATTGTACAAGTGTCGTCAACTATTAAATGACAAAATTTATTGTTAATTTAGAATAACTTTAACTCGATTCAAAATTGTTTTTCTCAATTTTTAATACATATACAAATTAATAAGAAATGCAAATAAATTATTTTTTAATGTATTTTTTCAAGACATCTTTTATATTCAGATAAGTGATCAGTCTGCTTTTAAGTTCCTTCGCTGAACAAGCAAACTTTCTATGGGCTAAAATAGTTTCAAATCAAATTTAAATAATGAAATAATTACAAATCAGCATACAATATGGCCACATCAAAAACATAAAAAAAAAACAAAAAGACAGAAACTAGAACGTAAACAGATGCATGTTCCCATACTAGTACAAAATGTGTCAATTTGTTAAAATTTCTAGTTCTACGATCCCAATTTAATTCACTTGTCCCTGAAAATATTTGCTTTTAGTTTCTATTTTATTTTTGTAGAGTCTTTGTAGTCTTAACTATAAACAAAAGTAAATAAACTCAATATTTATTTTAATAAACAAAAGTCAGTTTTTGCCCAGCCACCGCCTAAAATAGCACTCTTTAATGTATTTGTGATATTTGAATGAAAACTAAAATAATACAAATAAAACATTAAAAAAATATTCGCGACCTCCGCATGTTCCTCTATGTGCTCTGTTTAATTAATTCAGGTGTTGTTTGTTTCTACTTATTTTTAAAATATACTATTGTTTACATTTGTACGAAATGCTGACTGTACTTTTAGGTTTTAGTTCTTATATTGTTTTTATTTCTTAACGTTTTTAATACAATAACTTTTTTTAAATTTTCGGCCTTTTAGATGCAAATCAATACGTCTATGTCACATGCTCACCAAGTCGAATAATCGATCATATAAATCGTCTTCAGCCATGAGGCCTAGTGTTGAATAAATGGCTGCGTCGACAAGCATTGCCTAATTTTAGACGATACCAATCCTTATAAGATCCTTAGGCGTTTAAGGCATCACGAAATTTCTTTAAACATTAACACAAATTTTATCCTTTTTACTTATATTTATTATTAAATTAACAAAATTCCTTAGAGTTTGAAGTTCATCAATGATGCATCCCGGAAGAAAAAGAGAATGTACAAAATTCCAAACCCTATATTTAAATAATTATGTTTTTCTTATTTATTTGATATTGGCTTGAAAGTAGTTATTTATTTAATTTTATAAATAGCTGTGTACATATTTTGCTGTTGATACGTTTCTTTGACACCAATTTAAGCAAATGTTAACTTTAAACCGCCTGTATGATTACCCTAAAACAACGTTTTTCTTTTCTTTTTTGTTTTAAATTTTAAATACTGAAATCATTGACCAAAACTTCAGGTATCAGATATGGATTTTGTTTTAATTTGTAATTAAATAATATAATAATTTTCGAAAATCGATGATAGTTTTTTATAAAAAAAAATATATTAAAATATATAGTGCTAGCAGAGATCAGATCGGATTTTATTAGAAATTCATAGGAAGAAAAATTTAGTTATTTTGTGCCACAAATTGTAAGCTATAATATAATTGTTATAAATAGTATTTCATTTTCTACGATGCTTAAACTTTTTGGTTCTAATTAGAGAATTGTTTTTAAAAGTAGCCCTCAAAAAGTCTAAATCAAATAGCGATTAGAGTTTTTCAAAAATGACATAAAATTTTTTTGTACAGGGTTAACCACATCCCGTTTTCTGGTGCGTAAAAGTCAACTGATATCGAAGTCAATTGGACATATTTTAAAGTCTTTGGCAATTACAGTTCTGTAGATATTAAATTGTATATGTTTTCATTGTGAAGGTGGGTGTGGAGGGGTTGTGACGGGCTGTTAGATTCAATCCATTTATTTTTATGAATAAAACAGCTTTAATTAAAATGCCTAATAAGAAGATTTAAAAATCTGACATTTAAAATTCAAAAAAAATATGTTATAAACTGAGTTCTTTGTACGAGGGTATCACTTTCCCCGCACCGATCGTGTCAGGTTTCGCATGAATAAAGACAAATAAAATAAAAGCGAATTAAACAAGGCTTAAGATTATAAATGATGTAGTTTTGTAGATGTCTCAGTGTGAATATTTTCGTACATTAGGAGGAACTCCTACTATTATTTTCCAGATCGTTAAAGCTCAAGAGCTGTTCAACAATTACACTTTTGTGCTAATATTTATATAAAACAATTTTAAGTTATTTTGTGGTCCGCCTCATGTAAAACGTATTTTTTTTTTAATGGAATGAGTTCAAATAAAAATGGAAAAAACACTTAGTCGTACCAAAAGTTAACCGTTTCTTCATTAAGTGCTGCTGCTCAGTGACTTAAAAAACCTTTGCATATAATTATTTTCAGGCGCGGATACAGATTACGCGTTTGGGGGTGGTTTAAGTATATAAAATTTGGGAGATTTTGTTGCATGTACTTATATATGTATATGTTTGAAAAATATTGTCAAATTTGTAAACAATTTTAAATTTTTGAAAAATCCTGACAATTTGAAATCAAGACAAACATGACATCTAGTTAAAACTCTAATTATATTAAACAATTAAGAAACAAGTGTGTATTCATAAAGCAAACTAAGATACAAAAAATACGATAGATCTACCTATATTATAGATTACTTAAAGCGGATCCAACTAAAGCGTATATTTAATGTTTTATGCTGTAACGACAGTACCCGTTTCCCTAATCTCTACTAAATAATGCATTTTATTTAAGACAGGTTTTAAGGTTTTTAATACAGTGTGCATAGGGACAGAAAGCAGTAGACTATTGCAGGCTTTAAAAAAAAGTCCTTGAAAGTTGTACACGTATGCCTTAATTAGCATGTTGTGTTAAATGTGCATGCTGCACCTTGGTCTTTTTCGGATTTTGTAATCAATGCAGACGTTATTCCTTACCATGCATCCATGGGAATGCTTACATTGTTTGCATACTAAAACACAACAAAGTAAAAAGAAAAAAGTAGACTTATTCCTTTCAATATTATATTTTTCAATATATCTCCTTAAACTGCTGCTACGTTTTTCATCAGTACCTAAGTGGGCAAATAAGCATTTAAAAAAAAGAGACCTATGAAATTTACAATGCATAAAAAGACATGTCTTCTGGAAGGGCTCTTGGAAGCAGGTAAGCACTAAGTAAGCGACCCAACAAGCGCTTATTAATAATAAAATTATTTGTTATGTACTTAAAAGTCTTTATATATAAAAATTACTATTGTATAACTGTTAATGTTACGTACGAAATAACAAACATATAAGTTTTCACGAAACCTTATTTTGCCATTTGTATTATTGGAGGGTATAAAAACGAGAAGCAATAATACTTTTGTGTTATTCATTTTAAAGACGTCAATAGTATTTAAACGTTTTTGCTAAAAGTTTAAATATAGTGTTATAAAACAGTTTTAAATAAAAACTCCTTAATAGCGGATCAACTCAAATACGAGAAAAGATATAAAATAAAAAACGACACGTCAAAAAATTAAATAACTTTTAGTAAAACAAGGTCCTTTGACACTTATCAACTTATATTCTATATGTGAGTAAAATATTCATGCTTATATATTCCAAAAAATTAATTATAAATAAAAAAAAATACTAAGAAAAAAACACTATATGCAATTCACTGAGACTGATGCCAGATCATCAGTAGACCTTTTACCGAAATTGTTGAGAAAGTTTTAAATATTACAAGCTCTATTTTCAAATTCCCATTAACAAAATGACTTTTAAATAACAAGAAGAAATAAAAAACTTCCTCAAAAACCTAACCAATATTTTTCTCTCTGAAGATCTGGCATACGCACCAGTGAGATGCATATAGAAAAGCTTAAACCGGGGGCATATTCCGAATAGATAAGCACATATGTATATTACTTATAAAATTTATTAGTTCTAACGTACGTAAAGATTTGGTCGATCTCACTCTAATATAAAACTCTAACATAAAACAATCATTTTATTTGCAGGTTTAAAATCTTTCCTAACCAACACTTTACAAAATGCTAAACTTAAAAGCATTTATAATCACCAGTTTGCTAACAATAACAACTGGTATCAGCTCTGAACCGAGTAATGATTTACCTACGTCTTATAATGAGTTCCAACAATATATTATAGCCGAAGAAGAGTATCAAGCTATCGGTGGGAGTCTGAATCTCACTCAAAATGAAACAGAAGTGAATGATATTTTTCTAAAATATAAACGTGAAGAATTGGAAGAAGGTTTTCGATACTCCAATAAAAACGTAGCTGGTATGCATTTCTTTAGGGCAAAACACCACATCGACAAGAGTAAAGTCTTTCAGTTTCTACAAAAAATGCCCAAAGGTGCACTACTGCACACACACGCATTAGCCTCAGTGTCCTCGGAGTGGGTGGTCAAGAATATTTTTTACATGCCCGGCTTATTGAGATGTGAAAACAAAGATGGTCTGAATATCTTAACATTTCGCAATGATCCAGTAATAAATGACTGCGCAACAGAATTTGTGAATATAAAGGAAGAACGTGAAAACGCTACATCACAGCGACTTTATGATCTTGCGTTGGAGAGGCTGATAAATCTACACAAGTTTTATCCGGAAAGTAAGTTTGCTTATTGTATGTAGAAGATGTTAGAAACATAAAATTTATAATTTTGTCTTCAATTTTACCGAAGGCAGCACCTCAAATTCTGTCTGGAAGAAATTTCAAAATATATCAAAAACACTGTTGGATGCTTTACGCTACATACGGGCCTATCGTGCGTATATCATGCAAATGTTGAAAGAGCTGTATCAAGATAATATCATGTATGCCGAAGTTCGTTTGGGTTTGTATGAGGTTTGTACAAATTAACAACATGAGTTATAAAATATGTCAATTGCGCTTAATTTAATACAAATTATTAGTTATATAGTGACGAAGGCATCTATTACGATAATTACGATTTCGAAGAAATGATTAGAATCGAAGAGGATTTTAAACGTCAGCATCCAGATTTTTTGGGAATTAAAATAATATATTCAGCACCTCATGATGCCAACCTTGAAGAGATTCAAAGACATTTCGACACACTTTCGAACCTACAGTAAGTTTTTTATTTTTTTGTTTTAAATTTATTCGCAATTTTTAGTAAGCATTAAATTTATAAAACAAAAAAGTTATCAAAGTAGAAAAATCTATCAAATGTTTTTATAAACAATAAAACATATGAAAATTAAAAAAAAAAATTATAATTTTCTAATATTTTAAAAAATATATCTTTAAAAATTCATTTCTGTTTATTTAGTAAACTAAAAACATATTTTTCTACAACGGCTTTATCTTTAAGTAGATCCGTGATTAATTTTGACTTACATCGATCCGATTTTATGATCATTTTTATTTTTATATCGATTCAATTGAAATTTGCAAGCTATATCTCTTCTTGTTAAACGTCTTTTAGGTCTTATATTTTTTTACAAGTTAAGAAATTTTTAGAATATTTTTACAAATATAGAATTTATAAAGTTGTTCCACAATAAAATTAATTCTTTTATTATTCTTTTCAGTGACAATTATCCGAATTATCTTATTGGCTTTGATTTGGTGGGTCGAGGAGATCTAGGAAAACCTTTTCATAACTTTACTAATATTCTGCGCCAGAAACCAAACTCAACGAATTATTTCTTTCATGCTGGGGAGACTAGTAAATCTTAATTCTTATTTTAACTTAAATCAAACTAAGCCTCATTTTTTTTAGATTCGTATGGTGCCTCTGCAGATTTAAATCTAGTTGATGCTATACTCCTGAATTCGAAACGTATTGGTCACGGTTATGCTCTTAGTAAACATCCGATAGTCTGGAATTATGTCTTGTTTTACGACATAGCTATAGAAGTTTGTCCAATTTCAAATCAGGTGTTAAATCTAGTATCGGATTTACGAAATCATCCTGGAGCCACTTTCATCTCAAATGACGTACCCATGGTGATAGGCAACGATAGTCCTGGATTTTGGAATGCGAAAGGATTGAGTTATGACTTCTATTATGCAATAATGAGTTTATCGCCTAAAAACGGCGGCCTTAAGATTCTTAAACAATTGGTCTGGAATTCTATTAAGTACTCGCTGATACCAGAGGATGAGAAAGATAGAGCGTATGATTTGCTAAACCAAAAATGGGAATATTTTATACATGACGTTTTGCTACAGTCAGCCATCGATAACGTATACATGACATAATCACATATTTTATATAATTTTTCTATTTGGCATAGTAGGAAAAAATAATAAAAATATGCTTTAAATTAACGTCATTTGTATATGCTTACAGTTGCTTGTTAGCTTTTCTACTTTAAATTAGTTTAATTATTTTTCTTATTTATCTCCAATCTACAACTTTGTATATATTAAGTGGAATCTTGTGATTTAAATGACATACCCGTACCACAAGTAAAAAATACTTTTATCTCGTGAAAAATCTATTAATCATATGGAAATCAAAAAAAAAAAAAAAATAAGAATTTTTCCTTAATAAGATAAAGCTCCTATACCCTTCACACAAGGGTATATCTGTGGTTTTCATGGGCAACCGCGTATGTTCATTTTATACGATTTTAAGTTAATGATGCCATATTGTTTGGTTTTAAATGGCCTTTACTTGGTTTTAAAAATTTCTCAAATAAGATGGACCCATTTCGATTATTTTAATGGCATAACAACGTAACTTCTATATACAGATATTCAAAAATCGTTTAGCACTTACACTCTCCTAAAAAATTTGATTTTAAGACATACGTAGTTGCCCATGAAAACCACAGATATATAAGTTTGTCATTCATTTTGTAAATTCAGCCATTTTAACTTAAGATCTTGTAGGCAAAAAATGTAAATGGCCGATGTTGAATGTGAACTACACCTTAACGTCAAGTTTGTTTCTGCATTCATTTGACATTTCATTTGACAATTTCAGATTAATTCAATTTGAACCATGGGAAGATACACAATCGAGCAACACGTAAAAGTTATTCAGGCTTATTGTAAAAATGGGCGGTCAAATCAAAATGCATATCGTGCACTTCGTGATTTTTTTAGTCAATTTAATCGTCTAAATGTGCGTACAATCGGAAAAAATCGTGCAAATCTTCCACCTCAATTCGTCGTCGTGCCCAATAATTGCATCTCTCGCGCTCGTCGTTGATGAACATTATACATAAAGACTGCATTTACATACTTACAAGGTGCAATTGACTCAAGAACCAAAGTCTCTTGACCACTCTAAACGTTGTCAATGGTCAGAATAGTAGAAAGAAATGGCAACCGTGGATGAGAAATTTTCGAAGAAAATCTTCTTCAATGATGAGGCATATTTTCACTTTAGTGGATTCGTCAATAAGCAGAATTGCCGCATTTGGGCGAATGATAATCCAAGAGTGATTATCGAAAATTCAATGCACCACAAAGAGTGAACGTTTGGTGCAGTTTATGGGCTGGCGCAATCATCGAGCTATATTTTTTCCAAAATGAGGCCGGTCAGGCAGTTACTGTGAATGGTGTTCGATATCGTGAGATAATAACGAACTTTTTATGGCCCGAATTGAAAGTTATGGATGTGGACGATATGTGGTTTCTACAGAACGTTCCCACTTGTCTCACAAATAACGAAGCAATGGCTGTTTTGCGCGACAATGTCAATTGGCCGCCAAGATCGTGTGATTTGACACCGTTGGACTTCTTTCTTTAGGGTATTTGAAAGAAAAGGTGTAAGTCGATAAGCCAGCAACAATTCAGAAGCTAATGGATGAGATAATTCGGCACATTAATGGCATAGAACCTAAACTATGCTTCAGGAACATCGGATGGAGGTGGGCCGCCAAGGCCGCGGCGGCCATTTGGTCGATATTTTATTCCATTCATAATTGAACCATGCCAATATTATTATAATAAAAAGAAAAAACAAAATAAAATATTTTGTGTTTTATTCAATATCAACATCGGCCCTTAAAACTAAACCGTCCTTTATTAGTTAAGTCCCTCTATCCACGTAGATGTTGAAATCAACTTTTTTAAGCCGCCATTTGCACTTCTGGCTCTTAATTAGTATTAGTTTATTATATATGCTCTCGAGAATCTTATTATTGAAAATAATATTAATTTAAAAAATTATAATGAATATAGAATTTTTTTATTTAAACCACTATTGTTTATTTTTAATAATAATTAATTAGTTTAATTACAGGCTTATAAAATTTAAAAATTAAAATTTTTAATGTGTTTTCAGTGTAATGTCTTAGTTTCAGTTCTCTATTCTTTTTCCCGTCAATATAATCTGTTGTTTAGTGTTCTTTTTCTTTGAAACTCGTCACTCGCCACCACCATTGAAAATTGCAATGGCAGAGTAAATCATGATTATAGACAGCCGCTATAACCTTAACACTCTGAAATATATATAAGTAATTTGAATTTTTAATTTGTTTTTTTATCATCCTTTGGCCGGTTCTAAAAAATTAGATGCAAAACAATTTTTTTTCTGTATAGGAAATGTTAATAGACAAAAACTGTTTCAAATCAAATGTAGTTTAAATGTTCGATGTAGATCAAAAAAAAAGACAATGAAATTCTATTACCAACTGAACGGTTCACTTCTAGCAATCGAACTTTTCTATTGTGGCTATAAAAATTATGCATATAAGTACATTGATATTCTACTACCATAAAACCATAAAATTCTACTACCACAAATAAGCAATACAATTGGCAATGATTCTGGTACTTACAACCGAAACTGTTTTTTCTGTGTTGCCAGACGATGTAGTATCGGAGATTATCATACTATTCACACCTATATATATTTATATTGTTACGATTTATTTTTAAATAGCTTAATTTACATTATAATTTATTTTAGATGTTGTAGTTTAAGTCACTGTAGTTTTGTTTGTATTAGTTTATTTCGCTGATTGTTCGAATATGATGTTAAGTTGTTATTACTTTTATTATTCCAGCTTATTACGTCTCAATTTAAATGCAACGGTTTCGAATAAACTAGTGTGTACATACGAGAACTTTGTCGAATGTTACCGAACACTACTATGTTACTATAAATAGTATAATAGTAGAGCTTGTTAAGTGTGAGCTAAGTGTTTCAGTGTTTATAAGTGAAATTAGTAAAGTGCTATGCAACAATATCTGAGCGTGTTTAAGTAAATAACGTGCTCTTAATTTTATAACTATTTTCAACTGTTTTTCATTACAATAAAAGAACTCAAGGTAATTTAAAGGAAATAAGCCAACGTTTATAAAAGATATAAACGTAGCAATATGTATTTTAGGGAAGTAAAGAAGCAGACCCCTAACATTCCTTAACTGAGCCGCCCGCTACCATTGGCAATTGCTTTAGACTAAAAAACTTTTTCACACTGCCGGCGATTCTCATTTCAGAGTTCTTTACAATCGCCGTCATCTCCTTCAAAGCATCCAAAGCAGCTACACTTAAAATGTCACTGCTTGTATTCCTTAAGCTTTTGCTAGCCAATGCAATGTAGTCTTAAATTAAATGTATTAATATTTCAGCACAAAAATTCTACTAGATGATGATCTTATCTTCGATCTGCATTTCTTTTAGCTGATATTGGAAGTAGTCAAGTCAGTTATTCAGCTTATAATATTACTACCAAAAGGCACCATACGAGCTTGTCTGAAAATGATTTTCTCCATCCACTCTCTATCCATTCTCAACCACCATATATATACACATATTCTGTATGTGTTTTATAACGATTAGTTAGTTACTTAAGCAGTGAGAAAAGTCAGGGACTTAAATTGCAAAACTAGTTAGGTCTAATCGTGTGAATCTCCTTTGTTGATGAAGCCTTTCAGAAAAAAATTAAATTCAAAAAATATTTCATACCGCCTCAATTAACTCCTGACCCTAATGACATATCATGCAAATTTGAGCTATATAAACGCCCGGCAACATACTAAATTTTACTAAAACATCCATTGATGCGCCAATGATCAATTGAAGACTGAGAAAACAAATCACAAAGAAAGAGGAAATCAAATTCAAATAAATACGCAGACCAAAAAGATTATTAATTTGATGAGAGAGTCTGAAAAAAAGGTAAAAACGTCAAAAAATTTCTATAACATAGTTGTAGATTGGAGATACATAGATATGAAAAATAACACTGCTCTACAAAAAATCATTTTTTGTCTTCCCGTTAATTAAAACTATGTGGACTATATGGATTTTGATGCGTTGAGCTCAAATCCATTATCGGTTTTTTTCCATCAGACAGGGATTTTTTTTATGGGCGTGGCAAATTTTTCCTCCGAAATTAGTCAGGTACGGAGACATATTTCATCCGATTTTCAAAAATTAAACACCAGAAGATGTCTAACAAAATTGTATTTATTTTAGTTGAATAGAATTTTTCTCTATCTCTTATCGTTTTGGAATTATTTAAAAATTAGTGGAGAAAAAAGATTTTTTTTAGTGCAAAATTCGTAATATTTTTCAATTTAAAAATGGAATTAAAAAAATGTAAAGCAAATATTCGACATTTTAAACTTTTTTGTGAGAGCTACTTATCTTGGAAATAAAAAAAGCCATAAACCATAAAAATCGGTTAAATAATGTAGATTTTATTGTCAATTTATTGCAGATACCCAATATTGTAATGCAACCAGCCTTGCATATGATATATGTAACATTTCGTTAGGTGAGCAGGTAATGGAACTAAAGTACAACGGTATTTTGCATAGTTCTTAGAATTAAAATTTATAAAAGTATTTTTTAATTACCTGTGATTTCAAATTAAGAACATTAGGGTAGATTCTAGAATTTATTGTATATATAGAAGCTAATGGGCAATAAGTTAGTCACTTTTAATTTGAATATCGTGCGGTTAAAATCGGCAACAGTCAATAGATCTTATAGTGTACTTTGTTATTGTGTAAAGAAATAAAGCAATTAAAGAATCCACAAACGCTTTCATATTACAAAATGTGAAGGATTTTTAACAAATCTCCAAATTAATTTTGTTACGTATGTGGCATTCTAACTTTCAGTACTCAATGGGGGACAATATCTTCCAAGATTAAAAAAGCTTATCGCCGTTATTTTGGGTTTCCTATCGATGATAGAGACAAAAATTGACTGCCATAAATATGTTGTAGTAGCTGTGCAAGTTCTTTGAGAGGTTGTGTAAAAGGAAGTCATAAGTCTTTGCCGTTTATGAAGGCAGCGATTTGGAGTGAACCACAAAATCATCAAAATGATTGCTACTTTTGCCATACTAAAAACACGTGGGTTTAGCAAAAAAAACCAAAAATAAAGTATCCAGTAAAATATCCAAATACCTCATGCGACAAAAGACCAGTTTACCAGTTTACAAGTAAATTTTTACCTCCATTGCCTCCTACAGACGATAAAGAAGATGGGCTTTCTGCAGCAACTGAATCCACTTACGCCAACATGGGTGTTTCTTCGCATTCATTTGGAAGTCCAACGAGTAAACCTTATTTTCCGAATAAAACTGATATAAATAACTTAGTTCGTAAATTAGGGCTCTCAAAAAACAAGTCTGAGCTTCTTGCATCCCAATTAAAGGAATGGAATTTGGTGCAAAAGGACGTTAACGTCTCGTACTTTCGAAATAGAGAACAACCTTTTTTGAGTTATTTCAGCAGAGAGGAAGGTTTGATATTTTGTGATAATGCTGATGGACTTTTGCGACAACTGTGTTTCAGTCATAAATATGAGGATTGGCGGCTTTTTATTGATTCATCCAAGAAAAGTTTGAAAGCCGTTTTACTTCTCAATGGCAACAAATTTCCATCGGCCCCACTCGCATATGCAAGAAATATGAAAGAAAACTATTGCAGCATGAAGATGATGCTACAAAAAATTTTTATATTCCCATTACTCATGAAATCTGCAGATTTGAAAGTCGTAGCAATGCTAAATGGATTGAAAAGTGGATATACTAAGTTGTATTGCTTCTTATGTGAATGGGATAGCCGCGCGAAAGAAAAACACTACAATGTTAAAATTTGGCCGAAAAGAGTAAATTTTATTCCAGGAGAAAAAAATTTAGCAGAAGAGCCTTTTAATCAAAAAGAACAAACTCTTCTGCCTCCTATTCATATAAAGCTAGGCCTAATGAAAAATTTTGTCAAAGCAATGAACAAGGATGGTGATGGCCTTTCTATACATTAAGAGCTAATTTCCTATAATCAGAGATGCTAAGGTAAAAGAAAGCATATTTGTAAGTCTACAAATACCACAAATTATGAAGGACGAGGTCTTTAGAACGAAATTGAATGATGTGGAAGAAAGAGCATGAACAGCTTAAGCTACTTTTTATTTTAACAATGTTTCCTAAATAAAAATTAATAATTATTAACAAAAGTTTTGTGTTATTTTAAATAAAATAGGCTGTAAATATTTTAATTTTTTATTGTAATTTGAAGTTATCTACGGGTGTCGACAGGGTGGGTGCTTTAAGCGAGGCGTTGCTACAAAATTACAATCTGGCAAATTTTTTTGCTTGTATTTGTTTTTGCTGTACGAAAATAGATAGAAGTAAATAGTTGCAATTCATTCATTGCTACAAGGCGCTTTAGTGCGCCCACTCTGACGTTGTTTGCTGCATTACACATATTTGGTCAATATTGGGTACCTGCGATAAATTGACAATAAAATCTACATTTGTTAACCGATTTTTATGGCTTATGGCTTTTTTTATTTCTAAGATAAGTAGCTCTCATAAAAAAGTTTAAAGTGTTGAATATTTGATTTATATTTTTTTTAATTCCATTTTTAAATTGAAAAATATTACGAATTTTGCACGAAAAAAATTGTTTTTCTCCATTAATTTCTGAATAATTGCAAAACGATAAGAGATAGAGAAAATTTTATTCGATTAAAATAAATACAGTTTTGTTAAACATCCTCTGGTGTTTTACCTTTGAAAATCGGATGTCGGGTTCTCGAGTTAGGATGAAATATGTCTCTGTACCTGACTAATTTAGAGGGAAAAATTTGCCACGCCCATAAAAGAAAATCCGGATCTGATGGAAAAAAACCGACAACGGATTTGAGTTCAGCGCATCAAAATCCATATAGTCCACATAGTTTTATTTAATGAAGGATTTTTCTGCTGAGCAGTGTAATTTAACAACTAGTAGAAAATCTAACAAACACCAGTAAGCTAGTAAAAAATACGTTCATTTAAAGCATATTTTTATTATTTGTTCCTACTATGCAAAATTATAAAAAAGTTGTGATTATGTCATGTATACGTTATCGAAGGCTGACTGTAGCAAAACGTCATGTATAAAATATTCCCATTTTTGGTTTAGCAAATCATACGCTCTATCTTTCTCATCCTCTGGTATCATCGAGTACTTAATAGAATTCCAGACCAATTGTTTAAGAATCTTAAGGCCGCCGTTTTTAGGCGATAAACTCATTATTGCATAATAGAAGTCATAACTCAATCCTTTCGCATTCCAAAATCCAGGACTATCGTTGCCAATCACCATGGGTGCGTCATTTGAGATGAAAGTTGCTCCAGGATGATTTCGTAAATCCGATACTAGATTTAACACCTGATTTGAAATTGGACAAACTTCTATAGCTATGTCGTAAAGAAAGACATAATTCCAGACTATCGGATGTTTACTAAGAGCATAACCGTGACCAATACGTTTCGAATTCAGGAGTATAGCATCAACTAGATTTAAATCAGCAGAGGCACCATACGAATCTAAAAAATTGAGGTTTAGTTTGATTTAAGTTAAAATAAGAATTAAGATTTACTAGTCTCCCCAGCATGAAAGAAATAATTCGTTGAGTTTGGTTTCTGGCGCAGAATATTAGTAAAGTTATGTAAAGGTTTTCCTATATCTTCTCGTCCCACCAAATCAAAGCCAATAAAATAATGCGGAAAACGGTCACTGAAAAGAAGAATACAAGATTTTAGTTTTTGTAGAACAACTTTATAAATTCTATATTTGTAAAAAATATGCTAAACATTTCTTAATTTGTAAAAGAAAAAACATTAGACGTAATGGACGGTTCATAGGAAGAGGTGCAGTTTGCGAATTTCAATAGAACCGATATAAAAATAAAAACGACCATAAAATCAAATCGGTTTACATCAAAATTGTTTACGGATCTACATGAAGACCCACAAAAAAATTTTCCACCGTCGATAAAGCCGTTTTAGAATAACATGTTTGTGAACATGTTTAGAAAGTAAAAATGTTTATATTGTTTTATTGTTTTCAAAAACATTTAATGAATTTTCCTTTTTTGATAACTTTTTTTCTTTTAAATAATTGTATGCTTTCGAAAAATTGCGAATAAACTTAAAATAAATAATTACTAAACTTACTATAGGTCCAAAAATCTCTGGAAATGTCTTTGAACATCTCCAGGTTCGCCATAACGAGGTGCTGAATATATTATCTTTATTCCCAAAAAATCTGGATGCTGAAGTTTAAACTGATTTTCGATTCTAATCAGTTCTTCCACATTATAATCATGCAAAAATATTAAACCTTGTTTGTCATATAACTATTTATTTGAATTAAATTGAGATTAATTGACACATTTTTAATTTGTACAAACCTCATCATAATTTAAACGAACTTCCGCATACATGATATTATCTTGATACAGCTCGTTCAACATTTGCATAATATACGCACGATAGGCCGGTATGTAGCGTAAAGCATCCAACAGTGTTTTAGATATATTTTGAAATTTCTTCCAGACAGTATTTGAGGTGCTGCCTTCGGTGAAGACAAGATTATAAATTTTATATTTCTTACGTCTTCTACATACGATATGAAAACTTACTTTCCGGATAAAACCTGTGGAGATTTATCAGCCTCTCCAACGCAAGATCATAAAGTCGCTGTGATGTAGCATTTTCACGTTCTTCATTTATACTCACAAATTCGGTGGCGCAATCATGCCTGCGTGGATTGTTGTAGAATGTGAAAATGTTCAGACCATCTTTGTTTACACATCTCACTAAGCCGGGCATGTAAAAAATATTCTTGACCACCCACTCCGATGACACTGAGGCTAATGCGTGTGTGTGCAGTAGTGCACCTTTGGGCATTTTTTGTAGAAACTGAAAGACTTTACTCTTGTCGATGAGGTGTTTTGCCTTAAAGAAATGCATGCCAGCTACGTTTTTATTGGAGTTTCGAAAACCTTCTTCCAATTCTTTACGTTTGTATTTTAAAAAAATATCATTCACTTCTGTTTCATTTTGAGTGAGATTCAGACTCCCACCAGTAGCAAAAGTTTCTTCATCACCTATAATATCTTGATGAAAATCATTAATGGACGAAAGTAAATCATTACTCGATTCAGAGCTGATACCACTTATTATCGTTAGTAAACTGGTAATTATAAATGCTTTTAATTTAAGCATTTTGTAAAGTGTTGTTTAGGTAAGATTTTAATCCTGAAAGTAAAATGATTGTTTTATATTAGAGTTTTATCTATATATATAAAAGAGTAACGTGACTGACTGACTGATTCATCATCGCACAGCCCAAACGCAAAGAGCTAGAGACATGAAACTTGGACAATCGGTTCCTCTTTCGATGTATAGCTCCGCTAAGAAGGGATTTTTGGAAATTCGTACTTTAAGGGGGTAAAAAAGCGTAAAAACGGGTAAAATCGGTAATCTTATATCTGCTAAACTAAAACCGATACAAGTGAAATTGAAAAAGAATTGTAATTTGCACAAAAAATAAGCTGACAGGTGTCTGGCTTTTTTTTGAATTTTCAGCACCTAAGGGGAAAAAACGGGTAAAAACTGTAATTTGGTACTTTTTTGGTGTCCTATGTAACTTCCAAACACATACAGCTAGGAAAAAAAATTAAACTGTTTTAAGTAGTCTGCGAAAAAATATTAATAAGAATTCGGCACTTTTTTCAAATTCGCATGTATAAGGGGTAAAAATTTTTCCTTTTTTGGTACTTTTTTTTAAGAAACTTTTCTAATATTATTCACAATGGGACAAAATTTAATCATTATTTTTGCTTATATAATATGGACAAACATTAAGGTGAAATTTTTGGAAACTTTTTTGGGGACAAAAAAGGTACCAAAAAGGGGAAAATTCCGTAAAATGTATGTAATTCCTAATTTGACGGCCAATTTTCACAAAATTTATAATTGGGATTTCACCAGACATAAAAAATTATGTAATTTAGTAAAAATTGAAACACATTCATAACAGGGTAGAAAGGGGAAAAATCGGGAAAAGAGTTTGGTACTTTTTAGAACATAATTACTTTTTTGCCAAAAAAGAGTAGATTTACTGAGTTTTAATCATGTCTATTAAAATATTTTGTTACATAGATATTTGAACATTTTAAACTTGTAATTTGGAACTTGGACCAAAAATGTACTTTTTCGCATTTCTATGGTACTTTTTGTATTTTCTACGTTTATAAAGGTAGAATTGTAAGATAAAGGACTATTGATACAAGGTAAGACTAAAACTGTTATGGACGACCAAAAAGGTACTTTTTTTAATTTTTATGGTACTTTTTGTATTTTCAACGTTTGCGAAGCAAGAATTTCGAAATTAGTGACTATTGATACAAGGTAAGACTAAATATTTTATGGGCGACCAAGAAGGTACTTTTCTGAATTTTAATGGGACTTTTTGTATTTCCTACGTTTATAAAGCTAAAATAGTGAAATAAAGGATTGTTGATTCAATTTGAAAATTAAAATGATATTGGAGACACAAAAAAGCTTTTTCGCATTTTTATTGTACACTTTGTATTTTTACGTTTGTAAACATAGATTCTTTAAATTCGTGTTTTTTGATCCGAAGTCAAAATCCTAATATTATGGACGACCAAAATTACTTTTTTTTTATATTTTGTATACATAGAATTCTGAATAAAGGTAATAAATAATAAACCAAGTGGAAGTTTTAGTGTAGGAAAAAATGTTACTTTTATTATTTTTAGGGTAATTTTTGCAAAATATGAATCTTAATTTTTGAAACTCAGTAGCATTGATCTTGCTTTTAGTTAGGAAATATATGCCCGATATATCCTTACTCTAATTTTTATTTTTCTACGTAAATTGAATCAGGGATAAAAATTTTCAGAAATTGAACCAAAAATATTTAATAATTATAAATAGAACTTGAGTATTCAATAAATAGTAAGAACTGCGCTAACGAAGCAGCGGGTTAAATGCTAGTATGTACATATAAGAAGTGAGATCAAACCAATCTTAACGTACGTAAATAATACACCACAAGAAAAGAGAATTAATTTTAAGAGTGACATTAATAACTGTGCACAGAACTATAGGCAAATAATAAACAAGAGGTAATAAGATTAAATTAGTTTAATATTAAATGCTGATTCGTAAATATGTTTTATGCGTTTATTTATTGTAACTCATTGTAAGTTCTCTTAATGTTGTGTTTGCATAATTAGTTATCTAGTATTAAATTTATTATAATTTGTTATTTTATTATATTGTGTTTATATCTTTGTATATTTTTAAGATTGCTGATGATGCCAACCGATGGTCGGCGAAATATTGAAGAATTAAAAAAAAATATTATTTATTTTATTGAAATAATTTTAAAAACTATAAATATAAGATAAATAAAAAAAAATAAAAAATTTAAAAACTTGACTTAAAGCTCAACTAATGCATATATATAAAACTTTTAAAATTTTATGATTTTAAAATGGTTTACCCTAATTTAACAGCTGTTTCAGTCACTTTTTTGGATAATGAAACACCTTTTTTATACTCATCAGCTATCTGTTCACAAGAGCACAACATCTTTCCACTTGTTTAAGCTCCGGATAACTTGTAGGATTGGCCTCTCTTGGTGCAAAAGTTATAATTTTGCTTTGTTACCACTCCATAGCTTTCCTAGCACAGTAACTTGATGCCAAGTGGGGTCAGAAATATGCGGACACATTGTGTTCTCTTCTATTGATATGTCGGTATTTATACAGCCCACTTTAACAAATGACTTGTTTCTAGTTCCGCAATTTAAATAAGCCTGTTATACTAAGAAGTTTTTAGGAAATTTTGTCTGCTTTTGAGTCTTAAACTTATCCTTAACATTTCCTCGAGCAATATTAAAATGATTTCGTGCCCTATTTTCGGCTTTTAATGTTTTTTTTTTTTTGCAGCATTCCTATCTGGAACGTTTTGAACTTTGAATATTTCCTAGCCTGCATTTGTTTCAACTTTTCTCACCAAATAATCAGACCACTAAGCTTACCGGGATGCTTTTCTTCCAGATGTGTTTTGAGCTCTTCTTTAAATTTTCTAGATATTCCCAATACCATGTAGCCCTCTTTTTCACGAACCATGTTACCTATCAATGATAAAATGCTCCTGTTACTGTTTAATAACATTGGAAACAGTTTGACGGCAGGCTTTTAATTCTTTGGCCACTTTTTTCTAAATTGATTTTAATTTAACATTTTTAATAACTATAGCACGTACTTTGTTTTTGTCTCTTATTTTGATCAAACTAACAGCAAATCAACATGGTTGTCAATAAAAACAATAACTGGCATATTCTTCAAGACAACTAGACAAACAAAACTTGAATGTGTGTGTGTTAAAATTTTTTGATCTCAAGCCTTAACACTAAAAAGTTAAACGGCCATTATTGCAACTTGCCAACAAAAATTTATTTATTTTATTTTTTTATTCACAAAAAATAATAAAATTGATGGATTTTTGCTAAAAAAAAAAAAAAAAAAAACTAAAGACTAAAAAATTAATGACCAAATATACACACTTAAGAAAGAACATGGACAATAAAAAATATGTAAGAAATCATTAACTTAAAAATAATACCTTAAAAGAAATTAATTAATTTTGTGTATCATTGTCGGGGTTTTTTGAACAGCGGGAACGTTATTTATTTAATTTTGTTTAAAATATGTACTAAGAGAATTTGTTAACGAGTTTTATTTAACACCAAAATACTTATTTAACTGGTTTTTTTATAAAAAGTATTTAAATGAAATATATATTCTGCCTGTTCAACGATGTCGAAAGAAAACCCAAGCGAAATTTCATTCGTACAAATATATTGAAAACAACAACAAAAACTAAAAATTTGTTTTTGTTTTCAACGTATTTGTACGAATGAAATTTCGCTTCGGGTTTCTTTCGACATCGTTGAATAGGCAGTTAGTTTTTATATTTTGATATGCCGCTAAATAATGAATGGTGCCAATGTATACAGTTGGCTAATTCACAAGTGTATCCTAAATGTCGTATTGTCATTAAGTCATAAATTTCTCAAAATTATTTAAAAGTTTTTTTTGTCTATTGTAGAAATTTTAAACCTATAAAAATTTTTAAAAATTTTGAAAATAACAAATATCAAGACACTAATCCAACAACAAACAATTTTATAATAAAAAACTCGTATCCTGATGATGCTACACAAAGAAGTAGCGAAATATTTATCAAATAATATAAAATAAAACAAAAAGATTTTTTATTATTGAAAGGACCTCAAGCTTAAAAAACTATTATATATTATTATAAAAGGTAAAAAAACTAATAAAAATTTTTTAAAAAATTATTACTTAACGACAGACGACACTTGGGACACCTTGCGAATTACCCATTTTATTCACTTTATTACTACTCATACAAATATATCTAAAATATTAAAGAATTTTATAAATAATTTATTTACTTATTCGGGAAGGCTCCCAAATAATCCTTCAATATTTATATGGTTGTTGGGTCTATATGCATCTCACTGCTGCTTATGCCAGATCATCAGAGAGAAAAATGTTGGTTAGGTGTTTGAAGAAGTTTTTTATTGTTTTTTTTCGTATTTCTAATATTTTATGTTGTTAATGAGAAATTGAAAATAAGGCAGGTAACATTTTAAACTTTTTCATAAATTTCCGTACAAAGTCTACTGATGATCTGGCATACGCATCAGTGAAATGCATATAGACCAGCTTAAAGCCAACAACAAAATAAATATTAAAGGAATTGTATAGTTAACGAATATAATCACAAAAAAATTTAAAGCGCAAATATTTTTAAAATATTTGCTCTCGCTGTCCATCACTGTTTAAAGTCCTGACTATAATGTGCATAAGACTGGCTTAAGAAGATGGGCGAATACATTTAAATCGTATTTGGTAAACCATTATGTACTTAGAAAACTATTTCGCTAAATTGAATGTAATTTTCTTAAGAAAAAAACGAAACTGGACGCAAGTTCTCTACAGAAAATAATTTTAATGTATTGTTTACATACATAGTTAGATACAACGAAAACTGAAGTTAAGCCAGCCTATGCGTATTATAATAACTAGGCCTTGAGATGTTGTTTTTTACTGTTATCATACTGCTGTACGTATTAGCATAATCAAGTATTATTTTAATTATAATTAATTTTAAAAGCACACAAAAAAAAAACCATATAAGCATAAATATTTTACTCACATATAGAATATAAGATGATAATTGTCAAAGGATATTGATTTACTAAAAATATTTTATATTTTAACGTGTCCTTTTTATTTCAAATTGAATCGCTATTTAGGACTATTTTTTAAAAACTGTTTTATAACACTATATTTAAACTTTTAGCAAAAACTTTTAAATACTATTGATGTCTTTAAAATGAATAACACAAAAGTATTATTGCTTCTCGTTTTTATACCCTTCAATAATACAAATGGTGAAAGAAGGTTTTGCGAATACTTATAAGTTGGTTATTTCGTACGTAACATTAACAGTTATACAATAGTAATTTTTATATATAAAGACTTTTATGTAACAAAAAACTTTATTATTATTAATAAGCGCTTCTTGAGTCGCTTACTTAGTGCTTACCTGCTTCCAAGAGTGCTTCAAGAAGACATGATTTTTATATGCAGTGTGAACTTCATAGGTCTCTGAAAAATGTAGCAGCAATTTAAGAAGATACATAAAGATATATACTATTGAAAGAATTAAGTATACATTTTTCACATAAGCAGTACAGAAGGCATACTTTGTTGTGTTTTAGTATGCAAACAATTTAAACATTCACATGGATTCAATATGGTAACGAGTAACGTATGCATTGATTACAAAATCCGAAAATTTTTTTTGGTAGTTAACCGCCTTTTAAATGTGCTGTAAATGTATGATTTATCAATGACCAAGGTGCAGCTTGATCCTTTGGCCCAACATGCAAATAAAGGCATACGTGTGTAACTTTCATTGGATTAAGCTTTAAATTACCATTTTTTTTCAGGCTCTCTGGTCTACTAGTCTCTGTCCTTATGTACTGTCGTTACAGCGTAAAACATTAAATTGACATTTAAGTTGGATCTGCTCTAAGTAATTTATAATATGGGTGAATCTATTATAGTTTATGTGTCTAATTTTGCTTGATAAATTATTGTTTAATATAATTAGTGTTTTAACTTGATGTCGTGTTTGTCGTATTTTCAAACTGTCAGGATTTTTCAGAAATTTAAAATAGTTTAAAAGTTTGACAATATTTTTTAAACTTATAAGTACATGCAACAAAATCACCCAAATTTTATATACATTAATTTAAGCCATGCACAAACTACCGCCAAACGCATAATCTGTATCCGCGCCTAAAATAAAAACTGCAGAACTGCATTTTTATTTCCACTTATTTCATTAAATTTGATAAAAAATACGTTCTACCTACTGAGGCGGAGCAGATTTTCTAAGATTTAAAATAACTTAAACTTGATTTATATAAATATAAATATAAACACAAACATTTCAATTTCAATTTTCGAAATTGTAATTAAATTTTTTTTTATGTTTGTCACAACTTAACTGAGGCTTTAATGGAGAGAAAAATTAACTATGCCCACTTTTTTAAATTTGTATGAAATAGGAGGACAGCTGGACCGATTTGTCTTAGGTTTTTCAATAACCACTGTGGCTCTAGAATGGATCTTACAGACACTTTTTCTTAAAATTCCATAAGAAATGAACGGTTTTTACCACATGTTTAAAGTATTGTAATACGTAAAGTCTTTTACATTCCTGTGGGATATTAAAATATTAACTTGAGCTTTAATGAGCTGGAAAATAACAGTGGGCGTGGCAACTAATACATATATGAAAAATTACATTTTGAGATATCTACAAAACTATAACATTCATAATCTTAAAACCTTGTGTGCTTTACTTTTGTTTTATCTCTCTTTATTGATCCGAAACCTGATACGATCGGAGCAGAGAAAGTGATACCTCCGTACAGAGAACTCACTTTTTATGACATATTTGATGAGCTTTAAATGTAAAATATTTAAAATCCAGTATTAGAAATTTTAATAAAAATGGTTCAACTCATTAAAATAACTGAAAAATATCAAATTAGGAGGCGTATCACATCGCCCCCACCCACAAACAAAGAAAATATATACAATGAAATATTTACGAAACTCTAATTGCTATAGACTTTAAATTCTGCGTAATTGGCTTCAATATCAGTTTACTTTAATGGACCAGAGAAGGAGACGTGGTTTCCGCTATACAAACTTTCAATTATTTTAATGTCTATTTGGTTTAAACTTTGTACGAGCTACTTTTAATAAAAATTTCCTAAATAGAACCAAATATTGTAAGGATCGTAGAAAGGGCAAAAAAAAAAATTATTCCATACGTAAAAACTTGTGGTAGACAATAATTATAAATAAATAATTAAAATTTATTTCCTAACGGAGTCTAAGGAGATCCGGTATCTGCTAGTACTATATAGATATCGTCCCTGCTCTGATGTAATCAGTTATTGTGACAATATTAAAAAGAATTTTTATTGCTCTATTTTGATTTTTTATTGGTCGTACATCTATCCACATATCGTTTAAGGATATCTAAATTGGCTCAAAAATAAGCAATAGTCAGTATACCTTAGTTTAGTACGGTAAAGAAACAAATTAAAATACTTTTTTGCTCTCCTGAAATTATAACAAAATTTTAAAACACTAGAAAGAAGGAATTTTAGTTAATTTAGGCTATTCATACAGTCGGTTTAAAGTTAACATGTGCTTAAATTGATGTCAAAAAAACGTATCAACAACAAAATATGTACACAGCTATTTATAAAATTAAATAAATAACTACTTTCAAGCCAATATCAAATAAATAAGAAAAACAAAATTATTTAAATACAGGGGTTGGGATTTTGCACATTCTCTTTATTTCCCGGGAATTTTGTTAGCTTTATAATAAACATAAGTAAAAGGGATAAAATTTGTGTTAAAGTTTAAAGAAAGTTCGTGATGCCTTAAATGCTCATAGATCTAATAAGGATTGGTATCATCTCAAATTCGGCAATGTTAGGCCTCATGGCTGAAGACGATTTATGTGATCGATTATTCGACGTTTTGAGCATTTGACACAGAGATAAATATTATTAATTTGCATATAAAAAGCCGAAAATTTAAAAAACTTATTTTATTAAAAATATTTAGAAATAAAAACAATATAAGAACTAAAATCTAAAGTACAGTCTGCATTTTATAGAAATTTGAACAATAGAATATTTTAAAAATAAGTTGAAACAAACAACACCTGAATTAATAAAACAGTGTACATAGAGGAACTTGCGGAGGTCGCAAAAATTTTTTTTAATGTTTTATTTATTTATTTTTTTAAGTTTTCATTCAAATATTACAAATACATTAAAGAGTGCTACTTTAGGCGGTGGCGTGGATAAAACTGACTTTTGTTTATTAAAATAAATATCGAGTTTATTTACTCTTGTTTATCGTTGAGACTACAAAGGCTCTAATGAAATAAAAAGTAAAAGTTAATATGTTCAGGGACAAGTGAATCAAATTTAGAACGTATAAGTTAATATTTTAACAAATTGACACATTTTGTACTAATACGGGAACATGCATCTGTTTACATTCTAGTTTCTGTATTTTCGTTTTTTATACCCGCCACCAAAAATGACAAAATGAATATACCCCATTTTGTCATTCCGTTTGTAACACATCGAAATATCCATTTTAGACCCCATAAAGTATATATATTCTGAATCAGGGTTTGATTTGATGACGATCTAGCTATGCCCGTCCGTCTGTCCGTCTGTTGAAAGCACGATGGAGATCGCACCGAAAAAGCTAGGGGGTTCAAATTTTGCCAGAATCTTTCTTATAGACAAGCTTTGTTTGGTATTGAAAATGGGCTAAATCGGAATATTAGGAAGAGAGTTATAGCTCGTAAAGCAAGAGTAGGTCGAAAAAACCGTGTCCGTCGAACATCGAATAAAATGGAATTGTGTCCAAACGCATTAACGTATCGTCATGAAACTTCGAACATATATTTCTCGAGTCAAATGAATATTTCTTCCCAAAAATTTCTTAAATCTCTGCATTAGAAAAGGAGTTATAGATCAAAATGTACGAAAATTTATACCGTTCAGTGTATATTTCAAATTTAAAACGTAATAAAACTGACAAAACTATATGTACGATTCTAAAATTTTGCAAACATGGCTTTTTGGTCAGTCTTCGTCATAACGGAAAATAAATGGGCCACGCCCACTTTTTTCTTTAAATTCTTATAAAAATATATTTGTCATATATATTAGCATTTATTCATTGCAGATGGCATCATCTGTTGAAGGCGCCACTACATTTTGCAAACAATGAGGATGATTGATGTCTTTGCTAAATATCACGTAGAACACTAGATGACTCTAATAAAATTTTTGCTAACAAACTGTTTTATATTTTGGACAAACTACAAAGAAATTTTAAAGGGGTTTGTGAAAACGAAAATGACCGAGGTTGTTTCCAAAAATTAACTAGACTAATGATTTGTGCCCAACAGTCTTAAGGGGTTTATGATTAAAAAATATTTAAAAATAAATGTGCCACAGGGTGATTCAAAATAGACATTCTCAGCATTTTGCTAAAATGGGATATTTATTAGATTTTTAAACTTCTATAACATTTTGCTTTTAAAAGATTTTCAAACGAAATAGGTTTTGTATAATTTTAAAATTTGTTAGCCATTAGTACATAAAAATAAATTGTTTATAATGCTTAGAAATAATTTTCAAAGTCAAAATTTTCCTAAATTCCCATTTTTAATAGAGCATAACTTCTAGAGAACATAAGATAACAGAAAGAAATTAGCAGCATTTAGTAGATTAAACTCTTTTCTATACCCCTATACCCCATTGTATACCCGAAACGATCCGACCGTGAGCACCAGACCAATTTTTGTGACACAAGGTCAAAAATTTTTTGCAAAATATTAGTAAAAGAGCTAAACAGAAAATTTTTTGTAATGTGTTTTTTTAAGTGTTTTAGTTTTTATACCCCCCACCAAAAAAATGGTATGTATATATATATCCTGAATCGGGATTTTATTTGATGACGATCTAGCTATGTCCGTCCGTCTGTTGAAAGCACGATAGAGGTCCCACCGAAAAAGCTAGAGGGCTCAAATTTTGCCAGAATATGTCTTATACACAAGGAATTGTTTGGAATTGAAAATGGACTAAATCGGAATATTAAAAAGAAAGTTATAGCTCGTAATGCAATATTAGGTCGAAAAAAACCGTGTCCTTCCAACATCGAATAAAATAGAGTTGTGTCGACCAGCATCAACGTAGAGTCATGAAACCTTAAATATATACTTCCTGAGCAAAAACAATATTTCTCCCCAAAAATTGTTTAAATGTATGCATTAGGAAGGGATTTGTAGATCAAAATGTACGAAAATTCATACCTCGCAGTGTATTTCTCAGTATATTCAAAATTTTAAACCTACTAAAACCGCAAAAATTAGAGGTATGATGATAAAATTTGCTACGTATATCCCCCTAGGCAATGTCATTACTGTACAAAAAAATTAAGGTGCCACGCCCACTTTTACGCCCACCTCCCATATAACGTTTTAACTAAAATTCATATAATTTCTCTATCAACAAAGATTTTGGAATAATTAAGGGCTATATTGAAATATCTAAATTGTACTAATTAGAAAAAATAACTTTGACACGCCTACTATAACGCCCACTTTTCACGTTATCCACCGTTAATGAAATTTAAAAGCTCATAAAACCAACAAAATTAGAGGTATGATGATAAAATTTGCTACGTATATCCCCCTAGGCAATGTCATTACTGTACAAAAAAATTAAGGTGCCACGCCCACTTTTACGCCCACCTCCCATATAACGTTTTAACTAAAATACATATAATTTCTCTACCAACAAAGATTTTGGAATAATAAAGGGCTATATTGAAATATCTAAATTGTACTAATTAGAAAAAATAACTTTGACACGCCTACTATAACGCCCACTTTTCACGTTATCCACCGTTAATGAAATTTAAAAGCTCATAAAACCGCCAAAATTAGAGGTATGATGATAAAATTTGCTACGTATATCCCCCTAGGCAATGTCATTACTGTACAAAAAAATTAAGGTGCCACGCCCACTTTTACGCCCACCTCCCATATAACGTTTTAACTAAAATTCATATAATTTCTCTATCAACAAAGATTTTGGAATAATTAAGGGCTATATTGAAATATCTAAATTGTACTAATTAGAAAAAATAACTTTGACACGCCTACTATAACGCCCACTTTTCACGTTATCTACCGTTAATGAAATTTAAAAGCTCATAAAACCAACAAAATTAGAGGTATGACGATAAAATTTGCTACGTATATCCCCCTAGGCAATGTCATTATTGTGCCGGAAAATCAAGGTGACATGCCCACTTTCAGGCCCACCTGCCATATAACGTTTTATCTCAAACTCGTATAATTTCTCTATGAATACAGATTTTGGAATAATAAAGGACTATATTGAAACATCTAAGTTGCATTCATTAGTAGAAACAACTTCAACACGCCCACTTTAACGCCCACTTTAATTGAGCGACTATATTTACGAAAACATCAGACTTATACAAAGAAAGTGATACATATTTTAGTATAAAGAGATTATTGCATAGCGATTACTGTTAATAAAAAAGAAATACATTTTGTGCGATACATTGGGTTATTTCCCGGAAATTCGACTTATTTAATCTACCCGACTTCCCGGGATTATTTTTCGGGATCCCGGGAAATAAAAAAGGTGGCTACGAATCGAAAGGAGATGTTTATATTGTTTATATTGAAATTGAATTCTAGTGATTTTATTTTTGATCTTATAGCTGAAGTATCTGTATTTTTCTTTTTGTGCTCATATTTGATCTCGTATCTAGAGAATAATATTTTTTTCAATAAAAAATATTTTTACTTAATTTATATTTAAAATTCAAATTTTTTTTATTAATTTTTATAGTTTTGAAGTGTTTCATCTACATTATAAATAAACTATTTTATGCTTTTTAATAAAAAGTTTTTTATTAATTATTAATTAATACAATTCTCCCGATTGTGGACGAAATTGAACGATTATGTTGACCAAAAGAGTCACGAAGTGCACAAGGTGCACAAAATGCATTTTAATTTAAACGCTCATTTTATAATAAGCCTGAATAGCTTTAACGCATAAAAAATTTTATGATTTTATAAAAAGTTTTTTTATTAATTAAAAACAAATTTACTTTTTATTTGTTTTGCTGCGGGATCCTGGGAAATTAAAAAATAAATCTCGCATTCACGGAAAACAAAAATTTTCGGGAAAAAAACCCTAGCTATAAAAAAACGGAAAATTGGTGGTGGGTATAAAAGATTCGGCACAGCCGAATATAATGCTCTTACTTGTTTATTTTATTTTCTTTTTTTTTTCTTTGTTGTTGCTCTTTCTATGATTTTCTTAAACTGTATTAGTTTGGGAAACCTGGCTTTATTGCATGCCAATTTGTAATTATCTCATCAATTTACAGCCCTTGTGATGAGCTGAATGCATATTGTGCGCATTTATAGGATTTGCAAGCAATTCATAACATAGAAAGTATGCTTACTCATCGAGGAAACTTAAAAGCAAATTGATCGCTTATCTGAATATAACGCCTGTGTCGAAAAAAAATATATTAGTTAGATTTTGTCATTAAACTGTTAACAAAACTTGTACGATAAGCACAAGCCTTCAAATTATAAATACATATACTATTAAGTTAAAATAAGACAGAGGTAATTACAATCATTAATTTACATACATCCAAAAACCGAACATATTATTGCAAAAACTTAATTTTAAAAATATTTGTAATTAAAAAATAATATAATAATTTACTCTACTTTAAAGTACAGTCTGCATATCATGGAAACTAGGGACTATAGTAGATTTTAAAAACAAGTAGAAACAAACAACACCTGAGTTAATAAAGTAGAGTGAATATAGGAATATGCATTAGTCGAAAATATTTTTGAAGGTAAGTTTTTTACTTATTTTTTAATTTTTTTGAAAACAATTAAGAGTGATCGAGTTTAGCAAACGTACATTTTGAACTAAAGCGTTATCCATTTTGAGGTTCCCTACTTTTTTAAAGAAAAGAACACAGATAATTTAAGTTTAATGGGGAATGTTTATTATCATTTGAAAGAACATTCTTTGGCATTTATTTTTTGAAGATTATGTCTATCAAATGTTGGCCGTTGCTACGTCGCAGATGGTCCATCCGTTGAGTCCAATTTTCGATGACTCGTTCGAGCATTTCGATTGGCAACTGGCGAATGACACGTTGATGTTTTCCTACAAGGCCTGAATATCCCCACAGGAAAAAGTCTAATGGTGTGATATCACACGATTTTGATGGCCACTCGACCGGCCCAAAACGTGAAATGAACTTTTCAGGAGCCCATAGAGCGAGCCGATGTCGCTTGGGAAGCTCGAGCGGCTTCAGTGTTTGCACAAGCTGTATTTTGTATGCTTTCAATTTAAGATCTTGACGTTCCATACGTCGGTCCGAGTTGCTGCGAACGGCGCCAAATCGAATCTCCACGGTCTTCGTGTACACTCTCAGCTACGACCGCTATATTTTCTTCACAGCACGCTGAACGTGGTCTATTCGGCCGAATATTATCCAATAATGAATGCTAGATCTCAAAATGGGTGATGGTGTTGCGAATAGTATGCTTAGTAGGCCGATTATTTTGGCCATAAGTTGAGCGAAGTGCACGAAACAATTATTCACAGTACGTGAATTTTTGTAATAAAGTTGAACGATTTGTAAACGTTGTTCAGGCGTAAGTCTTTCCATTATGAAACGCCAAACAATACTAAACCAAAATAACATAACAGCATGACACGACCCACACGTGATCTGTCAAAAAAAGGCTATTGAAAAAAGTATCTCTACTTGAATCACCCATTATAACTCCTTTCCTAATGTATAGGTTTGAGCAATTTTCAGAGAAAAAAATTGTTTACTCTGAAAATACACTTATACAATTTTATCGCTCTAAGTCAATTTATTACATGTAAGAAGGACTTTGTTTTTTGGATCTACTCTTGCAATACAAGCTAATATACTAATTTTCAATACCAAACAAACCTTGTTTATTAGAAATATACTCGCGTCGAGCTCAACCGTGCTTTCAACAGACGGACATTCAGATGGACTTAGACATTTTGTCCGTAAATGAAACCAGAACTCAGAATATACCTTTATGTAATTGCCGTGGTACGTATGCACTTTTTGTCAAAACTTTCAATACAAGAAAAGATCCAGTCACTTGATCTAGGGACACCAATAAGACTAAACGACTAGAAAAGGTCGAATGCAGTAATTAATTCGTATTGCTATGTATGACATGTAGCCACGTCTAGCTGAAATCACTTGACGTTTAAAACAAATAAAGGTGAAAATGTGCTTTATTGTTTAGAATGATTTTGCTCAAAAAGATTAAAATTGTATTCAAATACATTTAAGAGATTGTACCAAACATCATACCGTTCCAGCATACGACCCCCAAAAACTGCGTTTGGCACTATATGAAAAAAATATTAAAAATTCGAGGATCGAGTCAAAAGGTAGTGTTTTCTCTTTTGCTCCTTCGACTATATGTCAGTGTTTTGCAATCTTAAGCAAAATATCTATGTATATTCCATAGATTTATACTTCATTGAAACTAAAGAAATATAAGTATATGCTTAACTATCTGTAAGAGCACGATATAAAACTGCTTCATACATGAGCGGTAAATTTGTGAATAAATTTACCAGATTATTCTAAACATAAAAACATATTAAATATACAACAACAAGCAAATAAATAAAAATAAAAACATATAAATACTAAATTTTTAAAAGTTATGTTTTATTAAATCTTTTTCGTAGCCACGAAATTCTCTTTAATATGAATGCAAAGGCCGTATATACTTGGTATTGAAATATCTCTTATAGAAGCTTTTGTTTAGATGATTCGAACAATACGTCATCTATAAAATAGTCCCATTTTAGTTTTAGAAGATCATATGCTATAACTTTATTATCTTCCGACATCGTCGAGTACTTAATAGAATTCCAGACCAAATTTTTAAGAAGCTTTAAGCCGCCATTTTCAGGCGCTAAACTCATTATTGCGTAAAAAAAGTCATAACTCAATGCCTTGGCATTCCAAAATCCGGGACTATCATTGCCAATCACTATTGGTATGCCAGAAGAGATGAAAGCGGCTCCAGGATGATTTCGTAAATCCGATACTAGATTTAACACCTGATTTGAAATTGGACAAACTTCTACCGCCATGCCACTAGTGCTGATATTATTCCAAATTAATGGATGTTTCATAAGAGAATAACCATGACCAATACGTTTTGATTTCAGGAGGAAAGCATCAAGCAGATTTAAATCTGCATAGGCGCCATACGAATCTAAAGAAGAAATGGAGTTTTAGTTTGATTTAAGTTAAAATAAGAATTTAGAATTACTAGTCTCCCCAGCATGAAAGAAATAATTCGTTGAGTTTGGTTTGTTATGCAGAATATTAAAAAAGCTTTTTAAAGGTTTTCCTTGATCTTCCCGTCCCACCAAATCAAAGCCAATCACATATTCGTTTTGAAATGAACTGAAAAAAAATATATTAAAATTAATTTCAAAAAAAATTTCGTTAACTTTCATACTTCAACAACATCTTTCATATTTCTTTTTATCACGTTCTTTCTTTGCATAAAACAGTGATTGCATTTTAGAGAGTCTATTTTTTTAATATTTTTTATATATAAATATGACAATTGGAAATTACGACTGTAGAGAAAAAATTTATGAAATTTTAATATTTCGAATAAAATAGCTGATAAGCTGTCTCTAATTAAATGTACCCTGGTATAAAATAAACAAAAAAATATAATAACTATGTTATGGTCAATTATCGATTGCAATCAAATCTCAGTAATGTCAGTCAAATTTTACATTCAAGCTATAATAATCGACCTATCAAATGTTTATATGAAATTAATGAATTCGTACATTTTTACACAATTTTCAAAGTATTTCTATATGTGTCATTTATTAATTTATTTTTTTTATTTTCTCAGAGAAATGTTTAACAGAAATATTTCTGTGTTAATAGAATCTTATGATTAATTTTTTCCAACTACTTTTAGCGATGAATTTCACAACACTTTTAAATATTTTTAATAAATTTATTCTTAACTTTGCTAAAATTTTGTAATGTATTTCATGGACTTTGAAAAACCCATAACATCCTACCTACATGACAACATAACTGACGATTACGAATTTCTCTCAAAATGATCAAAGTCGGCCCTAATTCACTTTATAATGAGAAAATTTTAACTGCGGATTGTCATCCATTTTCTGATAACTTCTGATTTAATCCTTTTAATTTCATGAACTATTTACTTTTATTATTTAAACTTGAATTATTATAATTGAATTATTGAATTATTCAATTCAGTTTAGAAAATCCCTTTATTAATATTTTTTTTTTTTTTTTCAAAAATGTCAATGAAAAAAGGGCCTATCTTAGACAACTCTATTGAAATAAAATTAAAAGAAATTAAATCAGAAATAATATGTGGCAACTCTTTTTATAAAAAATTGCATCAAACATGTTTTAGTATCTAAAATTTTACCGATTTTATTAAGTTTTCTCCATCTCCTGTAAAGTAACAAAAAAAACGAGTTGTGCCTTTTTCCTATTAAGCCCTACAACCCTAGCTATTGTACTATTATTACTTTTTCTGTATGTGTTTACAGCATTGTATGCCTGTTGGTAGTTTTCATTAAAATATTTTGTTTAGAAATACAATTTCATTGCATACCAAATGTTAACAAAGTGTATTGAATTTATACAGGGATGGGAAATGAAAGTTTTTTTGCAGAATTAATTTGTATCCTTTTTACTCCCAAAATAATAAATAATTTTAATGTTTTGTTGAATATTTTTTTATTGTATGTTTGCTAAAATTTTTTACTAAAAATTGTTTTAAATTATTTTTTTGTAATTCTGCAAAAGACTTATTTCTGATTTATTATTTGACTGTCGTTGAATATTACTTGACGTTTAAAAATACAACCGATACAACAAAAATTGTGTTCACAAGTAAATAAACCAAAACTGTATTTTAATAGACGCTACAGAATTTAAAAGGGGGTTGTGAATTGAACAATACATTTATAATCATTTAAGATGTTCTTATTTGCACACTTTTCTATAGTCAAAGTGTTCTTTTTTGATTACAATACTAAACAGTTTTAAGACTGTTGCTTATCTTGTCGTCAAAATACTTGAATAGACGACAATAGATAATTGTTACTGAACTTGTCATCAACTCATGTATGCTCATGCTCATGTATCACATATGAGCAGCTGAGTAATTTGTCTTAAAAGTGGTCGTTATGGTTAGCGAACAGTTCAGTGCAAAATCTCATGCATGAAAATCCTAAAAATACATTGAAAGATATCGTTTAAGTCGCCTTTGACGATATTTTTAAATTTGAATATTAAAAAAATGTTCGAAATTTTCGAAAAATTTTTTTAAATTTTTAGGAAAGTCATAACATATTATTTTAGAAATAAACACAATCACAATGCTTTATCAAGATTTTTATAGACACTTTTCGCTGAGCTTTTTGTTTATAAAAATTAAATCAGATTTTTAAAAACTTACTTCATTCGCTCAAATATTGCAAATTCATTTCGAATCACTTCAGGCTCAGCATTACGATTTGCTGCATATATTATCCTAATACCTAAGAAATCTGGATGTAGAAGTTTAAAATTATATTCGCTTTCAAACAGTACAATTATAAAATGTTCCATGGGAATTATCGCACCATTACTGTCATAGAACTATTTATTTAAGTTAAAATGGGATGTAGAAAATAGCTGTATTAGCATAACTAATACCAAATTTCAATTGTATTTCCTAACCTGTTGATTAAGATTTAAACGAACTTCAGCGTACATGATATTATCTTGGTACAACTCTTCCCACATTTGCATGGAATACGCACGATAGGCCGGTTCGTATAGCAGAACATCCGACAAAGTCTTAATTGCGTTTTGTAACTTGGTCCAGACTATATTCGCCGAACTGTATTTCGCTAAAATTTAAGACCAAATAATACAATTTATGTTTCTAACATCTCCTACATGTGATATGCAAACTTACTTTCCGGATAAAATCTGTGGAGATTTATCAGCCTCTCCAATGCAAGATCATAAAGTCGCTGTGATGTAGCATTTTCACGTTCTTCATTTATACTCGAATATTCGGTGGCGCAGTCATGTTTTACTGGATCATTGCGGAATGTTAAGATATTCAGACCATCTTTGTTTACACATCTCAATAACCCGGGCATGTAAAAAATATTCTTGACCACCCACTCCGAGGACACTGAGGCTAATGCGTGAGTGTGCAGTAGTGCACCTTTGGGCATTTTTTTAAGAAACCGAAAGACCTTACTCTTGTCGATGAGGTGTTTTGCCTTAAAGAAATGCATACCAGCTACGTTTTTATTGGAGTACCGAAAGCCTTCTTCCAATTCTTCACGTTTATATTTTAGAAAAATATCATTCACTTCTGTTTCATTTTGAGTAAGATTCAGACTCCCACCGGTAGCTTGATACTCTTCTTCGGCTATAATATATTGTTGGAACTCATTATAAGACGTAGGTAAATCATAACTCGGTTCAGAGCTCATACCAGTTGTTATTGTTAGCAAACTGGTTATTATAAATGCTTTCAAGTTTATCATTTTGTATTCTAAGTAAAATCTTAGATCTGAAAGGCAAGTTAAAAAAATTTTATTAGTAAGAGAATTTCAATTAAAACTGAAAAGTTAAGAAGCAAAATAATATAAATAATATATTATACCGAGTGTTTGTTATAGAGGTATAAAGCTTTAAGTTAGCAAGTCAAGTTTTTTAACTGGCGTCCATTTTGGCAGCTGTCAAGTGATTTGTGTTTTGTTTAGTTAGGCATCTCAACACGTATAGACTGACGCCTGAACAGGGCTCCCAAATTGTGCAAATTTATTTTGCAAATCATGGTTCTCTTCGAGATACGTAACCCGATTATCATAAGCGTATTTTGCTAGTAACAAAGCTTTATATACCATTAGAAACCTTTTATTATTTAAAAAAAATGTTGTCTTGAATATATGGTAGGAATGGAGCTAACGAATTAGCAAGTATGGTACTCCTTTTTTTAATTTTATAAAATTTGTTCAAACTCTTACATATGTATGTCGGTCAGTATAAATGAGATATGTGCTGATTTACAAAAATCAAAAATAAATAAAAATAATAGTCACCGATAGCACTGCTCTCTACGCCATTTTTGTGGACTTTTTTTTTGCCATTCCATTATAAATAGACTAAACTTTTTTTATCATACTTTGTATATAATCTTTTCTTCTTTTAAGAAACAAAATTTTATTTATTTTAAATAAATTCCAATCCATATTAATTAAAATTGTTAAGGTTTTGCAAAAAAAAAAACAGGAGTGCTATATTCGGCCGTGCCGAATCTGATAACACCCTTCACCATCATGTACATAGATATAATCATGGTGTAATTACATAAGGTGATAGCGTAAAGGAGAGAAATTTTTGTCTCTCTTTTTTTGTGTATGGAGTTTGACAATTTCCGAAGTTGAAATAATTTTTTTAAATCTATAGTTTGACATTCTCCAGAACACAAAAAAATAGTCAGCTGGGCTGGCACCGCCACCTTGTTTAAGTGTACCCTGGATATAATCCCACATCGTAGCTTAACCTATATTTCATGTTATACTCCATTTTTCCTTATTATTTCCATCGCCATCCTTGATTTTGAATTTTTACGTAGTCAAGTGTATTCTACTAGTCAAGTCCTTTAATTTAATACCCATATTGATGGCGTTAAACAAATGTTATCCACCATTTTGTTTTAGACGCCATCCTGGACTTTAAATTTTTTAATAATTTACTGTATTCTACTGATCAATACCTTTCATTTGATACCAATATTGAGGGGGTTCAAGAAGTTACATTTTAAAATACCAGATTCGAACCATATATAAATTTATTGTTCGCCATTTGGTAGTGGCAGCAACGTGAATTTAAATTCTTTTTTAGTGTTTATATTGCGCCAGTCAAGTCCTTTCAGATGATACCAATATTGACTCTCTCGGTTGTCTAGAAGCTGGAAAAATTTATTTTCGTTTGTAAATTTTTGGAATATATATTTAAAAAAAAAAATTTTCCCTATAACTTTACCGATTAATGCCCGCTTTATCCAAAAATTTTCACGAATATCTCTATAGGAATATTATATATACAAATAGTAGCAAGGAAACCTATAAATTATTCTATGGCTGAAAAATTTTAATTTTGGTGATCAAAATATGGAAAAAAACAAAGTCAGTCGTGTTTATTTGCTCATATCTTAGAAATTTATAAGGCGATTATGTGAAATTTCAATAGCGATTCATTCCCGGATATTTTCTAAAGACTGATACCATACACAGATCTGAGGAATATATGTTTACTTTTAAAAGTTGATTTCAACCAACACACGGACAGACGGTCAGAGCTTAATCACTCCTCTATTCATAAGCTTTCAGAAAATATATACTTTATGGGGTCGGAAATGAAAATTGAAGATATTGCAAACGGAATGACAAAGCATATGATTCTGAATATAAAAATTACTTTGTAGAAATTTTTTTACAAATTTATAATAACTCTTACAACTTAGTTAAGTTTCCTTGTAAAATTATTTGAAGCTTTTATGTTATATGTAATTTATTTATTTATTTATTTTTTTTTGTTGTTAAAAATCTATTGAAATTAAATAAACATTTTCAAAATAAATTTTATTTTAATTAATTTTTAGTTTATTGAAAATTTTCTACATAAAATTGTAGTTGCTTTTTTGCAATATTTAATAATTGCCAAAATTTTTACAGGGTCCCTGTAGTGGGTTATAAAAATTTGGACCAGCCGAATATCCCTACCGTTAAAATGTATTTCCAACGCTGAATTTCTTTTTTTATTACACATGTATTAATATAAAAAATTTTAAATATTTTTAAGAGCACACACAGAATAACCATACAGGTATGTATAGCATAATTAACTTACATGCAAAAGAGATAATAACTGTTGTTACTATGTTTTAAGAACCCCTTTTTGGTAGGCAAATTTAATTAATTGTTTTGCTTAGTAAAATGTTTTCTCAATTTTAAATTAATTCACTGTTAAGGACAAATTATTCAAAAAATGTTTATGATGCCATAAAACACGTTTAAATATTAATGATGTCTTTCAAATGAATAACTCTATACTACTCTAAGTTATCCATTTGTAGGTGCTTTTATACCCTTCCACAATATATGCGGAGAATATACATACAAATATTCATATACATACAAACAAATGTATATACTCACAATGTATTATTAATATTTAACATGAGCTTTAATCGTAAGTTGGGCAAAATCGAATTTCTCAAGGTACGATTAGCAGTTTAATCAGAAAGTTTTTGTTAAATTTAACCGAACCGAAATGTCCCGGTAAAAATTTAAACTAGAAAAAAGAAAGTAAAACTAAAAATGGAAGAAAAAATTAACATTTACGTTGCTGCTAATTTTCTAATTTTTAAATTTTTAATATTTTTTGGATTCTCTAAAAAAAATTTTAATAATAATATTTTTCCTAGATTTTTTGTAAATAAAACAGGTAAGACGGCAGTATCCGGCTATGCCAAATATTATACACTCTTCAAATTAGTGTAAAAATGCAATTACAATAGAATCTTAAAAAAGTTAACCAAAATGTCCTTTATGTTACGAACCGTTTGGTCGGCCTGTGAATATCCTACCCTGCTGGCTCTCGCGGCTCGTTCGTTGGGAGTAGTTCTCAACCCTTTGGTGGCCGAGGCTCGACATAACAAATGAAATACAAAAAAGTATACTACCTGCAAAATGGAACCATTTCTGAATAGTGAGGCAGATGGTGACCTCCAATCGCCCATTACGCCCTTCCATGGCCGTAATGCATCCGCACCGAATCCGTCCTTCAACTCACCTCCTATATCAACATTTCCCTCTTAAATGATTTATTCACATTTTGTCATAGTAACTTCTGAACTTTTAACTTTTCTAAGCGTGTTTTTTTTTTGCCGGAAAAAGGAATAAATAAAGCATGTAATAAACTTTAAATGTAGTACACAACTTTTTTTAGACGACTGACGACTAACAAGAACTTCAACAGCAATGTTGAAGGTTGACAACATTTTTGGCAGCTCAAAATAAAAAGGAAGTTCGGGGAATACCATAATCTATTAAACAAAAATAAAGATTTAGCGTTGCCACTGAGAAGTTTTAAGTGATCAAGCAGCTGCCACTATTTTCACTGAAACAGCCGTTGTTTAAAAAAAAAAGGAACAACTTTCGGTTAACTTTTTAGAGCTGCACGTTAATAACGAAAAACTGTTAACTTATCCGCGTGTTTAACTTTTACGTGAGTAAACTTTTCTAAGATCCTACTGTATAAGCATATACATATGTATAAATTGTTTGTTAAACCGATTTTGTTGTTGTTGATTATTGGCATGTCATCATGTACATACAATCAAGAATGATAGAAATAAAGAGTATGCCATACGCATGATTTCCCGTTGGATAACATATTTGGCCCACAGTAAGGGTTGCGAATTAAAATTTTTTTAATTCAAAAACAACCAGAGAAATTTATAAGACAACAACACAATTAAAAAAAAACAAAATTTTATGAAATTTAATTTTTATAATTCTAGTGAATCTCGTTCATAAAACAAAACAAATTTTATTAAAAAATTTAATTAATAAATATTAATTACATTCTCTAGGTTTTACTAATAAATACTTCTCAATACCTTTAAAATTGACACTATCCAAGCAGTATTTATACATTCCTTAGGCTGAGTATAAAAAATTTGGGCAGATTTTTTTAAATTACGCCACTCATATGGTCTAAAGCTTAAGTAGTAAAAATTCGTGTTAAATAGGATAAATTAAGAACAATTTAGATTAAATTATCATTTGCATATTAAGGCAGAAATTTTTACATTTTAGTGGTTACGTTGACATCGTTAAATATTTGGCTAATTTGAATATACTGTAAGACGTGCATCTTTAAGGTTTAAGTTGAAACTTTATTTATTTCGAAATGGTAACCTAAATATTATTTATAAAATTAAGTCCCTTGCTCAAATTAACTTTTAATCGAATATTTAAAAGAAACCTATAAAAATCAGAATATAAATTTCAGCTTTAATTTTACCAATTAAATTGCATCATTTTGACGGCAAGTAGACTGGTTCAAAATGTGAGATTTATTGCTTGCGTGCCTTGTTGCAACGTTATGTTGAAACCATATGTCAACAAAGTCCGAATCTTTCATTTTGGGTAATAAAAAGTTGGCAGCTATCACAATATAGTGAGCTTGATTGAATATAACATTTGGATTTTCATTGTTTTATAAGAAATCAATCCGACCGATCCAAAAATGCCGCCAACTAAGCAGTAGCAATATTCTCCTTGTTACGCACTATTGCATATGTTCATAATATTGAATAAAGTGAAACTTGAAGAAATTTTGCTTTTCGGTGGTTCGTTTATGTCGTAAATTGCGAAACACATTTCTCGCACAGAACTAATTTTGATACTGTGTTTTACTTAAAATCTACACAGGCACTGGGTGCCTTAATATGACGTTGGTCTTGCCACGGGGTTAAGCTTGAGACGACCATTCACCGCCTCTGTGATCATATTGTGCAGCTCAATTATTATCTACATTTATTCATTGGCAACGACGGTATGAAACTAATCACCAACAGAATCGAACGTTCAGGCAGAAAGATGAGGAACAATTTAGTAAGTAACTACTTCAGTTGAAAAGCAGCAGCACCATGAGACCCAAAGTCCGCAGGTCCGCCACATCTGCAACCACCAGTCATTAAACCATCATTATCTATTTCTGTGGAAAAGGCAACTGGATTCAGAAAATTTAGAGGTTGCGCAAAGACCAACAGAGGTCGAGAAATAAATCAACCGAGTAACCAGCCTAAAACGAGTTCTAGGTGCTTACTGTTCCCATGGTACTATATCAGTGTCTGGTCATCTTATAATATACATATACTCTGATTAGAGTTTTAATTCTTCCAAGCCAGATGTGTTGGTCCAACTCTCTACTCCATACTGGGAATACAACTAGGTCTAACATCAATCAAAGAGACATGCCCCGAGGGGAACGAAATTTTATAATAAAACGTTCGCTTTTTAGACTATTCATGGTGATATAGAGCATTTCCGTCACAGCCATATGTCACAAATCTTTTTTTTACACAGATAAAAGATACAATGACAAACCAAATAGTTATAAAAATACCTTTTGTTAATTTTTTTAGCTTTTTTAAAGTAAAAGAGAAAAAAACTGAGATTTTTAAAAGACATATTATACCCACATAGTATGGAAAATTGATTTATAAATTTTACTAAGCGTTTACTAGAGTGTATAGCAGATATGGTGTAGTCTTACCTCCTTTTAGGGAGTTTTGTTTTCTTTTTAGAACAAATTAATTATGCGTCTTTCCTCTATAAAACCAATTGCTTTAAACAATTTTCTGTTGCGCATACTTACAACACTGTGTACCAATAATAAAATTAAATTAAAATAAAAGTACAGTTGAGACAAAAACTAAAAGCAAGGTCATAAAAATATAAACAAAAACAGTCTATTTTAAAAATTTAAATTGGGGCAAAACATCTGTGTTCATAAAATAACGAAATATTTCTAAATCCAATTTGTTTTTTACTTTAAGCTTTTGTTTCATTTTATTTGTTTATTTTTTTGTTTTTTTTTTGTTTTATTAAAAAGATCCAACTTTTGTTCACTATATTCTGTTTAACTTAACCAAAAATATAAACAAGTAAGATCACAATATACGGCTGTGCCAAATTTTTTATATGTATACACATCAACAATGTTTTATAGTCAAAAACATATACTTATGTATGTGTGTATAATATAGAAAAAAAATAAATCTATATATAAAAAAGTGAAACTCTGTGTGTGTGTGTGTGTGTGTGTGTGTGTTAGCTATAGACTCCGAAACTGTAAAACCGATCGGACTCAAACTTTGGCAAGTTGTTGGACACATACCAGGGAGTGTTTATGGGTGGAAAAAAGTGGGCGGGGCCACGCCCATAAAAATTAGTTATCAGTTTTAGCTACTTGCACTTGACCGATTTTTCTGAAACTTTGCACACATATCGAGCTGTCATGACTAAATAATTTCGTGATAAGAAAAGTGGGCGGGGCCACTCCCCTAAAAAAGTTTTAATTTTGAGGTACTTGCACTGGACCGATTTTTCTGCAACTTTGCGCACATATCGAGCTGTCATGACTAAATAATTTCGTGCAAAGAAAAGTGGGCGGGGCCACGCCCATAAAAAAAGTTATAATTTTGAGGTACTTGAACTTCACCGATTTTTCTGAAACTTTGCACACATGTCGAGCTGTCATGACTAAATAATTTCGTGATAAGAAAAGTGGGCGGGGCCACTCCCCTAAAAAAGTTTTAATTTTGAGGTACTTGCACTGGACCGATTTTTCTGCAACTTTGCACACATATCGAGCTGTTATGACTAAATAATTTCGTGCAAAGAAAAGTGGGCGGGGCCACGCCCATAAAAAAAGTTATAATTTTGAGGTACTTGAACTTCACCGATTTTTCTGAAACTTTGCACACATGTCGAGCTGTCATGACTAAATAATTTCGTGATAAGAAAAGTGGGCGGGGCCACGCCCATAAAAAAAGTTATAATTTTGAGGTACTTGAACTTCACCGATTTTTCTGAAACTTTGCACACATGTCGAGCTGTTATGACTTCACAATTTTGTGATTAGAAAAGTGGGCAGTGCCACGCCCATAAAAAAAATTATAATATTTAGGTTTTTGCACTTGATATTCAATTAAAATTCAGAATGCATTTTGATTTGTAAGGGGCGTAGCAACGCGCGCCGGGTTTGGCTAGTAAATAATAAATACAATAACAAAAAAAAACACATCTAAATGTAGATTTGCAAACAAGAAAACGCACCATTTATTAGGGGAACGCAATGAGCTAGTTAGGCTTGTTAAATTCATGCTACCGATAAATTTTATTACAATGTAAAAGGTGGTACAAAAGTTGTCACTCGATGTTCTTTAGCTGCATGTATTTATTTTATACCCTTCACACAAAAGCGAAAAAGGGGATAAATTACGTGTCATTACGTGTCTTAAGGCCCCAGTCTTTATTAAACTTTTTTTACATTTAGTCCTAAACTCGTAGATGGGCGTATACTTTTTAGTGCTTGATGTATTAATTTCATCACTGGAAAGAATAAACTTTAAATCACGCATTTAGCACCACTTATTTCTTTGGTGGATTTTCTTTTTATAATTGGGAATTTTATATTCCATATACATATATATTTAATATAAAATATCAAAATATCTAACCAGTCAGCCATTCGAAAGATGCTATATCAAGCTACCGTTTACTCTATAGAACAAACCAATTTATCACTTTATTTGACAAACGCTGATAACTCATCATATATTCAATAGCTTTATGACATGCTTTCAATAATTTAAAAAAAAACTATATTTTTTAAATATAAATTTGCAATAAGTGGTTGTTTAAATAGTGTGAATTTAAAAATGGTGTTAAACAAATAGCAGTTGTTTTGCTCTTATTATGTCTCAGAATTTATATTAAGACCCTAATTAGACAATAGCAGTAATTTAGTTATTATTAATAAGCTTATAATACTTAGTTTCGCCGGTAAAATTTAGTATTTAGGCTAGCAAAACAATATAACTCCAATTAACTGCTGTCTACAGAACACTTGCTTTGAAGCGAAATAAAAACTAAATCGCTGAAAACACGTCAATATAAATTGACTATAAACAAACAGCTGGGTAAATAAGCAAAGTACAGTAAATAAAAAAAGGCAGGAGGCGCATATAATAATTCTTTTTTAATTTAGTTCGAAATATTTAACAAACTAATTGTTACTACACGAACTAGCTTAAGCTGTTTAATTTTTGTTTGTTTAGGTATCTTTTTCACTCAACTTTAAACATTTTTGTTTCTTAGTTTTATTTATTGTTCAGTAAGTTTATTTATTTTTTTAGCAACTAAAGAAAATTTGGAAAATATTCGTTACAATGTAGTTAAAACTAAAATCGTTACGGTCCCTGAAAAAAGTCAATGCAAACTTAGTATTAAAGTTAGTAAATCAATATAATTTTGGTTTAATTTTTTACTGCTTATTTTGGGTAAATTTGTACTTAGAAATAAAGAGAAGAAAACAATATAAACAATTATTATTATTATTATTATTATTATTATTATTATTATTATTATTATTATTATTATTATTATTATTATTATTATTATTATTATTATTATTATTATTATTATTATTATTTGTAGTGTATATAAATTAACTTCGATTCTATAATGTCGACGATCCAGTCAATCCTCTTATATAGATGCGAAATCTGGGCTGATGCCCTGCAGGCGAAGTATAGAAGAAAGATACTGACAGATGTACAACGCACCTCTGCTCTAAGAGTATTCTCAGCATATCGTACTTGTTATAAGCGGCTCTATCCCTATTGACTTACTAGCCGAGGAAAGGAGAGTCCTTTGGAAGGATCGAAAAATTATTGAAGAAACGAACAAAGAATCGGAAACGACAAGGAGACACATACCATGTGAAGGTGGCAGGAGATATGGGACAGCGAATCACGAGGCAGATGGACAGCGAGGCTGATAACAGACCTCGATAAATAGGTAAACAGAAAGCAGTACGAAATAAACTATTTCGTAACACAGATGCTTTCTGGACATGGATACTTCCTATATTACCTACACAGAATGGGAAAGGTAAACACGGGAACCTGTATGTTTGAAGACAACTGCAGAGACGATGCAAAGCACACTTTCTTCAAGTGTGAGAGATGGAATGTGGAACGACACCACTTAGAGGAAATCGTAGGGGAAATATCCCCAGAAAATATTGTGGATCTCATGATGGAAAATTAGACTAAATGGGAACACGTGGCAACGTATGTTGAAAGGCTACTACGCGCAAAAAAGCGGGACCTAGACGTAGGCATAACGACGGCTGTTCGATAGAAACAGAAAAGGAGCCCCGCCCTGAAGCAATGCTCGAAAACGGGGGGGTTTTAGTGGATGCAAGCTCCACATACCAGAACTGTGACGACAGTATCTGAGATGCATCAGGCATTTTCCTCCCTTTCCGAAAAAAAAAATATTATTATTATATATGTATGTGTGTATGTAAAGGGTGGTCCAATTCTTTTTATATTATATGTTATTGCTAACTGTATTATACTTCCACAGATTGAAAAAGAATAGATTTACGCCTAAACAATACTCTAAAATTGGTAATCATGCCAGGAGAAGTTGTGTTGACGTTGAGGAGAGAGAGAGAGATAGAGACATCACTTCCTGTACTTCTGTCCCGTACTGGAAAATATCCGATGGATATTCTTGTGTTATTATAATAATTACTTTGGCATAACTGGATATACAATAATAAACGCATTCTGGTAAAACGCTAATAATCCAATTAACAGTTTTTCTATAATTTATCCTCTTCAAGCTCCGATTTCATATTTTACTCCTTAATCAAACCTATTTTAATGTTGCTCCTTGGAAAACTGCAGTTGAAGGGATATATATTCTCCAATACGTTTTTCACAAAATATTTGATTAAGCAAATAAATTGTAATGAAAAAAAAAATAGAAACCCAATTTCTGACACATTGTATGCACATTCTGGTTTAAAATTGAGTAAAACTAAATTCTATGTTATATTCCTTCTACACGTGCTGACTTGAGTGAATATGATAAATGTGTTATAGAACTAAAATACATTTTTTGATGTGTTAATAAATTTTAATCCATAGAGAGATTTTTTTCCAACGTTTCATTTCAGTTTTTCCTCTTTTTTTTATTGAATTTTATACAACACTGTTGTTGCAATTTAACTAAACTGTAAAATAAAAATGGAAACGGGATTCTGTTGTAAAAAATTGTGTGAGAGGGTGTTTGGGTGTGTGTGTGTACGTACAGGTGTAGTACGTTGTATCTGATGACCAAAGTGTTGAGTAAATAAAATATAAAAACTGCACGTGTGTGTCGAGAAAATAAAAAATTAAATTTGTTTGCATAAGTTCTTTTTTTTAACAATTTTTGTTTTCTTTGTTGATTTTAGTAAATTTATTTCAAAAATTTCACTTGGAATTAAGGTGAGTTGGTAACAAACAAAAAAGAATAACAATTTGTAATAATAAAAGAGATGGATTCTACATAAATCCATTTGTTATCATTTTAGTTTAGGCCTTACTTCAATAAAAATGAGTTTTATTAAAATGTTTCTTACACAAACCCTAAGAATATATGTATGTAAATACACACATACATACATATATAATCAATTAATATTGTTCATACGTTTAGGTATCCTTGTATTTGTTACAACCTTATTTTGCAATATTTTTATTATTTTGTGTAGTTTTTTTTTAGTTTTTCTTTTCTTATTCTACTTTTTTCTATATTATTTTGTTGGTCTATTCAAACTTTTTTGTCCGAAAGCTCTGCGTGTATGCCTTTTATTTACAGAAATTTATTGTGTAAATATTGGTGATTTTTTCTACATTTTTTAATTTTCATTATTTTCTATACCCTTCACCAACACAGGTAATAGAAAAGATTTATAAGTTTATTGTTTTGTCTGTAGCATCTAGAACTATTCTTGCAAAATCTAACAAAGTACACAATATTCTTGGAAAAATTCCCAATAGACGTACATTACATAGTTCAAGATATTAATTGTGAATCATAACTTAACGTAAAGTTTCTTGTCCAACTTAATATGACATTTTATTGTGTCTCAGTATCAACCATGGAGCGGTACACAATTGAACAGCGCATTGGGCGTTCAAATCAAAATGAATGACCTTGCAAATAAAATCATCTTCATTGACGAGACACGCTTTTAGCTTAGTGGCCTCGTTAACAAGTGAATGTTGAAAAGCCGATGCATGTACAAAGAGTGCCTGTATAGTGCGGTTAATGGGCTGGTGGACTCATCGGACCGTACTTTTTTGAAAATGAGTTCAGCCAAACAATCACCGTGAATGGTATTTACTATCGCGATATGATAACAGACTTTTTGTTGTTAGAAATTGAGAATATAGACCTAGACAAAATAGGCTTCCAACAGGATCATGCCACTTGCCACACAACCAATGAATAATAGCTATATTTTCTCACATTGTGATGATGTTATTTGGCCACCACGATCATGTGTCTTCGTTGGACTTCTTGCTTTAGGAATTTTTAAAAGAAAATGTGTACGTCAACAACTCAAGAACAATTCATTGGCTTAAGGATGAGAAATTTCAGCAAATTAGCGATATTGAACCTGAATTATATCTCAGCGACAATATGAGCCATCGGATAAAAGTATGCCACCGTAGCTGACCATTTGATCAATGTTTTGTTTCACTCATAATTGTGATAGGTCCTTCTATCATAAAAAAAAATTTTAAAGAATTCTCTGAAAAGTTTTTGTTTGAAAAATTTCAGCCGCGGATGAGAGTAAAATATAAAATTTTTACAGACATGCAGAATTACATATGAGTCACAAATTTTACAGGTCAGATGGGAAAAACATACCATGTGTAAACTGCTTAAGAAGTCTTGATAATAATGATGCTAAATGATCACCTTGTGTAGATGTAAATAATATTTTTGAACTTTACACACTGTAATCTATCTTACAGTTCATTTTACTAGATAAGATGCAAAACACTTTTTTGCAAATTTGATAAAAATATAAACCTTATATGGTCTCAAATAAATATTGTAGAAATTGGTTTATGCTGATAAACTAGCACTAATTGATCTTTATGTAGCCAACATTCCATGCGCTGTTGACGAAATAAGACCAGGTATGCTCGAAAAAGTGGTGTACAATTGGACCGCCAGGAATGGGTGCATAAAGTTTAAATCGCGTAAAACAAATGCCAGATTATTTTTAAGTATTAACTTCCGTATTAATAAAAAATATTTTAAGCTTATTAAAGGCTTGTTCTACAGATTTTGTAACTAAATTTGTCAAAAAGGCTTCAATAAACCTTAAATATTTTATCATGAATACGGCAGTTAACATCATGAAATTCGTGAACTAATTAAGTTTAAATATTGGTCATTCCATTGATTTTTTTGTGTTTTATTTAGCAAAAAAAATAATAATTTTGTACCTCCTAAAAATGCACCCTTTATATATAAAAAAAATTCTTAAAAAAAGTTTATTTTTATAGAGGTTTTTGTAAAAATTTTTGCTGAGTTGTCGCCTTGTAGGTAATTTTATATAAACTTTTTATAAATGAAAAATTTTATTTGATAGAAATTTTTCATTTATATCAAATTCTTAATAATTCCTTCATTTGTGGTCTCATAACCACATTTGCCTACAAATTACTAAAAATTTTATAGGATATGTTTAATTCGACACAGACGAATGAATATCACATTCCTCTTTGTTTTTTCCTGAATTTTATTTTAAATTTTTTTATATAATAGTTTTTGGCCAATTTTATGTTTCATGCGACAGATTAAACGATTTGCATGTAACACAAGCAGCTCGTTTTCAATTAGTCAGTTTCTGATATTGATGGTCAATTTAGTTGTTGTATAACAAAAAAGCAAAAATAAATAAATAAAATAAAAAAGAAATTTATAAAATAAAATTTAGCATCTACAGTCATTTTGTTCTATAAACGTGTTTTTAAAAATTTAATAAACATATTTTTTTTTTTTAAATAAATTGCGAACTCAACGTATTAGTCAATTTAAAAACTGACTTAAGCCGAGATTTTTTAGAAAACTGCTATTGCTCTGAAAGGATATATATATAAAACTGTTAACTAACATATTTAGTTTTTTTTTTAATTTTTGTAATTTTATAAAAACAAATATTTTTTTTTTGATTAAAAACAATTATGCAGTTTTTTAATTTTTTATATATTTTAGTTCCATTGCGGTTTTCAACCATATCTTTTATGTTTAGTTTTAGGTTTTCATCTCAAAAATCCGGTTGATTGTGATTAATTTTAACCCTAACAAAACGTTATCGAATTAATATGGATCTTAATTAATTATTAGTCTCTTTGACCTTTTTTAATAATATGTTTTTTTTAACTATTACATAGTTCTTAATTTATATTTTTTAAAGCAGACATTTAAATCATAAATTAAAATTTAATTAAGTAGAAAAGAATGTTCCAAACTAGTATTATTTACACAATTGAGTTCAATTGATAATTGTGCAGAATTAAAATCTGTATTTCTTAACTTTAATACAAAAGAATTATCAATACATTTACACATGTGTGTTAAATGGTATAGATAAATTAATACCCGCACGCAAATACTAACTGACATTAATGATCCCTTATAAAATCAAACTTTTTACTGTTTAAACATTAACAAAGTATTAAATATAAGAATCATAGAAAAATTTCTCTTAAAAAGAAGAAAATTATATTGAGAACTTCTTTGATTTTTTTTCATTTTATTTTTTTACTAGCCAAGCCCGGCGCGTATTGCTACGCCCTTTAATGAATAAAAATGCATTCCGAATTTTAATTGAATATATTAAAAATAATATTTTATTGATTTTTATTGTAATGCAAGTGGGTATACGTGCAGCTGGCCATGTGAAAGCATGGATTTTCCAAATTCAATCCTGCAACACGCAGAGACTGTCCTTGTGCTTTGGTGATGGTAGTAGCGAAAGTAAGTCGAACTTGAAACTGTAGTCGCTTGAAGTTGAAAGGCCAATCGGTGGGAATCATTGGAATGCATAGAAATAGCTGAAAATAATAACTTTGTTTCAATTTGGGTGGCACTGCCCACTTTTCTAATTAATCATATAGTCATGACAGCTCAAAATGTGTGCAAAGTTTCAGAAAAATCGGTCCAGTGCAAGTACCTCAATATTATAACTTTTTATATGGGTGTGGCCCTGCCCACTTTTCTAATTACGAAATTATATAGTTATGACAACTCAATATGTGTGCAACGTTTCAGAAAAATCGATCTAGTCCAAGTAGCTAAAAATTATAACTTTGATTCCGATCGGCTTTACGGTTTCGGAGTCTATAGTTAACACACACAAACACACAGACAGAGTTTCACTTTTATATATATAGATATTTAAGTTCATAAAATCGAGGACTAGACTAAATAAGTAAAATATCTGAAAATATATTTGAAAGAAAGTAAGGTTAGGTTGTACAAGTAACAGAGCTGCTATAATTCAGCCATGCCGTATCTAAAAATACCCATAATTCACCATAATGTACATGGAAAAATTGGTCACGTCGTAGTTTAGCCTATATTTCAGATTAAATGTCTTATGAAATATTGTTTTATTATATTTCATGTCATCTTTGATTTTAAATTTTATCATAATTAGCTGTATTTTATAAGTCAAGCCCCTTGCTAAGCTTATTGTTTCGAACGCCACCTTAGATTTTAAACTTTTTCATAGTTCCATGTATTCAACTGGTTAAGGCCTTTCATTTGATACCAATATTAAGAGGGTTGGAAGGGGTAAATATTTAATTACTAGATTTGTTCCATATTTATATTTATTGTACTCCACTTTTTATTGGCAGCGATTATAGATTAAAATGTTTGTTATAGAGCTTAAAGGGAACAGTCGATTACACTAAAAGATATAGAGAGATAGACATCCAGTCGTAGTATTAACAAAGGAAGAGATAAAAGATGGGCGATGCCCATCACAGAAAATCACATTCACAACCAATGGGCGATGCCTACATTATTAATTATTATTAATTACCAATCGAATGGTTAAGTTCCTGCATTACATATTTAGCCAAGATTCAATGTATTATAGCCGTGAGTAAGCAGAGAAAATGCTCCATTGACAACTCCTTTAATTTTATTTTTAAATGGTCAGCAGGCTTCAGCTCTTAAGTCAGTTCAAGCTTGTAAGCATGATAATTAAAATATTTATCCGAAATTCGCATTAGTGATGTTCGTGAAATGTTCAATTGTTGAGCACGATGACGAGTCGAAGGTGACTACTCTTCTGCCACACTATTACGAATAACAGAAATATTTTTCGCAGAATGAACTAAGCGGGCATGCATAGGTGTTTTCATATTTCCTACAGATCCTGTTTACTATAATTAGTGCACAGTTCTCCCGACTGTGGACACATTTGTTCGATTATGTTGGCCAAAAAAATTACGAAGTGCACGAAATGTATTTTGATTTAAACGCCCATTTACGTAAAAGGTTTCAACAATCCGAACGCACCGCTCAATTGTACCGCTTAAATAGCATAGCGCATTATGTTTGGACCACCCTTTACTACCCTAAAATAATTATTTCGTTTTCCTTATGTATGTATAAAGCGTAGATTAATGTTTATCTTTGTCATTTATTGCCTTAATGAAACCAAAGTTTCGATTTATGCTATAACAAGGCAAATAAATCGATAAGCAAGTTAATTAACTGCAGTATTTTGAAGGAATATAAAAGTTAATCAGATTTTAAGTACAAACATACATCAATTAAATCTTTTACTTCTACAAACCCTGCTCTCTTTGCTTTACATTGTATTAAACTCCCATTAGAATAAACAATTCCGTCAATTATTATTTGATTGTTAATTATTTTTTTTTTATCATAATTAATTCAATAAGGATTTTGTATAAATAATTATACATTAAGAAGGAGTATATTTAATTGAAATCTGTGTATGTGTATGTGTTTGTGTATGTGTTATTGGTCTATCTATGAGTTCTTTAATAGATTTCCAGTTGTTTGAGTTTGTTTCCAATATTTCCCTCTCTCTCTCTCTCTTTCTTTCTGTTTTTTTCTTTTCCAACCATTAATTTTCTAACTGCTTAAGTGTAAAGAGTCCTTAAATAAAGTACGGGCTAGGATTTGTTTAAGTTGGAGACATTAAATTTAATGAAATGTAAATAAATATTAACATGACATTTTATTTTAAGGTTATATTTTGTGTCTGGAAACACTTTCATGTATAAAACAATTAAATATTAATTACTTGTCTTAAGCATTTTGTTTTAGTTATTAACTTCAAGTGTGACCCTTGATTAATGAAAACGAAATACTTAGATATAAGGCTTTACATACATATTTCACGAATTAGGAAAATTGTTGAGCAAGAAAATATATATAAAAATATGCAGAGGTCTTTACATTAATCTAATTTCAAATTATATATTTGACAGGTATTTGTGTACATCTCCAAGGTTGAATTTATTAAACACTGACACAAAGAAATGTCAAATTACAATAAGTTGCACAAAAAAAATAACGTTAAGGTATGACTCACAATTAACATCGTAGATTATGGTTGGATCACCCTTTATTTCAAAACCTAATGATCTAAAGAACTCTTTTTCACCTTCTTTTTCTTTTAGTAGTGTGAAATACAAACATTTTTTAAATCTTTTCCTTTTAATAAATACGTTGTACCCCTAAATTTAATCTATGTCAACATATTTTTCTTTATTTGCTGCCTAAATTTTAATTCCTTTTTCCAAATGCCAAATAAACTTAAATAAAATTTTGCTTTTCATTCCCAAAAGTTGTCATGTGCATAACTTACGTTTTGTAAGTTTTTGTTTTTTAATTTTTTTTATGTCGAATTTCTCCATAAATATTTGAATTGGCAAAGGACATTATTATTTCAACATTAAGGATTAAACTGATTTAATAAGTCACAACATGTGTTAACACACATACAAACAAATCACAGAAAATATATCGATGCCTTAATATGGAAAGGCCCCAACTCGCTTTTTTCTCAAATCGTAAATTTGTAAGTCTCAAAGGATGATCTTCCAGCACATCATTGGTAAAAAAATTGACTAAGAATAACAAAAATATAAGCAGTTGAAAAAAGCCCTAAGTCATTTTAGTATTTTTTTTTTAACAAAAAAGGCCTTATCTTTAAATCTAGGAAGAAGCAGTGGCGATCCAACTGTGAATATATTGTGCGCCTTAGTATTCGTTTGGGTTTTGTTTTACAAAACGAATATAAGTGGCGAGTATGATCTTATAAGTTCTCAAATAAGTTCAAGAAAAATATTGAAAATGTTGCGCCGAGAGGCTTTTAAAGGGGTGTTAAATTTTAAGGGCAGATGTTGATTTTAAATAAAATACAAATGATTTGGGAAACTATTGTCATTTTTTCTTATTACGATAACATTGGATGGTTAAATTATGTTTGAAACAAAATATCGGCTAAATGACCGCCGCGACCTCGGCGGCACACCTCCATCCGTTGATCCAAATTTTCAATGTTAATGTTGATGTTCAATTGTTGGGCACGATGATGAGTCGAGGTTGACTGCACTTTACCCCCTTTATTGCGAAAAACAGCAATGTTTTTCCCTCAACGATCTAAAAAGACATTCACAGATGTTTTCACATTTAATACAGACCTGTTCTATTTTCATAATAAACCTGAATAACTTTAACGCGTTGCTCGATTGTGTATCATTTCATGGTTCAAATTGAGTTAGTCTCAAATTGAGAAATGTCAAATGAAATTCAGAATATATATACTTTATGGGGTCTAAAATGGATATTTCGATGTGTTACAAACGGAATGACAAAATGAATATATCCTCACCATTTTCTGGGTGGCGGGTATAAAAACTTGACGTTTAGGTGTGGTTCACATTTAACATCGACCCTTAAAATTTAAAATTCCAATGAGTAAAAAAATGGGAACACTCGCAATATCTAAAAAAGTTTATTCCTACCGAATACACTTTCTTTATAATAGTTTATATTATACCTTGAAATACCTCTTTTCATGCCATTATACATTTTTCATGTATCCCTTTCTTTATTGTTTTCAGTTAAAAAAGATGTTTAAAACAAAAGACTTGATCAATGTTGTTTTTTTTTTAACTTATAATAAAAAGCCATAATATAACAATTTTTAAAATATGAACTCACAAAAAGCCCTATCTAATACAACTTTATAAAAAATTTAAGATTTACAAAAATTCTTACATCATAAAATTACTTAGAGATTTCAATAAGAAACTGCTTAAAAAAAAAAAAGATTCGCGACTACAAAACTTCAATTTTTATTAATTTTTTTCTCTCTCCTGAAAAGTTAGGAAAACGTTACTTAGGGCCTTTCTATATTAAGGTATCGATATGTACATACATACATGCATACATATGTGTGTATATGTAAATGTATGTATATTACCACACATTTCGGAAAGCAGTTACAAAAATTCTTAGAAAAAATAATATAGAAATTATAGCCTGAATATGCATGACTTTAATGGTATTTTACACTTAATATTCACAGGAATAAGTGGTGATAGAAAAAGTACATTCAATTAAGTGTGACTTTCTTCTGGAATAAGCAAGACAATGTTTGAGTTTGATTTATAGTATAATAACTTATAGGTTAAAAATTATAGTTCGTGAAGTCTGTTTAAAAAAAAGCATCGTTTACATTATTATAAGTGACCAATCACAACCAGTTAATTGCTTTTAAACAAACCACAATTGACTTACAAGCTGAAGCATACCGGCCATTTTAGGCATCTTAAATACGCCGAAGAGACGGTTGGACAGACTAAAGATGAATAGTTACCTTACCAAGAAATAATCTTCAGCGAAAACGCAGACGCTTACCTTAGTGGATTCAATAACGACCAGAATTGCCGCATTTTGACAATTGAGAATCCATAAGTGATTGTTGCAAAGCCGATGCGTTCTTGTCGTGTGCACCTGATGGTAAGGCAGTTTTACAGATTGTCAATTGAATACAGTGGCAACTTTAAATTAAGAAGCGAAACAAACATATGTTCATTGTTTTCATTTGTATATGTTTACCTTTGGTAAATATAATAAAAACAGACAAAATTGATAGATAAAATGGTGACAGTGGAAGACGTTGGAATTTGGTGGCGCGAAGTAAAGAAGGCCTTTGATATAGAGAAAAGGGAGCAATGATTCGGATTCTGATGGTGAAAGAAGTATAAAAGAGTGATGTGTGCGGAGAGTTTTTTTTTAAGTTTTATTTGAATTTGTAAAAAGTAAAGTTATAGAACATTAAATTAAATAAAGTAAAAAAAAAAACTTTAAATAAAATAAAATCGTTAAATAAAGTTGAAACATTATAATAAAATTAAATAAAATAAAAACATGTTAAATAAAAGAACACTTAAATCTGATTAAAACAACACCATAAAATGATATATAAAACCTTAAACTAAAAGACATTGATTTAAAATAAAAACAAGATATTAAAAGAAACAAAGCACACTTAAATAAAATTAAAACAACACACGTCTACATAAAGCCGCCATCTTCTGAAGCTGTCATCATAATTCAAGCCATTGTCCTCTGAAGCTCTCACCATATTAATTGCCTTTGTAAGCTGTACAGGGAGCCGAAATCCTCAGCCATCTGGTCACCAGACACACCCAATCCGTTTCTTCCAGTGGTTCCATATCTGCCTTGACCGGTACAGGTATTCCGACCATAGGATCATGGTGAAATCCCCATGGATTTCAGTGGATGGGTAAAAGCTGTTGGCATAACATCTGCCAACCCCCAAAAGATGTGTAGAAAAGGACACTACAGCAAGTGTATGGTGTCATCAGGTATGGTAGTTTTGAAATAGTTCGCGTTAAGTCCATATTCGGGTCCGTTTTCTCTACTTTTGTTCACTTTACTATAGCTGGTATGATTTTTTTTGTATGCTGCGTGCCAATAGCCAGAACGTCGTCGAACCACCCCAAGACGGCAAGCTCTAGCCGGAGCAAAACGCCAGCATGCCAGCGCCGCCGACAATCTGGCCAAACTATTGTCTTAAGGTTGCTTAAGCAACCTAACCGCACGTCTCTATAGCACGCTACATTCTAGATGAACAAAAAATCACAAGTTGCATTCAACATATAACGAAACGACTGTTTTAAAATGCTTAATATCTCTTGTTGATAACCTCTTTTACACTAACAATGTTTGTTGTGATTTCTCTTTTAACAAGACTGTCACGATTCCACTTTTCTCTCTCACCCCATATTGAAAAAAGAAAATGTCGAATATATCAAACAGATATCCATCCAAAAGGCAAAACATTATTTAAGTAAGAAAGTATTTAGAAGAAGCTAAAAAATTTTCAAAGGACTATAATTTGGTTTTTATATAAAAAATTTAAGCTTACATGCTTTACTATACACAAGCAGACTCACGCACACACATATGCAAACTTAAAAATCTACAAAACTATTTGTCTAAATGAAACGAAATCTTTATCTGTGATTGTTTGTGATGTGTTACTTAAGAGACTTTCAACCAACGTCATACAAACATACATACATATGAAAGTGAAGGACCTTACGTACACATAAACATATAAATACGTTTATGATATATGTTTAAACACTCATACCTAAGCACAAAAAACAGTTTTGATTTTAGCATGTTCTTTGAACAACAATAATCTTATCAAACATTTTAAAGGCAGTTGGGGAAAGAATTATAGAAAGACTTGTAGGCTTTATTCAAGCTCACAGTCTAGTCGATAATCTAGTTTTAAGTATAGTCTGCAGTCTAGTTTTTTTTCCTGTAATAGTCGCAACGCAGTTATGATGCTTCGGATCCTACAATTATATGTAAGTAATTAATTGCACTTCTGCCAAAATCCTCCTTGAACACCATCATAGACAATTCTGGGGGGGAGTGATAAAATGTTTATTTTTTTCCCGGACTCTGAATGAATGGTTTTATACTGTCAAATATGTGTTTCTCCCTAATTTTGCATCAGACGATTCTGAATTAATTGCAGTGGCTCCACCCAACCGAAACCACATCTCAGGTCTGCTTTCAGCTGAAGGGCGTAAAAGTTTTTCCATTTACGGTTACAGCACTTCCATCTATATTTTCGAAGAATGTAATTTTAAACCATACTGTACACCTAATGGGGTTAAATTGGCGTTTATGAATAGTTCTAGGGTTTTTAAAACCCCATAACCTACTGTTCTGCTTATTATCAAAGCGATTTAAATGAAAATGAGCTTCATCGATGAGATTTTTAACTCTTACATCAAGTTAGGGAATAACAGTTAATATTTTTTAAAATATGCCCTGTTGACGTACGATCCATTCCTAGCTAAGCTGAACACCTTTATGTAACACTTTCTGTAACATGTCAATATTTTGTAGCGTGAATTTAACGTGGTCTACCGGTTCGTGGCAATTCTTTTACGATGCCATGTTGGTGGTGACGATAAACAAAACAACGAATCATTGCTTTAGAGGGCAAAATTTTGATGTTAAAATGTCATCGATATGCTCTTTGTGTTAACATAATTGACGGCTGATTTAAATAATAAAATTCTATTATTCTGATTCTTTACTCTGCTTTGAATCTCTCCATTATTTATTCTCCACTTGTTATTTTTAAAATCTATCAAGAAATGACAAAAGTATAAAACATAAAGGAAAAAGTTATTAAAATTTTAAGCCCCATGTTGATTTTTAGCCCATCCATACATAATTACATTCAAACGTATGTATGTACATTGATATTTTTGCATGATCTTTTATTGAACCATTTTTATAGTCATTAATGAAATCGACAACTATGTATGTATGTGTTTATGCTGCATTCTATTTTGCTATTGTTCCTGTATTGTTGTTGATCTTACCATCTGTCATTTAAATGCTAATACTGTTGCTGTAAAATTCTTTTAAGACTTTTTGACTTAATAACTTTAAATTTGTTCATCTTATATAGGAATCCGGTAGTAATTTTCTGTCAATAAATGATTTTTAGAAAACAAATATGTACACACCAGAGAACGGCATCTTTATTAACTTGCTTTTATACTGTCTTTTTTCTATTTTACAAAAATACACTGTCAACAAATTAAGCCAAATGCTTCCAGACAGTTTATTTGCTAAGTGAAATATGAATAAATTTATTTTATTCTGAATACATCGTCAAAAAAATATTTTCTTCATGTTTTTGTATTAAGCATTACTTATACCTCGTTATCGTTTATATACATAAAGGCCATGACTGACTATCAGATTTAGTCGTTCGATATGTCAAAAATTGTTCAGAAAGTGTGATAGTGTGGACACAAAGTGCGTCAGATTTTTATTTGACATAATCGCACGACTTTGTAGGATAGTCAGTCATGGCCTTAACTAATGCTATATGTAAGTATTAACTATTTATCTACTTTGACAGTATGTATTACTTTTTTATTGCGTTCAATTTTTGGTGTCTTGAACAAAATATGAAAAACAAATGAATGCAGTTAAATAGAGAAAACTACAAAAAAATCTTACTGAATTTGGTGAAACATCTATTATGGTTTATGGTAACGATTATATTGTTTAGAAAAATCTTTATTTTGAGATTATTTGATCAGTATCAACACTGTTCCTCTTTGGTATATAATAAACTACTTATATGTTTGTATGTGTGTAGATTCTTAAATCTCGTACCATGTGTCACTAAATTGCTATGCTTAAAAATGTATTAATGACGTTTTTGACACTAACTTTAAAGCCCAAAATTTATAATGTCTCTATTATTTATTTCACTCTCTCTTTCTCTCCCTCTCTCTTAATGGGTTGGTTCAGTTTTGGCCATAATAGTACAGTGTTTAAGTGTTTAGGCTTATCCCTTTACATTCATACATGTGTACATATGAACATCTAAGTTTGTGTCTATATTTATGCCAATGAGTAAAATTTGTTGTGTGTGTGCATGTGATTTCTTAAAATGTGTTCGATTAAGCTGTAATAAATTGTTGATTTACTTTACAGAAGTAAATATCAGCAGTTTAAAAAAAAAACACGTTGAAAACAGATGAACGAACAGTGGTATCAAAATTCTCAAAAATATCGAGCAAATTTTCTGTTTTTATTGTACAAAATTTCAATTGAATTTATTATACCCTTCACACAGTGAAAAAGGGTATACATATATAGGTTTCCCATTCCGTGTTAAATTTCTAAAATTTTCATTTCCGACCCCATAAAGTACATATTTTCTGAAAGCTTATGAATAAGGGAGTCAATTAAGCTCTGTCAGTCTGTTTGTCCATTTGTATGTTGAAATCAACATTTAGAAGCCCTCTGACATCGCCGGGACACGCGTAAAGTTTTAGAATATCAGAAATATTCGGGAGCAGATCGGTATTGAAAATCAGAAAAATCGGTACATAAACAACTGGCATATGAGGAAAAAACCACGACCACCCCGTTTTTCACAACAACAACATACAACACATACTTACAAACCAAAACAAATTTTTTTTTGCATATATTTTTTTATATTGTTTCTTTTTAATTTTTTTTTTTTTGACTCAATTTATAATTTTGCAATGGGATGTCTTTATATATGTATGTTTTTTATATGTATGTGCGTATTTCATATTAATGAGATGAATGGTGATACAAATAATTGTTATTGCACGACCACACGTTGTGAAGGCACGGCCGAATACAGCACTCTTACTTGTTAGTATTAAAAAATGCTAAATAAATATCGTCTTAACAAGGCCGCCCTTGTTCCATTCAACAAAAGTTGAGTGCAGACAAAAAAGTGGATCAATCGGACCATATTTGGAAGTCGCTAGAAATTTTGTCTCTTAAGATTTGTCTATCAAATTAGATTCAGTTTATAGTAAACCAATATGTTTCTGCTTTGTTCGTATTAGAAATAATGTCTGTAAGTAAATATGTTTTAACCGTATGTACCGTATGTTTATTAAGCTCCGTTAGTGTATATAGTTGTCCCACTCTTGCTTACAACGTTAACTTGCTATAGTTAACCGATTTGTCCGATTTGTCTGAAATTTTAACCATATACTTATTTCGTTAACTGGAACACGGGCAGACTTGTTGGGCACAAGATTTTAAGGTTTTTGCACTTTAAGCCAGCCCAACATACATATAAACTTAGTTTTATTCACAAATCAAATGATTCAGAATGAAAAATATGCCTCTGAGCATTGCAAAGGGTGTTTTAGTAAGAATTAACTTTTCGAATTTGCGTAATTTTATCTTGTGCAACTTTCAACTCTGACATTTGCCAGCTAACACATATTTATATTCCGATTATTAAAAATGGAGCGCTTAACAAAAGAAGAACGCGTTGTATTAATGAAGACTTATTACAAAAAAATTTAAGGATTATGCTGAGACCATAATCCGACGCAAACTTCGGAGAATTTTCAGTCAAGAAAATGTACTTTATGTATCAATCATAAAAAGAGTGGTCAAAAAATGTTTAAAAAAATTAGTCACTTAGGGACAGTGTGTACCAGCATACGGTTTGGTCTCTTGAAAGCGTAGCTATTGTAAACGTGAGTGTCGCTGAAACTCGAAAACAACAACAGCGAATTTTGACACAAGGCCCTCATCATTTTTCTATCGATTTTAACTGGTCAATCTCTTATCATATCTTGAATGAATTTTCTACTTTTTTTTAATTTGAAACAAAAACTCTTATTGTGGGATTATATTTAACTTGGTATTAATTTCTGTTATATCTTTCGTAAGCCACAGACCTTCATTATCCTTTATTGTTTAAGATTTCCCAACGAATTTTCGCTCTTAACAACACACTGTCTAAGCATTTTGCCTTATTACTTGCCTGCATATTAGACCAACTCGTTTTATATGTTTCGTATTACCCCCTCAAATTAAAGCAAGGTTCAGTTAAGGGCATATTTCACAATTAATTGAGACAAGTAATAACCATTCTTGAGCTGAACCGTTTATATAAAATTGTATATTTTCTCCAAAAGTCGATAACATCGTTGTGAATAGTTTTTAAGTCACGTTAAGTAATTAAGTCCTAAGCGATGTGATATCTTGTAAAAGCTATGGTAATTTAAGAAACCTTAATAAAATTGTTCTAAAAATTTTAGAAAAATAAACTCCTTATAAATACAATTCAATTTCAGATTTGCAATACAGAAGAAAACAATTATTTTTTTTCTGAATCGACCTAATACACAAGCATTCAATCAATAAGTAAGATGTAAACAACTAAACATTTAACATGCCTTTATGTTCTTGTGTGCGCATTTGAATTTAAGTGTATAAAACGTTTCCGGACTAATAAGTTTAAAATTAAATTTATATTGGAGCATTAAAACATTTTTGGAATAAAATTCCCATAATACATGTATGGCTCCCAACACACATACAATACACACTTATCCTTGTAAATTAACGGGTGCCTTTCATAGCAGCGGAAAACTTTATTTTGAAATAAAATAGAGAAACACGTTTTTACTATTCATCCATTTAGCTTTATTTATTTGATAGTTTTTTATAGCATTAATGTTTATACAATATCAAGGCATTCATCAGGTACTCTTGATTCGTCAGCTGATTATTTTTTTCATCACTTATTTTAAATTACGAATGTCAAAATGCATAAATAAAATACAATTTTCTCTCTTTTCTTATTCATATCAAATGTCAAACTTCATATATAAAAAATATAAACAAAAAAATTCTCTTCGAACTGCAATTACCTGATGAATGAATATCCCTTGATACACAGACAAAATTATCGTTAAAATATTTTCAAACAAACGTTTGCCTATATTTAATTTCAATTTCTATTAATATTTTAATTGCTTCAAATAATTTTTTGTTCGGTTATTTCCTTAGTTTAGCACATATGCTTAAACATCAAATTAAGTTTTTTTATTTGCAGTTAGTGTGCGTCTTCATTGTTTGTTATTTTATTAGTTAATTTTATAATTTTTATTTAGTTAAAGATACTGTAGACTTAAATATTTTAGTTTGATACCACACTTTGAAGAAGCTTTTTTCTTGTCTTGTGTGTCATACGTCTATTTTTATTAATCAAATAATTCTCTTTCATTAAATATTTCTTTTAGATTTTAACTAGCTTGTCATTGAATCATTCTCTGAAATTAAACAAATATTTTTTTAAATATTCTTGAACTAATTCTAAAAAAATTTTGTGATTTTTTTCAATAACTTTTTATTTTTTTCTGTTAACAATTTCTTTGAAAATCGAAAATTGTTTCAATAAACTTTTTATTTGTTTCTGTTGATAATTTGTTTAAAAGTTAAAAATATTTTAATAAAAAATTTTACAGATTCAAACATAAAACAGTATTGGAAAAAAAATATATATTTTCTTTGTTTGAATTTACAAATAAAGTGATAGGTCCTCATTCAAACAAATATCATATTTGGCTCTCTAAATTTCTTTATTGAATTAAAATTTAATTTTTTCTTTGTACAATATATGATTTTTGTCATGTGGCCGATCCGACAAGCACAAACTTTATAAGGTCAAACTTTCAGACACCATTCACAGTAAATTAAGTTGTATTTCAGCAACAAGGCATCGAATATACACTTCCATTACTCGATCACTTCTGCTTTATCTTTATAGAACTGGGACTTTTCATATCCCTAAAAAAAATAATCAAATGGCGTTTAATAAAAAACGGGGTGGCCAGTTACCAGGTTTATTTCTTGATTTAATACATAAGTAAAATTTTTCTCTCAGAATTCACATTTCATTAGTCTACCACGATCTCTCTTTAAAAACGAGGTGCATCCATCTGCTATAAGCATGCGATGCAGCCTCTCTACCACCTTCACTTGACGCATGCGCTTCATCGGCATCTGAGATTTCCTAACCTCTATATCTACAAGATCCAGAATTCTCTCATATACCAGATTAGTAATAACACCAATACGTGAACACTCCGCTAGGGTAACATAGCCCCATGGGTCCTCTGAACGTTTTCACCATCATTACACCGTCCCATAAAGCTGAACAACATTAAATTGTCAAGTTAAACCATGATTTTCATAATAAATTTCAACAATTTGAAAACGTAGCTCTGGCTATTCATGACATAATGTCGAACAAAGCTAACTTTAAAAAGTAAGAGTGCTATATTCGAATCGTATATACCTTCACAAAGTGTAGTCAGGCAATAACAATTGTTGTACCACCATTCATCTCATATGAAATACGTAAGTACATACGTATAAAAAACATACATATATAAAAACGTACCATTGTAAAATTATAAATTGAGTTTACGTTTGTATGTTTCAAAAAAAAAATTAAAGAAAATAAAAAAAATAAAAAAAAAATTAAAAAAATATAAAAAAAAGAAAAAAAATAATTTAAAAAAATTTTTAAAAAAAATATAAATATGTATATAAAATAAACAAGTAACAGTGCTATATTCGGCCGTGCCGAATCTTATATACCCTTCACAACGTGTAGTCATGCAATAACAATTGTTTGTATCACCATTCATCTCATATCAAATACGTACATATGTATATACTGGTTAGAATAAATGTGGCATCGAATCCCAGCTGAGCCAAAAAAATTTTATTTTATATAATATGTTATTTATATTTTGTTATTATTTTTTTTATATTTTTTTTTTAATTTTTTTTTAAATTATTTTAACATTTTTTTTTTGTAATTTTTTTTATTAATTTTTTTTTATTTTTAATATTTTTTCTTTTTGTAATTTTTTGTTTTTTTGTATGGTTTTTACATATATTTATGTAAAAAAACGAGGTAGTCGTGGTTTTTTGCTCATATCTCAGAAATTTATTGGGCGATTGTGCTGAATTTCAATAGCGATTCATTCCTGAATATTTCCAAGAGATTGATACCATATAGAGATCTGAGGAACATATAGTTGCTTCTAAAAGTTGATTTCAACCAACACACGGACAGACGGGCAGACGGACAGACGGTCAGGGCTTAATCGACTTCTCTATTCATAAGCTTTCAGAAAATATATACTTTATGGGGTCGGAAATGAAAATTGTAGAAATTACAAACGGAATGACAAAGCTATATGTACCCTTGTGCACCACAGGTGAAGGGTATAAAAATAATTTTGACTCAGCTGGGATTCGATGCCACTCTACCAGTATACCACGTTTGTATGTAGTTTGTTGTTGCTAAAAAACGAGATGATCGTGGTTTTTTTCTCATATCCCAGATGTTTATGTACCGATTTTTCTGATTTTAAATACCGATCTGCTCCCGAATATTTCCAATATTTTAATACCTTACGCGGGTCCAGGCGATGTCGGTGGGCTTCAAAAAGTTGATTTCAACATACAGACGGTCAGACTGACAGAGCTTAATCGACTCCCCTATTCATAAGCCTTCAGAAAATATATACTCGGAAATGAAAATTGTACAAATTTCACACGGAATGACAAACCTACTTATACCCTTTTTCACTGTGTGAACAGTATAAAAGCACAACCAAAAACTTTTAATTCAGTCATCAATTAAGGCAATGCTGCCATTTTAAATTTATGTACCTCTAAAAATAAATACGCGTTACAATGTAAAAGTATTTGTAAGACAATGTTTAAAAGAGTATAAATATTCATATATGTATGTAAGCATTTGTGTATGTCATTGTGTACAATAATAATGATGCACTAACCAAAATAATCTAACAACACACTATTATTAATCAACTTATTTACAACAATAACAATATAGAATATATTAGTCTATAGACTTAAACTTATACTAAATACATACATATGTATTTACCGCATACATACTGTCAAACATTAGTTGTTTTCAACATTCGATACGTTTTAGTTTGCACTTGTAAGCTTTTTTTATTGACTTCTTAGAAAGAATGTTTGAAAATTAGAAATTGATTAAAAAGAATATAAAAAACTGGATCTTTTTGACCAAAAAATTTCTTTTTTGTTAGTAACAGAAATATTACATTGCACATTTTGAAAGAATTTCTATCACATGCATTTTACAAGATCAGCCATAATATTTGAAGCAAGCAACAACATGCTAACGTTACAGCAACAAAAAAAGAAAACTTTAAGAAGTCTTCAATTTAGTGAAAATCAAAGTAAAATTTCTAATGTCTGCTAACAAAAAATTCACACCAGCTACTGAGTTGGTTTTAGTTCTTAATGACTAACAACAATACTAAGATTAGCCTGACCTTGAGAGAAAAGACCAACCGATTTTGTAGAAATAGCGCTTATGTATAAAATTGGATAATGCAATTAGGATTAGAAATACCCAAGGCTTTGGTCTTTACTTATACGAACGGATCGAAGATTGGTGAGCGAACGGGAATAGATTTTTAAATATGACACAAGCCAAAACAGAAGTAAATATATCCGTCTATTAGATCACAATACTGATTTCCAGGGTGAGATTATGGCAATTACTAAGAGCATTAAATTAAAAAAGTATACCGATAACCGATGACGGACACTAATCAAGAGCGAGATAAACTCGCTTGCGAATTGTGAATTGTGTTATCCAAATTGGGATCATTCCTTTCAGATGTTCAAATACTGGGTTGACCCAAATCCAGATAAATCAAAGAAGATTCTGAAACTGAGTAGGAGATAAACTAGTGTAATAAAAAGTCACACGAAGATGAGAACGCATTTAGCCCACATGAGACTGTCTGATTAAATGACATGAAGCGCATGCTAAGAAGAGGATGAAACTTTGGAACAACAATGTCCTGCTTTTGGTAATATTGGACACGAAAACTTTAACGTTGATACTTACTATATTAAATACCTAAGAAGTTCGAATTTAAGGTTCATAGGGAAAAGCATTGAGGGGACTGGGTTCTTGAGTTAGTCGATATATTAATGGAATTGAGATATAATTTTTACTAGGAAAACTTAGTTCCTATAGAGAGCATAACATGCCAATTGGGCATACGTGTATACCTGTCATGGGTTTTGGGCTTTAAGTGCACATCTTTTCCACCTACACTTACCTAACGTTTATATTAAATTTACCAGGCTTTGTCGGTATCTTACGAATAAGTTGCTTGAGCTGGTAACATGGCATTAACCGAAAATACAACACTCCTGCCAGAGGAGCATATCTTATAGAGTGTCGTTTTTGTCAATATGTGATCAAAGTTGTTATTATTAATTTCCTATATAACTTGACCGATCCACTGACTTGCTGCCACTTTGTACATGTTTCTTAGAATATTTGGATTTAATATGATAATTAATTTTCATTTGACCATCCTCAGTGCAACATACAAAATCTTACATTTACACTTTTACCTGACTATTTCTACAAATACTGAATCCCACTACTATTCTCAACTTAATGAAATTAATGCAACGTACACAGCTATAAACAATACAATGTCACAAAAGCTACAACACATTGATGGATTAATGGATGTGAAATATTGGTTCTCTTTTTAATGCATACATACATACATACATACATACTTAAACACACTTACACATTAGGCATATGTTGCTAAGCATGTGTATTATTTTGCCTGCTATTTGGTAAAATTCTTAAACAATATTAAATTTTCCTTCCTAAATAATAGTAGATTAATTATTATCCTTGTTCCGACCAGAACATGACATGAATTGTGTAAATTCGATATTTAGGAAAAAAAATTAAATTTTATTTAATTTATTTCTTGTGTATAGAAAATGGGGGAAGAAATTTAATTATTTATTTTACCTCCACTAGAGAGCTGATTAATTTAATAAGTTTATTGACCTATTTGCAATTCTTAAAAGTATTTGTATAAGAAGCTATGAAGTTATATATATAATTTTTTGTCCATCCAATTGCTTTCTGAAATTTTATACCCTATTTTACTTATAAGTATTGGAGATGATGTCTTTTAATCACTTTTAGAATCTTCACAAATATTAAAGTCTCTGCTATGTCATTTTTGTATAAATTGAGTACGTTGGCCACTTTATGCATATTTATTTATATGGGTAAAATAAATTAAATTAAGGAACGAATCTTTAATTATCAAGTTCGAAAAATGTAAGAAAAGCAGTTTCAGCCTTAAGGTATGCTTTTCATATGTTTAATAGATATTATTTAAGTGTTGCCGAAGTGTTGAGTTAAAAATAAATACATTTGATTTATTAAGAACTGAGTTCATATATCGTCTTTAAAAAGGTATATGACGTTTCAAATGGTACTTTTCCATCATTTATTTCCATTTAGCTATTGAACATTATAGTGTAAAAAACAAAGTTATTTTATTGCTTCTAAGTAATGTGTCGAAGTTTTGCGGTAGGTTTTGGTTTGCTTTTTTAATTTGAAAAAAATTTGTCCCTGAAGCATACATATTGCACGCAAAGAATGTCAGGGCTAGCCAAAAAGGTTCAAAAATCAAGAACTGAAGGCATTAATCCACGAGGTGGCTGTCGACACAACAAGAACTTGCAAATTTGTTAAGAGCTACTCATGCAGCAAAAGATGTGAAAGCAGCTGGATTTATCTAAGACAAACTGAATTTGGTAGATACGTATGAATTGAAGTCAAGACACATTGAAACACTATTTCATATGGCTGAAATGAATGTTTAAGCGATATAAAGAAAATCATTTTTGTTAAAAATCATTACTTACAATGTTAAAAAGATATATTAAATAAATGTTTTTGATATTTTTTATATGTTTTTTATAAAAAAAAAAAATAATTTCTTGTACAGAGAAGAAATTTTCTGTTTTCTGCTTTCATCAAGAGAAATCAGTACCTTCCTTTATGTATGATAGTGTGTCTGTGTTTGCGTGTTTTTTTTTTGAATTTCATTTTGTATAGACCTTTTTTTGTATTTAAGTCAGTAGCAGTTAAAAAAGAAAATGAAGTTTTAAGAAAAAATCTGCAAAATGAAACTTTTTTTGTCTTGTTGATGTTGCGCTGAAAAACAAAAGAGTCATAAAAAGACAAGAGGAAAAAACTTAAAATTGGTACTTTTTCCCATGATACTTTGGCGATATTGTCTTATCACTAGCCGGTAGAACACACAACAACACATGACACAAATGTCGCTGCAGTTATATGTTGAAAGCTTAAGACCGTTATTTTAATTTCTTCCAAGTTGTTCCAATAAAATTTCCACAGAGATTTTTAGAAATTTTTGTTTTCGATCTAAAAAAGTTTTACCTATTAAATACCTGTCTATACACACGTGTGCATGTACATACATATGTAAAAGTGTACTAACAACAATTACGGTTGGGTGTCTTCGTTTATTTTTTTACTAAAATACAACCAAAGTCTACAAAAAAAACCATTGACAAAATGACAGGCCAAAAAACATGCATTCTATAGAGAGACGTGGACATGGCACCGTAATACCACGGCTCTTGTTATCAAAGTGTTAAAATGGAGATTAGTGTGTATATGTGTGTTGAAACAAACAAAAAAACATTGCTAGAGTTCAGTGATGGGTCCTTTTTTTTAGCAAATCCCAATAAATGTGACTTTGAAAGTGCTAGAAAAAAGCAAGATTTTTAAATTTTAGCGAAAAATCACTAACTTCTCTTATACATTTAAAAATTTGTTTAAAAGTTTTTAAAGAAACCGTTAAAATAATAAAAAAAAAATCTCTATCACACTTGAAAAATTCGAAGACAAACAAATGAATTTTGATAGCAAAGGAACAAAGAGGTAGGGTGTGTACTACACGATAACCTGTACTCTACACTATTTTGTTTCGTTTCCTACCTTTGGGAATTATTGCCTCAGGCTTTATAATTTTTCTCAATTTTCAAAATAAGATTGAAGGAAATATGACTTTAAATTTAGTAAGAGTGATTGATGTTATTTGAATATAATCCAAATTAAAAAATTTTTCGTGTATTCCTAAACGCGTGTTGCTTTGCAGTAAGATATAACAACTTCTTCCAAAACGTTACTTTCAGGTTATTGACAATGTACACAATGAGCTGGTCATTCTCTTTAGTGGCTGTTTCTTAGGTTTGACTGCTTAGTTCCCATTTCGGAGACCGGTTTAAGTAGTTCCATTTTTGACTTTGCAGTAATATACCGTTTGATACAGTCGGTGGCCAAAATCCGAAAAAAATATTCTAAAACGTTTAGTTGTAGAAAATTCTAGGGCATTTACAACACGATGGGAAAAAAGCGTAATATGGATCCAACATAAGTATTAAATGAAATTGTTTTGACATGCCGATAGGGAGAGAAAGAGAGTTCCATAATTTGTTCAGTACTCCATAGGCTTGCATCGTCTTTTTATCCGAATGATACTACTTAATCTGCCAGCAACGTGACTAACTGACTGACTAATTCGTTATCACACAGTCAAACGTAAACAGGTAGAGAGTTCAAAAGATAAGGGCGTAAAAAAGGGTAAATACCTGTGAAATTAGTACCCTTTTAGATACTTAATTAAAAACGATGCAGATTAAATTTAATGGGTAGTCAACTTCTCAAAAAAAAATTTGTCAGTTGTCTGAACAAAGTTGGGTAAAAACTATATTTTATAGTTTTAATTCCTCAAAACTGGGCCAACTCAGTTGAAAATTAAAATTAAAGTTAAATTAAATCTTATATTCTGGCTTAAGATCATTTTTAGAAATATTTATTCTCCTAAAGCAATTAATTTAAATTGCAATTATTTAAGAATAATGAAAATATAATCCGATATTAGCCGTTTAAAATTCATATTTATTCCACTCTATGTCGGTTTATAAATATTTGATTTGTATTCACTACAATATGTCAGTTACAATTTAATGATAATAGAAAACGAGAAGCGTAACATTCATATTTCAATATTATTTCATTTTTATTAACTGACAGTCTGAATTATTTTGATGTTTTTAAAAACGTAAAATTAAGTTTAATTGTTTTAGAAAATATTGTACAAACTAAAATGTATGAAAATGTATTTAAGCCATATTAATACTTTGTTTCAAATTATGTAGGGAATTTAAAAAATAAAGTTTCTCAAATTTAATTTTCTAATATTCTCCTTAAAATTTTCTAATCTTTCTTTTATTTTTTCTTTCTTTCCAATATCCAACAAAAACATTACACATTTTTAATTATTTGTATTGGTTTCCTTTAAAAATTTTAATTTTTTTATCCCTACATTTGTTTTTTTCTACTTTATAAACATTTAAAATTGTTTTTGCATTTTAGGCAACTTTTCATTTAAAGCCATGTTACAACATGTTCACATTATTTTAACAGACAAACTATTGTATGTTTATCGGAAAATATAATTTCCAAATAAATATATAAACTTTAAGGTGCAGCCGAAGAAAAATTAAAAAAAACAAGTAACAGTGCTATATTCGGCCGTGCCGAATCTTATATACCCTTCACAACGTGTAGTCATGCAATAACAATTGTTTGTATCACCATTCATCCCATATAAAATACGTGCATACGTACACGTTAGAATAAATGTGGCATCGAATCCCAGCTGAGCCAAAAAATTTTATTTTATTTAATATATTATTTATATTTTATTATTTTTTTTTAAATTTTTTTTTTTAATTTTTTTAAAAAATTTTTTTTAGAAAAATTTTTAAAAAATTTTTTTAAATTTAAATTTTTTTAAATTTTTTTAAATTATGGGGTCGGATATGAAAATTGTAGAAATTACAAACGGAATGACAAAGCTATATATACCCTTGTGCACCACAGGTGAAGGGTATAAAAACAGAAATAAATTTTATTTTACTAAACTGTATTTATTAAGTATTTGAACAATCAAAAATCTTGCTCTCAGAAATTAAATAAGTACATTTGTATGTGCTAGCATTGATCGGATGATTTCTTCCATATCACAAGAAAAACAATTTCTTAATACTAAGGTTTTGCAACATTCTTTTCCTAGTCAAATATAAGAACGTTCTCTATTAATATTTGTCTTTTATTTAAACAAATATGGTAGCATACCTTAGGGCACTTAAAAATTCATCTTAGCCCTATTATATACTTCAGTTTAACTGATTTATCTTCCAGTGCTTTTCAAATAAAAAAAAACAAATCTATATATATAAAAGTGAAACTCTGTGTGTGTGTGTGTGTGTGTTAGCTATAGACTCCGAAACTGTAAAACCGATCGGACTCAAACTTTGGCAAGTTGTTGTACACATACCAGGGAGTGTTTATGGGTGGAAAAAAGTGGGCGGGGCCACGCCCATAAAAATTAGTTATCAGTTTTAGCTACTTGCACCTGAACGATTTTTCTGAAACTTTGCACACATATCGAGCTGTCATGACTAAATAATTTCGTGATAAGAAAAGTGGGCGGGGCCACGCCCCTAAAAAAGTTTTAATTTTGAGGTACTTGCACTGGACCGATATTTCTGCAACTTTGCACACATATTAAGCTGTCGTGACTTTATAATTTTGTGATTAAAAAAGTGGGCGGGGCCACGCCCATAAAAAAAGGGTACAATTTTTAGGTACTTGCACCAGACCGATTTTTCTGAAACTTTGCACACATATTGAGCTGTCATGACTAAATAATTTTGTGATTAGAAAAGTGGGCAGTGCCACGCCTATAAAAAAAGGTATCATTTTGAGGTACTTGCACTTGACCGATTATTCTGAAACTTTGCACACATATTGAGCTGTTATGACTTTACAATTTCGTGATTAGAAAAGTGGGCAGGGCCACGCCCATAAAAAAAATTTTAATTTTGAGGTACTTGCACTGGTCCGATTCTTCTGAAACTTTGCACACATATTGAGCTGTTATGACTTTACAATTTCGTGACTAGAAAAGTGGGCAATGCCACGCCCATAAAAAAGTTATAATTTTTAGGTTTTTGCACTTGATATTCAATTAAAATTCAGAATGCATTTCGATTTATTAAGGGGCGTAGCAACGCGCGCCGGGTTTGGCTAGTATATAATAAAAATAAAGAAGTAAATAAATTTTTCAAAAGAAAAAAAATGTCTTTACATTCAAGGTGAACATACACAAAAAACTGTGTCGTTTATATTGCAATAATTTTTTTTTATTCATTTTCATTTAGTTTCTTGTCTTGTTTCCCTTAAGCCATCCTGTGAATTGTAAATCCTTAAAAAATTGAAGAAGAATTTTAGAAGACAAAGGAAGTACAAAAAAGAAACAAATAAAAATACTCAGGTGTATTTTTGATATGGGTCAATGATTTTCTAAAGACTTTTAATAATCTCCGTATGTGACATTAGTTAAGCTAGTGGTACAATATGCTTTCTTTTAAGCTCTCAAATGCAATACATATTTACTTTTAGAGATTTTCTATTAAAATTTTTTATCTGTTTTTTTTAAATCACAATTTTTTTACTATGACAGATGTGACAAAAATAAGTACATTTAATGTACATACTTATTAAATAAGTAAATATGATTTTGAAAATTAAATTTAATAATACAAGGTAGGCCAAAAGTCACGCTTGCGTTCAAAAATTAAATAAGAGGTAAAACGGCCACTGAAATTCTATCATTTTCAATTTTTACATGCAGGCGTAACATTTGTCCCACCCTGTATAATTCAACTGCAAAAATTAGAAATATTTTTCTATATACATACATAAATCATACGAAGAGTTCTTAGTCTATGCTAAAATAAATAATGGATCCACTCCTATATCTCTAGAATACAATATTTCGAAAACTAGATAATATGCAAATAAAATCGTTTATGCGCGCTAACTTACAAATCTAGAAAATAAACAGAAAAAATATTTTCTCGATTAAAGGATTTGTAAATCGTACAATTAAGTTATTCATTTTGAGTTTTTTATGTTTTTTTAATCTGGATCGTATTCAATAATGATCAATCTTGTTATTTTACATTAAAATTTTTTAAAAGTTCAAACAAAAACTTACTTGAACTACAAATTAATTTTCTTATTGGATAAATGCGTAAATGAACACAAAAAACACCTAAAAATAACAGATAGGTAAGTAGGTTGGCAGTATAAATAAAGTTGATATACTAAATTGTTGGTACAAGTTTAAAAAATATTAGTTAACAAAAAATTTTCTATTAATAAAAATGTTTTTTTTTTTTATAAAATTGTGTAATATATAAAAATAAATATGTATCTATTAAAAGCTTCCATAGAGGAATTTATATTTAGTGCCATCTGTTGTTGCCTAGTTTTCAAAAATATTCACCTCTTGCTTTTAAAACTGTACCAGGGTTGGCACAAATAATCCTCAATTAAATATCTGTTGTAAAAATTGTTCCGTAGACTGAATATATAAATAATTTTTTTATGTTATATAAAGTTAATATATACACATATATAATTTAATAACGTCAAAAAGGCAGTAGAAAAATATATTTGTTTAGACGCAAGTTTTTCAAAACAATTTAAAAAAATGTGATATATAAAGAAATTTGTAAAAAATATAAACAAAAATATCAGTTGTTTTTGTTTCCGAAAAAAGTTCCGCAATATGTAATAATATACCTGTAAAACAAAAACGATAAGTTTTTAGCAAGTAACTATTATTTGATAAATTATCTGCCGTGTTATAAAAAAAAAATATTACTTACATAGAAACAAATATATAGATTAGAACAATAATTTGCAAATTAAGTTCCATATTAATAATACAACGGGTCCGCGAGAAAAACCAAAACAAAATTGCTGTTTAAGTTAAATAAGTTTTTATTTTAATTTGACATAATTATTTATATAATTTATTTTATATATGTATTTACATAGGTACTTACATATGTTTATATATTGTCATAACCAGTTTTAGAATTTTTAAACAACTAAATTTTAGTGCAAGTTTTAACTCCGCCCTTCAGTGTATAAAAAGAAAAAGTCGATCTTGTTAAAAAGTGAAAAGTGGCATGAGCTCTCAGAAATTATGTACTCTATGAAGATGAAAATTAATATTTCAGTAATTACAAAAAATTGAAAAAGCTATATATACCCATGGCATTATAGGTAAATGGTATAAAATGTTATGATTTCCACTTCTTGCATTCTTAATTCAAACTAAAAAACAAAGGTCTGGGAAAACATTTTTATAAGATTGTACAAAAATGCATCGTAATCTCGTAATATGACTTTATCGTTGGAGTCTAGTAATCAGAAATCAAAAATTTATTTTTACTGTATTATAACATATATATTTAGGTTTCAAGCAAATTCAAAATATATACGTTGCCATCTCTGATTTTCACCACCTTTAAAAAAACAAATACGCTATCAGCTGTTTATTATTATGAGAAATGTCAATAGAGATAAAAAAGCAATATTTAGTTCAACTAAAAAAGTATATGGTTTAGTAAACAGATGTTATAAAACTATAATAATTAAACAATAATAGTTAATATATATATATAGTAAAAATGTTGATAAATTGAGTTTAACAAAGTGTTGAAATCAAAAAAATATTGTGTTACAAAAAGTGATTGTTAAGGAATAAATCAATATTTAAATCGTCCATAAAATATTTTTTTGTATATAATAATTTATATTATTTATCAGAAACCAATCCCGTATAATAAAACTAAACGTAAGTTCAATTAGAAAAAAACTAATAACGTTGGTGGGGTGTGTATGCAGTTTTATTGGATGGTGTGATGTTTTGTTGTTTTGACAGTTTACTTGAATTTTGTTAGTGTTTTTAAAACATTCTACACAATAACAAATATAATCATAGTTTTATATGAAATTGTAAAAAAGGAGGAGATTTTAATAATATGTTTATTTTTAAGTAAATTTTAATTCTTTAGAAATTTAAAACACTATATTTTCCATTTTGCTATAATTTGGAGTTTGCATATATTTAATACATAGTGTAATTAAATTTATCTTCTTATAAATAAATAATTTTCTTTAACTTTACATCTGTATCTCCTGGTTATTATCAATAAACAATTGAGATTTAAATTCCTTTGTTGCCTTTTTAGAAGAGTATTTAGGAAAATACAACTCTTTTTAAATTTTTTCAAATTTGAAATTACTTACTGTTAATGTACTTAAAACCTAAATGATATGTCTGTACCTATAAATGTTGCTTTAAACATCATAATAATTTTGCAAAAATAGATTTTTACCTTTAAAATATTTTTTTAAATAATAAATAATAATGTGAAACTACATTTAATTTATAAATATTACAGTATTTATAAATGAAAATTAAAATTAACTTATTATAAGAAACATATTTATGCGACAGCTGTTGTAGTAAAAACCCGTTTTTTCACCGGTTGTAAAACCGTTTCGATAACCCTAATGATCACCAACTTTTTTTTACTCTAGTGAGTCTGTAAATTTTCATTGTAGTATTTTTTAAGACCTTGAACTTTGTTTTTGGTTCGTTGTTGGTTTTTATTATTAATACTTTTTTGTACTTAAGTATATGAAACATACTTAAGTATTTACATATGTACATACATACTTATGTATATAGATATGAATATTGAAATTTATTAATAAAGTAAATATTTCTAATTAATTTAAAATTGTTAATAACTGTAATTATGTATAATTTCAAATAATACTTAAGTTTACAACACGTGCAAATTATGTTTTTTTTTCAAAATTGTATTGTTTTGGACGACGCATCCTTAAAAATCTTCTTCAGCTGCGTTAGTCGATAATTACAAACTTCCGTTGGCCAAAATTGTATAACTTGGAAATCAGTGCGATGTGATCCTATTGGATCCACTACGTAGCACACACTTTATTAGCCCACATCAAAAATTTTGCAATTCTGCATGAGCGATTTGAAGGCCTGTATGTTAATGCAGAAAAAAACTCAAATACTTTTTAGTTGATAGAACGTATTGAAGATTCTGCACAGCCAAATATAGCAATTTAATTTCTTTTATTTAACAAGCTTAAATAAAATAAATAAAACTCCATATAAGTAGTTGAATTGAATTTTACCATGGACTGAAAATACTTATTATTTCTAATGTTTCAAAGAAAAAAAAGCTGTCAGAAGAAAATAAAAATTAAATCTTACATTGTTGCTATTAAACTAATAAATATTTATTTTCTCTCAAAATTAAAAAAAAAAAAAAAAAAAAAACGGAAAGTGCAAAGACAGCAAATATGTAATATTCAAAGTCAAAGAAGAGGCGCCATATATTTTCCTATTTTGTATAATAAAATACAAAGTTAATACATGTTTAAAACATTTTCAATGTTAGTAAAATTCGGCCTTAAAAAAGAAAGAAGAATTTATTTTTATAAAATATTGCAACCTAATTAATTTATTCAATTAAATATAGTACACAACTTTACATTAAACTTTTTATAATAAAGGGTGACCAGGTCAAGAGAAAAATAAGCTTAATTAAAATAATTCACTGATACATAAAGTTAATTCCGGACCTGATTTTATATTGCATTCTGTGTTAATAGCGGCCTTGACTTCACTGACAGTACTTCAAGCAGTAGGGCAAATTTTTAATGTAAATATTGGTCTAATATTAATAATCTAATAGTGTACAAATGTTGACCATTGCCTAATATTTTCTTCACAACTTCGAGCGTTACTTTTTAAGTTAATATTTTATTTTCACCTGGTCTAAGGTTTATTTTGTCACAATTATATTCACGTTGCTTTTTTACACCTGAGCCAGAATTTCGATACATAAATTGTATTTTAAAAAAATCTCTACACGTGTCACTACTTGCTGTTTTTTTCAATTACAACAATGTTTCTTTAAAATAATTTATTAAGTCTATTAAAATACAATGAATATTTAATTTTTACACAAAATATATGCAATTTCTTTTAATTTAAATAAAACAAATCCTATATTTGTTTTAGTAATAAGATGCCTGTATAAGAAAAGACCACTAGGCTGTTGGTTATATTTACGTGCACTTAATTTATAATAAATTGCTAAAAATATAAAAATAGTTTTTCAGTATTATCAATTGTTTAAAAAAATTTATGAAAAATAATTAACTCTAAATATTTGTGTTATCTGTTAAAATATTCAGCGTAAGTTTATGTATGTGTGTGTGTGTGTGTTGGAGAGAAAATTCATTTATTATTTTCGTATATTTTTTTCTAAAACAAATATTAAAAAGCCTTGAGGGAATACGCCACTAATACATTTGTTCATGCATAAAATAAACGAATGTTATGCTGTACTATATTTATATATGTACTGATAAACAAATAATTGATAATTTTATTTAACAGCAATATTATTTATGAACACTATATTAAAAGTACACTTCGAAATAATTACTTAATATACGTACATAAAGTGGTGTTATCGGCAGAGGTTTTTAATCTGTATTATCGCTTTAAGCTACCACACTTATCTAAGTATGTATTTATTTAAAAAAAAAAATACTAGTAAAAATATATTTACAATATTTTATAGAACCTTTTTAATTTTAGGTATTAACTATAAAGTGTTTTAATATAATATAAAGCAAACGGAAAACGTTAGACGTGACGTAAAAAGTGTAATATAAATAATATAAAGTTTAATATTTAAAAACAATTACACATAAAAACAAATACTCGTTTTTATTGTCACTTAATAGTTTTCTACAAAATTAAAAAAAAAATATATTGCAAAACGTGCAATAAAAATTATAATTCTATCTTTACAGAATGTTAACAATTTTACTATTTCCTTAAAATAATAAATAAAAAAATGTATAATATATTTATTGTTTAATTCTTAAAATTAAATTTCGAAATGCAAACAAACAAATTTGTTTATATAAAATAATTAAACATGGAAAATTGTTAATCCGCATTAATCGGTGATCCAGATGCAATTTCAATACATTTTGTATACTATAATCTGAATTGATTATAATTTCCGAATCCGGATTGCAATTAAAATATTGTATTATGCTTTTGTTTTGTTAACTGTTATCCCTAAAATATACTTTTTACTATTATTTTGCTGCAAAGACAAACTATATTATTGAAATAAAATTTACTGTTGTGGCAAAATAGCTTCAGTAACTATACCAAAAAACTATACTTTATATCTTCCAGATAAGAATTGAATTAAGGATAATTTTACAAAAGGTGTAAGTGAAAGTTTACTTCCCTTTAATATTCTGTAGCAACTTTCCACAAATTCGGATGTAAACAAGAATAGTGAATAATAAAGAAAGTAAGTAAATGATCTTAAATACTTATAAACATATTAAGAATTATTATTATTAATTATTATAAAGTTGTTAAGAAACAAAAAACTTAACTATAAAGGAGAATTGGTTTCAATGGCTTGTGAACCGAATAGGGATATGAAACGGTTTTTATTTGATAGGTTTTAACCGTTTTTTTGTTGCAAATTTTGTGTAAACTAGTTATTTTAGTATAATAAACCGGTTATTTTAAAAATTTATAATTTTTATACTTTTTTCCTTGTTTTTTTTTTGTTTTAAATAAAACCGCAATTTTGTTTATAAAAAGTTAAAAAAAAAAACAGCAGAGAACAAGTCTACTGATTTTAAATACCAGGGATGACAAATTGTACTTTTAATGCTATCAATGCATTAATGCTATTTTTGCATTGTGTTTCAATTTGCATAAATGGCTACTAAATCGTATGCCTTCTTAGATTTTTTTATTTATTTTATTTATTTATATTTGATTTGCTTTGGAGCCGCAGTGGGAGTGAGTGAGCGTGGCTCCAATGTTGGTCACCTCAAGTATACATTTAGGGCCGTATTCATAAAAAATATTTTAGGTTTAATGAAGGCTTATTTGACAAATTTCTCTACAACATCTGTCAAACAAGCCTTTAATAAACCTAAAATATTTTTTATGAATACGGCCCTTAAAATATAAAATTGCTAAAATCGAATTTTTTATCGACATTTTCACATCTATATATATAAAAGTGAAACTCTGTGTGTGTTATCTATAGACTCCGAAACTGTAAAACCGATCGGACTCAAACTTTGGCAAGTTGTTGTAAACATACCAGGGAGTGTTTATGGGTGAAAAAAAGTGGGCGGGGCCGCGCCCATAAAAAATTAGTTATCAGTTTTAGCTACTTGCACTGGACCGAATTTTCTGAAACTTTGCAAACATACTGAGCTTTCATGACTTTACACTTTCGTCATTCGAAAAGTGGGCAGTGCCACGCCCATTAAAAAAAAGGTATCATTTTGAGGTACTTGCACTGGACCGATTTTTCTGAAACTTTGCACACATATTGAGTTGTCATGACTATACAGTTTCGTATTTAGAAAAGTGAGCAGTGCCACGCCCATAAGAAAAGGTGTCATTTTGAGGTACTTACACTGGACCGATTTTTCTGAAACTTTGCACACTTATTGAGCTGTCATGACTATACAGTTTCGCAATTAGAAAAGTGGGCAGTGCCACGCTCATATAGAAAAAGTTATATAGCCTTGCACTTGATATTTGATTAAAATTTAGAATGCTATTAAAATTCATGAAGGGGCGTAGCAACGCGCGCCGGGATTGGCTAGTTTAAAATATCTGTAAATAATACACTTACATGTGTAAGTTACCTCTTATAGTTAAAGAGATATTTATGTAAATAACAAAAAATTTATAAAATTGTTGGCTGGCTTTTGTTTTATATTTTTTCACTGACGGTCTTATCTAAGTACAGAAAATCTTTTAAAAATATCGGGATTGCGGATAAAAAACTATTAACAATCTTCAAGTTGATAGCTAATTTACATAAAAAGTTACAAGCATAAAAAATAAGAACATGTTAAAAGGCTGTGTCTTTTAATTATTTTTCCAAAAAATACTTGATTATTTTATCTAGTTTTTACGAAAATAAAAACGATTGGACAGCTTTTCAGTGTATTTTGTAAAAGAACTCAGAGCGTGACGCACGTTACAGAAATACACATGATAATTTTTATTTATATTTTATTAAGAGTTTTGATTTTTTATTTGCCTTAAGGAATATTATGAAATTTATTTACAATTATAGACGATATAAAATCTACTTAGAACATAAAAAAAACTTATATATCGTCACGCGCGATACAACGCTTGGACCTAAAATTTCATATATCGATGCCTTACTTCTTTAACCTCGTAACTTAAAAATACGGGTTTGACTTTTTCATATCAAACGATTGTTTCATGCTTTTAAAAAAAAGATTAGTATATTATTACTACTAATATAAATAAATACAATCAATTTTTTAATAATTGCATTTAAACTTTTAACCAAACACCAAAGTATAAAAAGATTAACCGTTTTTATTTTTTCTCCTGAAAAATTTTATTTTTTAAGATACGAGGTTGAGGAAGTAAGGCATCGATATCTAATTGCTTTGATATTGATATTGATTGATATCTTTCCAAAATATCAGACAAATTTTTTTTACTTTAAATTGAAGAGTACTGAATGAGAAAAAATATGTCTTTCGATTGGACCATTTATATGAACACCTAAAAAATTTCAATTAATTGAATAACATTAAGCGACCAGAGGTAGTGTAGGATTTGGTTATAATTTATAATTTAAAAAGTATAATATATAATTCTTTATCTTGTCTAATATTAAAAAAAAATGAAGTTGTATTGATTTTAAAAAATGTTTTATTGGTAGACAGACTGGTTTTGCGATTTGCCCATATACCTATTTATAGAAAAAAAAATTAAAAAGATGAAGAAGAAGAAGCTTTAGTTGTAAGTTTAAAATTATTTACAGGAATATAATTTAATTGCTTAAACAATTTTTTCAGTGCAAAAATTCAAAAAAACAAGTAACAGTGCTATATTCGACCGTGCCGAATCTTATATACCCTTCACAACGTGTAGTCATGCAATAACAATTGTTTGTATCAGCATTCATCTCATATAAAATACGTACATATGTACATACTGGTTAGAATAAATGTGGCATCGAATCCCAGCTGAGCCAAAGAAATTTTATTTTATTCAATATATTATTTATATTTTTTTTGAAATTTTAAAAAAATTTTTTTTTTCAAAATTTTTTAAAATTTTTTTTCAATTTTTTTTTAAATTTTTTTTATTATTTTTTTTTATTTTTAATATTTTTTTTTTTGGTATGTTTTTTACATGTACAAATGTGTGTACATATGTATGTATGTATGTATGTATGTATGTATGTATGTATGTATGTATGTATGTATGTATGTATGTATGTTGTTGTTGTAATTGTGAAAAAAAAACGAGGTGGTCGTGGTTTTTTGCTCATATCTCAGAAAGTTATGGGGCGATTGTGCTGAATTTCAATAGCGATTCATTCCTGGATATTTCCAAGAGATTGATACCATATACAGATCTGAGGAACATATAGTTGCTTCTAAAAGTTGATTTCAACCAACACACGGACAGACGGACAGACGGTCAGAGCTTAATCACTCCTCTATTCATAAGCTTTCAGAAAATATATACTTTATGGGGTCGGAAATGAAAATTGTAGAAATTACAAACGGAATGACAAACCTATATATACCATTTTTCACTGTGTGAAGGGTATAAAAATGCAAAAAGCGTATGGAGTACAAAATGCGTAGAATGCGCTGATACGAGGACATGTGTGCTTCAGCGTTTCATTAAGAACTTAATAATTTAATACAGAAATTAAATATGTTTTTTTTTTCGAAATTGGAGCTATTCGGTAAAACCGATACCTAGTTTAAAAAAAATCCAATAATCTATCTAAATAATCGACGTTTAGAGCGAAATCTCAATAATTTAAATTTTTTATACGGCAATCCGAATTAGGGTTTGAAATCAATTATTCGAATTATCGAGGTTTAACTGTATTTATTATTTGTTTTAAATCAGTATCAGAAGTTAAAGTTAAACTTTATACTTTTATTTTCTAATAGTTTACACCGGGTAAATAATGAAAATTTTAATTTGCTTTCATTATTTACCAAACGTATAATTTAAAAAAAAATCATTATTATTATGTTTGATAAAAAATATAACTTTTAGTTTTGCTATCAGGTAAAATATTGTTTCTATGGTATTAGATTGTTCAATAAAAATTTTTAATTTTGTTGTCATTTTGTAAAAAAAAAAAAAAAATTAAAGTGCAATAAAAATCCTTTGATTTATCTATATTCTCTTACTTATTTATGTACTTTAACTTAAATTAAAAATTTTGACATAATTTTTACCCAAAAAAATTTTATATTTATTTGTTGAATTTTACGTTCTGACAAAGGCATATTTATTCATCAGATAATTGCAGTTCGGAGAGAATTTTTTTGTTTATATTTTTTATATATGAAGTTTGAAATTTGAAGTAAATTAGAAAAGAGAGAAAATAGTTTTCTATTTATGCAATTTGACAGCTGAAATTTAAAATAAGTGTTGAAAAAAATAATCAGCTGACGAATCAAGAGTACCTGATGAATAAATATGCCTTGAATTTTACTCAAACAAATTTTATATTTATTTGTTCTGACCATGTAATTATTTATGCTTAAGTTTCCGCAGTGAATGCCCGTTTATATATATAAATTATTTTCATATTTTCCCCTTTTTTTACAATTAGCCATTTACTTTATAAAATTCCTGTACAATGACTGTACAAAGTAAAATGACAAATATGGGACTATGTACCTGTAAAGACTTCCAACATCCCTGGACTGAAAAATGTGTGAATGCCTCAGCTGGTCTGCTGTTTGCAGCCACACCATATTGTTTACGAGTCTATTCCATGGTATATCTGGTAAGTGTTTTGGAGCAATCAAAACAAAGCAAATTCAATCATAATGTGTTTAATACTCACAGCTCTCTATGATAATGCGTCACAAGATACCGTCCTCACAAGATTTACGCAAAATGGTCGTGGGCATTCTACAGTCGACGGCATTTTTAGTTACCAATGCTTACACTTTTATAATGTTTAATTGTTTGTTGCGCAACATTCTGGGCCAGTATTATTTTTCCACAGTGGCCTTTTGGCCATGTTTTTTAGGTAGTTTAAGTGCTATAGCAGTAGAGAGGCCTCAGAGACGTCCTCTATTAGCTTTATATGTGGCAAATGTGGCCACTGAAACTCTTTGGAATATGGCCGAGTCTCGCGGATGGGTTAAATCTATACCCAAAGGACAGGTTTTACTATTCGGTGTCAGTATCTCCATTTTATTGTATTTATATAGATTAGGATTGCACAAAACTTCCTGCCGTGATTCTTTATTCAATATTTTGCGTATTTTTGTCGGCAAGCCAGAAGAAGGACCACTTAAGCCCCCCTCATCAGTTGGAAACAATATGCAAGCGCAACCCCAATCCAGAGAGCCTGTAAGTTTAAATACTATTAATGGTTGGGTGCAAATTTACAGTCGACTTGTAGAGAAACTAAAAAGCAAACATGACTCATGTCCTCACAGAGGCACTTGTTTTCACAACGCTGTAATGGGCGGTCTAAAACCGTTGCTGGGAGGTATAGGTTTACAGGTGGCTTTAAAACTGCTACTGAATGTTAAGAGAATAGCGCAAAACAAAATGAACTGGGGCAAGACGATATTCAATAAGCAGACCTTGAATTTGGGTCTATTTTTGGGTTCGTTTTCGTTTTTGTACAAGGTAAGTTCTTTCATTTCTCTATTTATATATAATAAAAACAAGAAACTGAGTTATACAATTTTTTCAATAATTGGGTTCGTTCGTTTTTAACAAGTTTTTACTATCTTTTACTGCGCTTTACTTGATTGTTCATGTTTTATATAGGATTTTGCGCGAAACGAACGGAATCTAGTAAATTTCAGTAAAAAATAGTAAATACTTTTGAGTGAACGAACATATTGTTATACTGACATTTACTTTTTTTTTATAAAAAATGCCAGCTTTTCTTTTAATTTTTGTTCTTTTTTAATGTTTGTTCTTAAATTGTTTGAGTAATTAATTAAAACTAATTAATTATTAATTCTTTATGTATAAACAATTCTGAAAATTTAGTCGGTTTCGTGTAGTCTGAGACATATTTTTGATCATGACGATCCTCGTTTTGCCATACCAGCTGGTTTAATTGGCAGTATAGGCTTTGCCTACTATCCCGATATCACTGTAGCCTTATATGTTATGTGGAAAATGATGCAGGTTAGTCACAAATATTTCCGTTTAATCGAAAAACAAAAATCTCCTCTAAACCATTTAATTCTTTTTCAGGTTGTTTATAATTTAGGCATTGACCAGAAAAAGCTTCTTCGTATACCCGGTTTTACCATGTTTTTATATGCCTTCTGTACGGCAGTGCTATTCCATGCGGGCATACTGGAGCCCAAAAATTTAAGACAGAGTTATTTTAAATTTTTGGAAGACATATCAGGCGGAAGGTAAGCATAGATTTCAACATGTTTAAGTGTTTTTTTATAATAATTTTTTTTAAGACTAAGTAAATTCAATATGGTACCTTTGGATGTTTATGGCTTGGGCTCCAGTCAAGCGAGAGCAGAAGTTATTCGTCGTTTAAATATTGTCGATAAAAGTCCTTTTCCATCCTTTGCTTTGAAAAATTGGTAATAATAAACGCATAAACTTTGTGTGATTTTTTTTTTTATTATTAACAGTTTTGTGATTTATTGTATTAAAAAAGAAAAAAAAATGGTGGAGTTATTTAATTAGTAAGTAAAAAAAAAACTGAAATTTGCATTTTGTTTGTTTTGAAAATATTTTAGTTTTTGTTTGAAACAAGAAAAAATTAAAAACGAAAATTTCCTTTTTGTTGTATGTGTATGTAACAAAAATCATAGTTTTAAACTCTGTTTTATATTGTTAAAAACGAGATATTATTAAAATAAAATTTTGTTTATATAAACTTTTTATACTAATTGAAGACTTTCTCTTGGCGATGCTCTTTTCTTCAAATTTGCAATAAGCTTTTGTTCTCAATAAATTATGCACTTTTTTCGAATTAAAAAAAAAATGAAAAAAAATGAATTATTTAAGACATATTGTTAAAAAAAATAAATGTATGTATGCAACGTTGTAAGGTAAGCTGTATTTATTAATTTCGTTATGTTTACTGTTGAAAATTCGCTAAAAACCTGCGCATATAAGTACATTTAAAGAGTCTCATAATTATAGTGAAGTTCTTTATTGGGCTATGCCGAATTTTTATCAAACTACCACACCAATTTTGTCTAGTACTTCTCTATCATAAAATGTTCTATTTTTTGTTAATAACTTTAATCCATAGCTGTTAAGTAATAATTACTAATCGTAATAATTAGTAGTTAGATTATATTTTTTTTTTAAATTTGAAGTAATGATTATCAAGATTATTTAGGACTACGAGAAAATAATCAAAAGTAATCCAAAAAATAATTGACTACTTTCAAGGAATATTTTCGATTATTTTTGATTATTTTTTTATTATTTGACAAAATTATGGCAATACTGCCACAAATACATTTTTTTTCATGAAACTCTATTATTATTTAATAAGTTGTTGTTTTTTATTTTTATTCCGTGTGAAATTTCTACAATTTTCATTTCCGACCCGATAAAGTATATATTTTCTGAAAGCATATGAATAGGGAAGTCGATTAAGCTCTGTCAGTATGTTCGTCTGTCCGTGTGTATGTTTAAATTTTTGAAGCCCCCCGATATCGCCTGGACCCCAGAAATATTCGAGAGTAGATCGGTATTAAAAATCAGAAACATCGGTACATAAACAACTGAGATATGAGCAGAATCCCACGACCACCTCGATTTTTTTTCACAAAAACAACATTACAACAACAACATACATACATATAAACGTGTACACTGGCTAGAATAAACGTGGCATCGAATCCCAGCTGAGCCAAAAATTTTTTTTTTATATTTTTTTTTTAATTTTTTTTTATTTTTTATTAAATATATTATTTATATTTTATTATTTTTTTTTTAATTTTTTGTTTGTTTTATATTTATTATTTTAATTATTTTTTAAAAATTTTTTTTTTAATTTTTTAAAATTTTTTTTTTATTTTTTTATTTTATTATTATTATTGTTTTTATTTATTATTATTTATACTTTTATTATTATTTTTTTTTATTTGTGTTTTCTAGTTATTATTTATATTTTAATTATTTTTTTTTAATTTTTTTTTTAATTTTATTTGAATTTTTTTTTAATTTTTATTTTAACATACATATGTAAATTTATAATTTTACATTGGGATGTTTTTATATATATATATGTATGTTTTTATATGTATGTACGTATTTCATATGAGATGAATGGTGATACAAACAATTGTTATTGCATGACTACACGATGTAAAGGGTATATAAGATTCGGCACGCCCGAATATAGCACTTTTACTTGTTTGTTATTATTATTGTTGGCAAAAATATGATTTACTAAGGGATGCATATATATTTTTAACACGCCCTTGACGTCTTCAGTTCCAGTTGAACGACTGTTTTCTTTTGCCGGGATCGTCAACAGTCCAAGGCGGCAATCATTGTCTGATTTTTCTTTTGAAAAATTAGTTGTAATGAAGGCCACTTGTAAATATATGTATATGTAAATTATAAAACTTTTTTTTGGAATTGATTGTATTCTGAATTATTATTTTTATTTACGTTTTTTTTGTTGATTTTTTAAAATAAAGGGCCAATTCAAAGTAGACTCTCATATTGTACTATGTCATATAATTCATATTAATATGACTAGTGACTTTGAACACCTTTTGTTAACAAATTATGTATTTAATACAAGAAAGAAGACAAAGAGATGACGCTGTTAAAAATTGTATGTATACAAGAAAGAAGAAAATAGAAAATATTCTCTCTGAGAGGTGAGAAGCGAAGAAATTCTCTCTGAGAGACAGTATGGTTAAAAGTATAACATAAACAATTTCTTATATGTACATAGGAAACAAATGTGTAAAGTCATATTATTTTTTTTGTATGGAAATTACTAACAAAAATTTTAAGCATGCATAAAATAATATGAAATAGTACAAATACGACTGATATGCAACCACTTTGAATTGGCCCAAAATGTATATATGTATATCATGCTGTAAATTCAAAACAAGGCATATGGATATGCCTTAATTCAAAATTGTTAAAAAATAATCAGAAATATTCTGAAAGTATTCAATTATTTTTTGGATTTTGGATTAATAATCAAGAATTGTTATCAATATCATTATTTTTAAAATGTAATCTAATTGATTACTAATCGTAATCCAAATTTAACAGCTCTACTTTAATCATTGTAGAATAATTTTTTTTATAATACTAACATAAGTATTATTTTTTGTTTTAGTTTGAATTGCTATTAAAGTGTATTTGTTTAGTATTTCTTTAACTACAACTTTTTTTCTTATATTAAATCTACAAACGGAGAAAAAAGTGTTTCTGCAATGGGAGTGGTACTGTCCACTTTTTAACATAATTCTGAATTTTCACGGGAACTTAATGAGGAAATGTGCAACGTATCATTAGACTAATTTAGCTCGCACATCGTAATTTTTTTTTATTTTTAAATTTTATTTAAATACGTAAATTGTATGCGAATTTTCAGTACTACAAGGTTTTCCAAAAAGAGTGATATGATTTCTTTAACAAACAAAAAAACACACACTTACTGTTAAGGAAATTCAAAAGTTTTTTATTTAATGTGAAGTACAATCGATATAAATTAGTTCTAAATAAAACGTCATTTTAATGCATCCACGACTTCTTCTGCAGAAATAAATTCGATGAACTCAATTTGCGAGCAATTTTTTCATTTAATCAAGTCGTATGTCATTAATGGCACGTTCAATATTGACTTGTATTTTGAAAGATCATAAGTGTGTTTTTGGTTAAAAGAAATCATATCACTCTTTTTGGAAAACCTTTTATATATGCTGATGGTGCAAAGATAAAAAATTGGTATAAGTCGAAGTGGTTGTATGGGCATGACACTTCCCGCTTTTCTAACCATAAAACAATGTTGTTAATGAAACTGAATGCAGTGAAATTTGTTTTGCAAAATTCTGTTAAATTGACACATACATACAAGTTACAATTTACAGGATGGGCGTGGCACAAACATAATCCTCCTGTTTATTTCAAGTATAATAACTTAGAACCGCAGATTTCCATAACAATTGAAAACATTTAACAATATAAACAAGTAAGAGTGTTATATTCGGCCGTGCCGAATCTGATAATACCCTTCACCATCATGTACAAAGGTATAATCTTACATCGTAGCTTAACCTATATTCATGTTATTCCCCTTTTTTCTTTATTATTTCCAACGCCATCCTCGATTTTGAATTTTTAGGTATAAAAATAAACACAAATAGGAGAGTTTGAATCATGTCGTAGCTGGGCGTTCTACTCAAATTTATTTAAGCTAATGCATGTACATAAAAACAAAAAGTCCTTTATTGCTCTGAAATCTTTTTATACCCTTCACCTGTGGTGCACAAGGGTATATATAGCTTTGACATTCCGTTTGTAATTTCTACAATTTTCATTTCCGACCCCATAAAGTATATATTTTCTGAAAGCTTATGAATAGAGGAGTCGATTAAGCTCTGACCGTCTGTCCGTGTTTTGGTTGAAATCAACTTTTAGAAGCAACTATATGTTCCTCAGATCTGTGTATGGTTTTTAAAAATTTTTTTTTTTAAATTTTTTAAAAACATACATACGTTAACTTAATTAATAATTGTACAATGGTATGTTTTTTATATGTATGTTTTTACATGTATGTATGTACGTATTTTATATGAGATGAATGGTGATACAAACAATTGTTATTGCGTGACTACACGTTGTGAAGGGTATATAAGATTCGGCACGGCCGAATATAGAACTGTTACTTGTTCTATATAAAAATTATATGATTTCAAGGAAAAGCATTATATGGAAGTTATGTCTGCCACTTTTATTTTCTGGTTTTACGAGGTGTTATGTGTGATCGATCTTTTCGTAATGCATTTAAATATTTCGTGAACACAATTCTTTTTTTAAAAGAAATATACCTGCAAAATTTTATCGCGTTACTTTCAATTTCCAATGCCAACACAAGATATGCGTGTTAAATACATATTCAGTAATAAATTTCATTATACAGACAAACCGCGATAAATCGTGCTCTATTCATTTGAAAACCTTAAAATTCGAAATAATCGTCACTTTTATCGCAAAAATCCGATACATTTTGGTCGCCAAAAGACGGCTTGTTTTTTTTTGTTGAGATTTCACATGTCATTTTGTTCAGTATGACATTTAATCACCTCTTGCTTTCGTTATGTTAAATTATAAAGGGCTTGTCAAACCATAATTCTCAATGTTAACTGTGAGTCACACCTTAACGTCAAGTTTTTTCGCCCAACTTTATTAGACATTTCTTTGTTTCAGTATTTGACAAATTCAACTATTAAGAGGTTAGCAATTGAGGGTGTGTGACATTGCGCGATGATAACGGACTTCTGGTGGCCAGAAATTGAGGATATGAACCTGGACGATATGTGGTTCGAACAGGATGATGTCATTTGCCACACAGTCGACGATATAATGACTTGCGAGAGAAATTTAATGGCCATGTTATCTCACGTCATGGCGATGTTCGTTCATCGCTACGATCATGTGTTTTGACACCTTTGGACTACTTTCTTTGAGGATAATTAAAAAAAAAGTGCCCGTCAATAACTCAAGAACAATTCAAGAGCTAAACGATGAGATAATTCGGCACATTAATGACATTTAACCTCAATTACGTCTAAGTGACATTGAAAATATGGACCATTGAATAGAAGTTTGGCACTAAAGCCGTGTCGAGCAGTTTTCTGATACATTGTTACATAGATATTTTTTTTTGTCATAGATCCTTTTATAATAATAAAAAAATATTAAGATAATTCTCTGAAAACTTTTGTTTTATATACAATTAACATCGTGCGTTTTGGTTTGACCACCCTGTACAAAGCGATCTGGAAATACAAAATAAATGAAATAGAATAATAAATTTAAAAATTGTGACATTTTATGTTTGAAACAACTAATAACAAGCGAATAAATAAAATGAGCGACAAAATATATTATTCTTCAAAAAAAAGCAAAATACCTTAAGACATCTTATCGCAGATAAAAATTAGAAAGTATAATGAAAAAAAAGACAGCCTACGAATAAAAAATATTTTCATATACTTACATATATGAAAAGCGTCAGTTTTAAAATTATTTTCTTTATTATAAAATTTCAAGCTTTGAGTAGTTTGTGTTTTGTTTGAAAACCCCTAAAGGATTTTAAAATGTTTGTTTGTATGTTTGTTTGTTTTCTAGTAAATGCTTTTCGGGGCTGCAGCATGTTAAGAGGAATGTAAATCAAATGCATAAATAAATGCTTAAATAAACATATCTTTCACAAAAAAAAAATTACTTTGGGAATTTTCTGGCACTAATAAACAGTCCGTTACTAAGTTTAATTTATGTTTAAAGCAGTGTTGTAACGAAAATGATAATTTTTGTGGTCAAAATATGCAGAAAAAAACAAAAGCAGTTCTGCTTAGTTGCTCAGAAACCTATGGGCCGATTGTACTGTATTTAAGTAGTATAAATGCATAGGTTCTGGCTAAATAAACAAATCCAGGTTTATGTCTTCGCTAAACAGGGTTGCCATATGTAAATTAAAAAATGTAGGTTTGTGTCTTCGCTAAACGGTGTTGCCACAATTAAATTATAATGTTCATTTTGGTTTGTGTCTTCGCTAAACGGTGTTGCCATATGTAAATTATAATATCTTTAGGTTTATGTCTTCGCTAAACGGTATTGCCATATGTGAATGATAATATTCATTTAGGTTTCTGTCTTTGCTAAACGGTGCTGATGAAATTGTCGTATTATATGAGTATAAATTATTTTAAATATAGAGGGCGACTCAGATATTAAAATTCACTAGATGGAGAATTTGATTTGTGATAACTTACACTTTGTAGCATACTTTTAGAATGTTTTAAAAATAACTGGTTTGTGATTTAGGCTAAATTGTTGTAAGTACACAGGTTGACATTTAAATATTCATCCCAATATAAATTTTCATCCCAATGGTAATATCCATAAGGATTAATTTTTTTTTTTATTTTGGTTGATATGCATTTTGTTAGTGGTTTGTTTATCTCAACTTTAATTTTTTTTGTGTATTTTCTGATAAAAATTTTTTTATTTTAACTAAAATTGTCACTATAAAATTTCAAGTACGAAAAATGTGTGTGTGTGTGTGTTTATTATATATGTCACAGACGGACAGGCAGATATGGGAAAAGATATACATAAATTCTTGACCGTTTTTGGTTTGATCAAAATATTTTTTGTTTATAGACAAAAAAAAATTTAATTGTAAACAAATTGAATACATGCATGTAGGTTCACAAACGTACAGACAGATAGATTAAAATACAGACACACAAACATAAATTCTTGCCCTTTTCCGTTTTTTGTTATTTAAAGTTTGTTCTGATTTTTTTTTTTTTTTTTGGTTTGAATTTGTGATCGTCTAATTCTGCAAGTGTTTATTTTTTTTTAAGATTAAAATTGTAAATATGAAATTTTAAGTACGAAAAATGTGTGTGTGTTTGTGTGTATTTATTATATATGTCACAGACGGACTGACAGACGGACAGAAGGGTAGAGAGATGGATAAATTGATTATTATGATTCCTTGTTGTTAGGGTATATTTTGTTCATTTGTTTCTTTGTTTTAGTGATCGTCTTACACGAGCATTTATTTATTTTTAAGTCTTACAAGTGCGTGTGTTTATTTTCTAAGTCAATCAAGTGTTTACATTAAAAATCTCACTATAAAATTTCAAGTACGAAAAATGTGTATGTTTGTGTGTGTTTATTATATACATATGTATGTATGTCACAGACGGACAGGCAGATAGATTGACATAAAGGCAGATATGCTTACAAACCAAAATTATGTTTACGTTATTTTTTAATAATGCTGTTCTGATACAATTTTAAAGCTCGCTTACTTGTATGTGTATGTGTGTGTATGTATGTATGAATGTTTAAAAGTGTTACCATTGTTTTACGCTAATTAAAAAGTGTTACCATTGTTTTACGATTTGAGATATACCTCTAATGATGCGTTTTTATATATAAATTCAATATATTTTAAACTTTTTAGTTCATTATATAAGTATTTCTATACGTATAGTGAAGTCAAGATTCACATTAAATTTTTTTAAAAAGTAGCAAAATATCGAAAATTCATTAATATAAAAGATGAATTCTAAGGAATTTGAAGTAACAAAAAGCCCCATTATTATTTGCATCGATGAGGAGGATGAAAATTGTGTGCGTCAAGATTCCCTGATGGGTCCAATACTATTTTCATTGGACGAAGAGGACAACAATATTAATAATAGTTTAGAAAATTTATTATTAAATTATATTAATAAAAATAATAATAATATAAGTAACTTTAATGTAAGTTTAGAAGATAGCGTAGAAAATGAAATTCCAAATAATCAGTTAGGATATTATACTAATGAAGTCTTAGAATTTTTGTATGATGAGGAAGGTGATAAAATATTATCAGACTATAAAGATGAATTTTGGTTTGATTCTGTCGGGGATCAAGCCATTTTAGATTTAAGTATTGAATAATAATAATAATATATATAATAATATTAAGAAGAAAATAAATACATTTTTATTTCAACTAAAAATTTGTTGTTTTTATATCCTTTTTCTCTCTCTGTTTTAAATTTTCTCTTAGAGACAGTTTTATAGTAAGAGTTTTAAATGAGTATTATTTTGTCAAAATGAGTAAGTTTTTTACTATTATTAATAGATTAATTTAAATTTTAATAATAAATTACTAAAACAATTTTCTATAAATTGGCAGTAAAATATCTTTTTATGTACATTAAATAAATAAAATTGCAACGATGAACACCAACACGGACTTAATAACCACATTCAATCAGCTAAATACGAAGCAAATCCTAAGTGTTAAGAATATGATAGCTAGGGAAAATTATCTTATTACTGGAGCTGAGAGAACAACCACAAAGTATGGAGACGTTATTATGTTAGAACTGGGACCAAGTATATTCTATTTACCTAGAAAATTTAATGCACTTACTGATAAAGATGTGGAAGACTTATCTACTGGGATGTATTTAATTTCCAAAATTCCTGTTAATAGTGATGGAAACAATACATTCTATAGACTGGAGATTAAGACTGCGCCTACCATGAAAGATTATTATAATTTTAATGACTTTACCGCTTATAAATAAATAAAAATAAAATAAAAACTATATAAAACATGAGTAAAATTGGTATTTATTTAGTATTAAACAACATATTGATTTAGAAAGATGGATATTATTGATGATTTTCTGAATAAATTTGAAAATGTAATCTTTGAAGAAGATTTAGATTTGTTACGTACATTTAAGAAACAATATTCCAATACTGAAGCATTCAATAAACCTTGCCCTCACAATGATTCCGATGGAGACGTAGTTGGTATTTGTGGCTGTTACTTTTTCCACATGAGAAAGGAAAAAGTTATGAAGATAATAGAAAAATATCAAAAACTAATTAAGAGATTGAAAAATAATATCAAAATTTAATTGAACTTAAAAGTGCTATTAATCTTATAGAAAACACATCAGCTTACTATATCCTTATACACACAATCTCATAGTTGAGTACTTATTCTTAAAATCATAATTTAGAAAAGTTTTAGAAATTGCTCAATATGCATCGCAGTATTGTATTCATCGACTTTCAAGGCTTTAAATCTAATTCAAATAATTTTATTGCAAAAGAAATTGCAGTTGTATTCAATAAAAATGAATATTTTAATTTTATTATAAAACCTCCATACGACTTTAATTGTTTGTCAGCAAAGAAACAAAAAGAAGCACATTGGCTAATGAAAAATTATCACCACTTGAATTGGAATGATGGACTACTGACTTTTGATAGTGTATATAAATTTTTAAAAGCAAATACTAAATACTCTAATATATATGTCAAAGGTGATGAAAAAAGGAAATGGTTGGAGAAAATTCTACAGCAAACGGTTTTTAATATTGAAGATCATGCTTGTGCTAACTTTAAACAAATGGAACTGAAGTACTCTGACCACATCTATTGTAATCACCACAGTTATGGAATTTGTGCATTAAAAAATGCTCTTTTACTAGAAAGGGAAAATTTAGTTTTAACATGAAAAAAAAAAATACTATTACTTATTTTAATAATTAAAATAAAAAATAAAATAAACAAAATTATGGATGTTTTTTATTATTTCTTTATTTGAAAATTAGTTAAAAATTTTAAGCATAAATGGCCACAATTAAAAGCATTAGTTTTTTGATATCTTTTATAGTTGTATTTAGTATTAGTTCCTAAATATTTTACTACTTCTAACGGAGGTCGAAGATTACCAAAACTATCAAAATATTCAATATTTTTGTTATCTTTGTAGTAGGCTACCCAATGTGTGCCTTGTCCTTTATTATTGTCCAAATTGATAATTCCGCACTCTTTTCGTCGTGGACATCTAGGAAGTTTATCTCTCATATATACTCCTCTAAAATTAGGAATATAATTCTTTCCAAATACTTTTAAATCTATGTCTGTGAGAGGTCTGTTGGGTAGCTGTTTTATTAGTTTTTTGATACATTATTATAAAAATGTTACTGTTTAGCTGTTCTAGGGAGCTGTTTAGCTGTTCTAGGGAGCTGTTTAGCTGTTTTAAAGAGCTGTTTAGCTGTTTTAAGGAGCTGTTTAGCTGTTTTCACGGAGCTGTTTAGCTGTTCTAGGGAGCTGTTTAGCTGTTTTAAGGAGCTGTTTAGCTGTTTTAAGGAGCTGTTTAGCTGTTCTAGGGAGCTGTTTAGCTGTTCTAGGGAGCTGTTTAGCTGTTTTAAAGAGCTGTTTAGCTGTTTTAAGGAGCTGTTTAGCTGTTCTAGGGAGCTGTTTAGCTGTTCTAGGGAGCTGTTTAGCTATTTCAAGCAGCTGTTTAGCTCTTTTAACTGTTATAAGGAGTTGTTTTAGAGAAGCTGTTATAAGAAGCAGTTTAGCTGTTCTACGAAACTGTTCAGTTCTTCCACAATTTAATTTGTTTTGGTTAAAATCACTCTCATTCATAAATATGGAAAACGATAATGTATTAAGGGAGTTGGTGAAATCTAGAAAAATTTTGAAAAGGAAATTTGATAGCGTGAAACTTGGAGAAGCAGAAACATATAATCAAATAAATTAATTAATTCACTACCAGTAGAACTTCATCTACCCGGTTATCAGTACTGTGGACCTGGAACAAAACTGGAAAAGCGTTTAGAAAGAGGAGATAAGGGAATTAATCCCCTGGATGCAGCTTGCCGAGTTCATGATATTGCTTATTCTCAGAATACTGATATTAATAAAAGACATCAAGCAGATAAAGAACTAGCAGATAAAGCTTGGGAAAGAGTTAAAGCTAGAGATAGTACAGTTGGAGAAAAACTAAACGCATTCTTTGTTAGTAACGCAATGAAAGCTAAAGTAAAATTTGGTATGGGTGTTAAACGCAATAAGAAAAGCCCCTATAAGCGAAATATTTTTAATAGTGCAATTAAAGCAGCAAATGTTGTCTTAAAAAAACAAAAACCTCAAGATGTTAAAAATGCTATTAAAACTGCGCGAAAAGTAATTAAAAATTCATTTCGTGGAAGGAAATCAGAAATTAAAATTCCAAGAATCATTAAAGTTCCAAAAGTTGGCGGCTTCCTACCTATTGTTCCAATACTTACTGCACTCGGAACATTGGGTGCATTAGCTTCTGGTGGATCATCAATTGTTAAAGCCATAGCAACAGCTAAAAATGGTAGACAGCAACTTGAAGAGAGCAAGCTTCATAACAGAACATTAGAGGCAATAGCAATGGGCAAAGGTTTATATCTGAAACCACATAAAAATGGATATGGAATTTTTTATAATAATGTATCAAAAAACTAATAAAACAGCTACCCAACAGACCTCTCACAGACATAGATTTAAAAGTATTTGGAAAGAATTATATTCCCAATTTTAGAGGAGTATATATGAGAGATAAACTTCCTAGATGTCCACGACGAAAAGAGTGCGGAATTATCAATTTGGACAATAATAAAGGACAAGGCACACATTGGGTAGCCTACTATAAAGATAACAAAAATATTGAATATTTTGATAGTTTTGGTAATCTTCGACCTCCATTAGAAGTAGTAAAATATTTAGGAACTAATACTAAATACAACTATAAAAGATATCAAAAAACTAGTGCTTTTAATTGTGGCCATTTATGCTTAAAATTTTTATCTAATTTTCAAATAAAGAAATAATAAAAAACATCCATAATTTTGTTTATTTTATTTTTTATTTTAATTATTAAAATAAGTAATAGTATTTTTTTTTTTCATGTTAAAACTAAATTTTCCCTTTCTAGTAAAATAGCATTTTTTAATGCACAAATTCCATAACTGTGGTGATTACAATAGATGTGGTCAGAGTACTTCAGTTCCATTTGTTTAAAGTTAGCACAAGCATGATCTTCAATATTAAAAACCGTTTGCTGTAGAATTTTCTCCAACCATTTCCTTTTTTCATCACCTTTGACATATATATTAGAGTATTTAGTATTTGCTTTTAAAAATTTATATACACTATCAAAAGTCAGTAGTCCATCATTCCAATTCAAGTGGTGATAATTTTTCATTAGCCAATGTGCTTCTTTTTGTTTCTTTGCTAACAAACAATTAAAGTCGTATGGAGGTTTTATAATAAAATTAAAATATTCATTTTTATTGAATACAACTGCAATTTCTTTTGCAATAAAATTATTTGAATTAGATTTAAAGCCTTGAAAGTCGATGAAGACAATACTGCGATGCATGTTGAGCAATTTCTAAAACTTTTCTAAATTATGATTTTAAGAATAAGTACTCAACTATGAGATTGTGTGTATAAGGATATAGTAAGCTGATGTGTTTTCTATAAGATTAATAGCACTTTTAAGTTCAATTAAATTTTGATATTATTTTTCAATCTCTTAATTAGTTTTTGATATTTTTCTATTATCTTCATAACTTTTTCCTTTCTCATGTGGAAAAAGTAACAGCCACAAATACCAACTACGTCTCCATCGGAATCATTGTGAGGGCAAGGTTTATTGAATGCTTCAGTATTGGAATATTGTTTCTTAAATGTACGTAACAAATCTAAATCTTCTTCAAAGATTACATTTTCAAATTTATTCAGAAAATCATCAATAATATCCATCTTTCTAAATCAATATGTTGTTTAATACTAAATAAATACCAATTTTACTCATGTTTTATATAGTTTTTATTTTATTTTTATTTATTTATAAGCGGTAAAGTCATTAAAATTATAATAATCTTTCATGGTAGGCGCAGTCTTAATCTCCAGTCTATAGAATGTATTGTTTCCATCACTATTAACAGGAATTTTGGAAATTAAATACATCCCAGTAGATAAGTCTTCCACATCTTTATCAGTAAGTGCATTAAATTTTCTAGGTAAATAGAATATACTTGGTCCCAGTTCTAACATAATAACGTCTCCATACTTTGTGGTTGTTCTCTCAGCTCCAGTAATAAGATAATTTTCCCTAGCTATCATATTCTTAACACTTAGGATTTGCTTCGTATTTAGCTGATTGAATGTGGTTATTAAGTCCGTGTTGGTGTTCATCGTTGCAATTTTATTTATTTAATGTACATAAAAAGATATTTTACTGCCAATTTATAGAAAATTGTTTTAGTAATTTATTATTAAAATTTAAATTAATCTATTAATAATAGTAAAAAACTTACTCATTTTGACAAAATAATACTCATTTAAAACTCTTACTATAAAACTGTCTCTAAGAGAAAATTTAAAACAGAGAGAGAAAAAGGATATAAAAACAACAAATTTTTAGTTGAAATAAAAATGTATTTATTTTCTTCTTAATATTATTATATATATTATTATTATTATTCAATACTTAAATCTAAAATGGCTTGATCCCCGACAGAATCAAACCAAAATTCATCTTTATAGTCTGATAATATTTTATCACCTTCCTCATCATACAAAAATTCTAAGACTTCATTAGTATAATATCCTAACTGATTATTTGGAATTTCATTTTCTACGCTATCTTCTAAACTTACATTAAAGTTACTTATATTATTATTATTTTTATTAATATAATTTAATAATAAATTTTCTAAACTATTATTAATATTGTTGTCCTCTTCGTCCAATGAAAATAGTATTGGACCCATCAGGGAATCTTGACGCACACAATTTTCATCCTCCTCATCGATGCAAATAATAATGGGGCTTTTTGTTACTTCAAATTCCTTAGAATTCATCTTTTATATTAATGAATTTTCGATATTTTGCTACTTTTTAAAAAAATTTAATGTGAATCTTGACTTCACTATACGTATAGAAATACTTATATAATGAACTAAAAAGTTTAAAATATATTGAATTTATATATAAAAACGCATCATTAGAGGTATATCTCAAATCGTAAAACAATGGTAACACTTTTTAATTAGCGTAGAACAATGGTAACACTTTTAAACATTCATACATACATACACACACATACACATACAAGTAAGCGAGCTTTAAAATTGTATCAGAACAGCATTATTAAAAAATAACGTAAACATAATTTTGGTTTGTAAGCATATCTGCCTTTATGTCAATCTATCTGCCTGTCCGTCTGTGACATACATACATATGTATATAATAAACACACATAAACATACACATTTTTCGTACTTGAAATTTTATAGTGAGATTTTTAATGTAAACACTTGATTGACTTAGAAAATAAACACACGCACTTGTAAGACTTAAAAATAAATAAATGCTCGTGTAAGACGATCACTAAAACAAAGAAACAAATGAACAAAATATACCCTAACAACAAGGAATCATAATAATCAATTTATCCATCTCTCTACCCTTCTGTCCGTCTGTCAGTCCGTCTGTGACATATATAATAAATACACACAAACACACACACATTTTTCGTACTTAAAATTTCATATTTACAATTTTAATCTTAAAAAAAAATAAACACTTGCAGAATTAGACGATCACAAATTCAAACCCAAAAAAAAAAAAAAAAATCAGAACAAACTTTAAATAACAAAAAACGGAAAAGGGCAAGAATTTATGTTTGTGTGTCTGTATTTTAATCTATCTGTCTGTACGTTTGTGAACCTACATGCATGTATTCAATTTGTTTACAATTAAATTTTTTTTGTCTATAAACAAAAAATATTTTGATCAAACCAAAAACGGTCAAGAATTTATGTATATCTTTTCCCATATCTGCCTGTCCGTCTGTGACATATATAATAAACACACACACACACACATTTTTCGTACTTGAAATTTTATAGTGACAATTTTAGTTAAAATAAAAAAATTTTTATCAGAAAATACACAAAAAAAATTAAAGTTGAGATAAACAAACCACTAACAAAATGCATATCAACCAAAATAAAAAAAAAAATTAATCCTTATGGATATTACCATTGGGATGAAAATTTATATTGGGATGAATATTTAAATGTCAACCTGTGTACTTACAACAATTTAGCCTAAATCACAAACCAGTTATTTTTAAAACATTCTAAAAGTATGCTACAAAGTGTAAGTTATCACAAATCAAATTCTCCATCTAGTGAATTTTAATATCTGAGTCGCCCTCTATATTTAAAATAATTTATACTCATATAATACGACAATTTCATCAGCACCGTTTAGCAAAGACAGAAACCTAAATGAATATTATCATTCGCATATGGCAATACCGTTTAGCGAAGACATAAACCTAAAGATATTATAATTTACATATGGCAACACCGTTTAGCGAAGACATAAACCTAAATTTGTTTAATTTACATATGGCAACCCTGTTTAGCGAAGACATACACCTACATTTTTTAATTTACATATGGCAACCCTGTTTAGCGAAGACATAAACCTGGATTTGTTTATTTAGCCAGAACCTATGCATTTATACTACTGATTTGAAAAGGAATATTTCCAAAAGATTCATATCACATATAGATCTGGAATTTGTTTTAGATTTTGAATACGAACACATGTGCATTGCTCAATAGACTCATATTATTTACAAGATTTAAAAAAATATATATTTTATGGCGTTGGCAATGAATTTTGCAGAAATTGTATTAGAATCGGTTGACAAACCTGTATATACCATTCGAGCAACAGGTGATGGGTATACACATTCCTTACACTCGGAATACACTTACACTTACATACACACTCGGAATTACCATTGTAGTGTTATTGTTGAATACAATAATGTCACGGCAATTCCGAGCTGTTTAATTTCACTCGGAATGCAGAAAACACGCGAGTATGATAAATTTGCCAAAACAACATATTTGTAGGCATTTAAAATTGCAATTGGACAGTATTATAATTGCATAGCAATCAAGTAAAGGTAGCTTTATGATTAAAAATCATAATATGAAATATGGAGGTCATTTTGTTGCTATTTGTATGGAAATATATAAGAAAACATAAACCATCTACAGACCATCCCTAACGTACGCAGAAATTCGTTGAAATCGCTCGACCCGTTTCCGCAGTTAGTGATGACATCAAGGTGTCAACTTATTTTTATATATAGATTAAATTATTGCATCATGTGCGGTTGTTATATACAATAACTAGCTGACCCGGTCCGTGTTGCTGGCCCTAAGCAGACATTAGTGTTGTATTACCACACGATTTAAATTGAGCTTTTAACGAAATTTACGGCCTTCAAATAAAAATACATGGAATACCTATCATAAAGGTTTTTTACAGAATAACTTACATATGGTGTAGGTATGGGCTCACTCAAAAAAGAAACGGATGTGTTTAAGACAAATTGGAAATTATATTCATTTATTACTTCATCTTAAGGCCAGCGGGAGGCAATGTTTTTTTTTTTTATTTGGCCACATACAACTGGCCATGTGAAAAACATGAATTGGCTTTGTGCTTTGTTGATGGTAATAGCAAAGGTAAGACGCAAAGGGAATTGCAGCCGCTTGAATTAGAATGGTAAATCGTTGGAAATTATCGGAATTCGTGGAATAAATACGTATTCGCCTTTGAATTTGCCACCGATGATTGTTGCCTTGATTAAATTTGGTGAACAGTTTTTGATGGTCAATCTGGTTCCGTTGCATAACTTCGGTGCGTTTAAGTTGCGAATAAGAATTACCGGTGATCCAGCCTTTAATGTTAGTACATGCGGTGGCATTCCGGGTGGTTGCAATGAATTCAAAAATTCAGTGGGATAATTGACGGCTTGTTCTTCATCCATTACTGTGTCTATTGATTTGTATTTGATTAATTTGTCGGGCAGTTTCAATTGAATTTGCTCATTGAGCTGTAAATATTTTTTGTAAATAAACCGAAAAATCGGATTTTTAATGCAACATTTCGAAAGTTTTAGAATTTTAATATTGGATCATTATTAACGTACGTTTTTTTGTAAACATTTTCATAAAGTACATAATCGATTTAAGAGTTTGATATCTCGTTTAAAAAACATGACAAAAAAAAAACAAACGAATAAATATATGTATATGTCATTGGTGTTGCAATATGAAAATTGTATTTTGCCACGCCCCTCCGCCCTCAGACCGAAAATCAAAAATCAGACGTTACAGTGTCACCCACCTAAATATTCTGAAGTTTCCCTGAAAATTTCCTCAAAATCGGCCCAGCCGTTTTGGAGTCCATACGTATATATTATATATATAGATAGATTAAGTTTATAACAATTTCCTGAAACCATTTCAACTATAATCATAGAATCCAATTATAGTATGTTTCTCTTTGATTATGATCACTTTAACTAAGTATGTTTTTCTTTGCATTTTTAGAGTCTAGAGCAGTATAATATCTAAAGCCCACATAAATAAGTTAACTACGTTTCTAAAATTAGGGCTTCATATTAAGCCATATTAGACATTGTTATAACCAAAATTTAAATTTTATACTACTAAAAAATAAATCACAATAAATACCCCAAAAAATGTATTTCAAGAAAAGTAAGCAATAAATAATCATCACGTAAAATTTCAACAATATTTAGTTTAAAGACAATAAAAATGTTAAAGAATAGTATCATAAAGAAATGAGTATAGAAAAGTTTTGTACACTCACATAAGGCCCTTTTGGGCATAAAATAAGAAAAAAGAATCCTTAAGATTTATGTTGTTTTGTAAAGAAACTTAAAGAGAAACAAAGTGGTTGTCGAAATGCTTAAAAGATGATGCTGAAATTCGCAAAAGCTTTGGTAATTCTTGTTTTATCTTTCATTTTAAAAATAGACAGCAGATAGTAGTAGAATGAATGTAAGGGGGAGGCAAAGCGGCTTTGGCGTAATTTAAAACAAAGTCTATAAACATATCTTAAGCAGCAGTGTTGTACAATAAAATGACCAGGATCCTTTATTGAAATAAAAATTTAAAAAAATTAATGTTTTTATTGTTTTTTTTTTTTTTTGTTTAAGAAAAAGTTTTGCGCAATTTTTATTTTAATCAAAAAATTCTTTTAAAAATAATATTCATTAATATCTTTTGTGAAACAAATTCAAAGGAGTCTTCTCCTTAATTATAGAAAATGGATAAATTCTAGTTTTATTCCTGATAAAGTGAAAGTACAAAAAATAATAAAAAGGTAAAAAAATAAAATTATTGAATTTAAAAAATTTATAAAAATACAAAGCAACAAATAATTACCAATTTTTGCACAAGATCTTAAAGCTACATGTATAAAAAATAAAATTAAACTTATTGCATTTTATTATTTATTTTATTCCCAATAAAGCGAAAGTACAAAAAAAATTTAAATATAAACAAATTAAATATTTTATTTTATTGGCACCTTAAGATATTCAATAATCTGTATTGTAAAACATAAATACACAATAAAAGTACGTTAGAAAAGTGATACAAATGTTTGTACTTTCACTTTTTTTACTTAAATTTTAACATGCATAAATGTTTATTATGTTCACTCAACACGAATCAAAAGATCTATTATATTTTAAATCTTTATTTTAATATATGTATGTTGTTCTCAATTATGAGATCAATTTCAATTTTTTTATTACAAGCTGTGCCCGAGACATCAAATCAATACATACTTGATTTGAAACAATTAATATAGATTTATTCGAATTTCAAATATATCGACTAGAAAATTACTCGATGCTTTGATTCTTTGCAAGAACTGTTTTTTTCATTTCATTTAAATTTTGGGCCTACGGTTTCTGTTTTCTGCTCTTATACCGACATACATACATTATTTTTTATGCGCTTTAATTTTAAACTCATTTTGAAAATAGCTCACAAACAACAGCAACAGCAATTCAAGTAAGTAATTCTCATCTTAGTTAACTCGTCCAGAAGTAATTCCACAAATTATATTCTTTTGATAAAAAAAAAACGTAATAAAAATAAAATAAATAAATGAATAATAACTGAAACGGCCAACGTCCATTTATTTAAGCAGCACAAATTTTTAATAACAAGGATTTACTTAATAAAATTTATTGCTTTTAATGAATTAAAAAACAAAGTTAAGAATTTTTTTTAAAAAACGAAAAACCTTAACAAAAGTAGCTGGTTAATAAAATACACGCTTGGCTGGTGTTGGAAAACTATTTTTTTGTCTATAGTATTCTTGCATTATCAAAATGAGAAATAAAAAAAAAATTAAACTGACATGCATAACACCTTTTTTATACCCTTCACCTGTGGTGCACAAGGGTATATATAGCTTTGTCATCCCGTTTGTAATTTCTACAATTTTCATTTCCGACCCCATAAAGTATATATTTTCTGAAAGCTTATGAACAGAGGAGTCGATTAAACCATCAACGTCTGTCAGTGTATTGGTTTAAATTAACGTTCAGAAGCAGTCACATGTTCCTCAGATGTGTTCACCCCACATGTTTCTGAGATATGAGCAAATAAACACGACTGCCTCTGTTTTTCCCCTTATTTTCACCACCGAAATTAACAATTTTCAGCCATAGAATAATTTTTAGTTACCTTTGCTACTATTTGTAGATATAATATGCCTCTAGAGATATTCGTGAAAAATTTTTTAAAAAGTGGGCTCTAATCGGTAAAGTTATAGGCAAACATTTTTTTTAAATATATATTCCAAAATTTAACAAACGAAATCATCATTGGTATCATCTGAAAGGACTTGACTAGCGCAATATAAAAAAAATAAAATTAATGTTGGCCACCACTACAAAATGGCGGACAATAAATTTATATATGGGTCAAATCTGGTATCTTAAAAACAACTTCTTTAGCACCCTCAATATTGGTATCAAGTCAAAGTAGAATACAGTAAATTATTAAAAAATGTAAAATCAAAGATCGCGTCCAAAACAAAAAGGCGGATCAAATTTGTTTAACCCCATCAATATGGGTATCAAATTAAAGGGCTTGACTAGTAGAATACAGTTAACTACGTAACAATTTAAAATCAAGGGTGGCGTCGGAAATAATAAGTAAAAATGGCGTATAACCTGAAATATAGGTTAAGCTACGAAAAGGCATTATATTTATGTACATGATGGTGAAGGGTATTATCAGATTCGTCGCGGCCGAATATAGCACTCCTACTTGCTATTTTAAAAATGTTAAAAAAGTTGAGAAATATAATTTTATTAGAAAGTTTTTAAAAAATATTATAATTAAAGAAAAAAATATTTTTTTGACATTTACACGTATTTATACACAAAATGCTTGTTTTTGTTGCCGTGATGCATATACCTATACCACGTCTGACCGTCTGTCCGTGTGTATGTTGAAATCAACTTTTTAAAACCCCCCGACATCGCTTGAACCCGGGTAAGGTATTAAAATATCAAAAATATTTGGCAGTAGATCGGTATTGAAAATCACAAAAACAACATTACAACAACAACATACATACATATGTACATAGTACAAACGTGTTGTTTTCAATATATTTGTACGAATGAAATTTCGCTTGGGTTTTCTTTCGTTGAACAGGCATTATATTTGTTATCATTCATTATTGGTATTCTTTTCTTTTTTATTTGAATAAATAAGAATGATGTTAAATAAAATATATCTATAATTGTAACTTACAAAAAAAAAATCCTTAAAATAAAACAATTACATTCATTTGCTTATCATATATCATATTTATACATTCCATACTTCACTTAAAGTCTCTTTAGTTGTTTCCCTAATTTTCTTCCTCTTTTTTTTTTGGCTTACATTATTGTCAGCCGAGTAATTTTAATGAACTCGTAATTGTTTATTGTGTCACTTGTAACTATTTTCCAAGTCATTCATGTCACACACAATAAATGAAGACAAAAATTTAGAAAAGAACCAAAGAAAAATGGAAAAAGTAAAGAAAAAAATTAATACATAACAACAACAATTACATGTACACAATAACAACAGCAACTTCGAGAATATAGAAAAGCGAAAAAATTTACATAATTTTCTTGTTTACAAATACATATTCCAAACAGAGATTGTTTTTTACAGTCTTTCGTTAGCTACATCTATCATATCCCTTTATTTTTCTTTCTTAGAAAATATAAAAATTACATAAAAAAGAAATAAAAGCGATTGAGTTAAATTAAGTTGATAGAAGACAAATAGCAATAACAACAATAGAAGTATTAGAATGTAACAACAAAGTTATTAAATAAAGACGAAGACAAACTATAGAAAATAGTAGTTAAAATTGTCAAAGTAGTTTGCAAACAAAAAAAAATTGTAAATTTAATAAATTCGAGAGAACACTTTAGTTTTAGTTACAGCGATTACTTAATACACTTCAATAGACTGCCGACTAGACTTTAGCGAAAATTTTAACTTAACCTAATCTAAACTATAGACAATATCATAATCTTAAACATAGACAAAAAGCTTTGTAATCGTCTAAATCATTGTATAGACTATAGTCTTGGCTTTATTTTATATTCTAGCTTGTATTTGTTTTTATAGAAAACAAATTAAAACTATTAGGGGAATGACGGAATTGCCTCATTAGAGGAAGTAGGCTTAAAGGCAAGATGTAAATACCGAACATGACCCGATTGTATATTGTAGTATAAACGTGGATCCAGCTGACGCTGTTGTTTTTTTTTTTTTTTGTATTTGTTTCAATTTTTTTTAACACCTTTATATCGTCGTTGCTCTAACAAATCCAGTTATGTGGTTTTTACTAAGTTTTCAGGAGAGCAAAAATAGCATTTTATTTTCTTACTTTACAGTATTGAATTAACGCATACTGACTATTATTTATTTTTTAACCAATCAAGATATACTTAAAAAACGTAAGACTAATAATGGTTTAAAATAGAGTTTTAAAATTATTTTTTAAAATTATTTTTTAAAATTGTCACATAACCGTTTTCGTCAGAACAGCGACGATATGCATTGTTTGTTTTAAGGCTGTCAAAACTTACTTATCCAAAAAGTTGGTTTGTAAATATCACAACAACCCCACAACAACAGGTTTTTGCAATCCACAGAAAAAAATTTAAGCTACGCCAATCTACCACCAGACTGCAAAGGATCTCCAAAAAGCCATCAACTTAAACAAAGCAATCTTATTTATGAATCTTTTCAATAAAACCAAAGCAACCACATGGAAAAGTGTCTTAAAAGAGAAAAAAAATTAAAAAGTAGCATGATGCAAGATTTTTATCAAAAACGCAAAAAAAATAAAAATTATATTCTTAGAAGGAAAACTTTATAATTTATTCTAGAAGATTTGTAGTCAATTGATTTAGAGGTTATCATATGTGCAAATCGTGGACTTATGCTCCAAGTTTAGAGAAAACAAAATGCCTGTATAGGATTTTACTCCAAATAGAGCACTTACAGCATAGCCTTATGTTTTTTCAAAGCTTTTTACAAAATGTCTAAAAGACAACAATATTGATCCCGGGGATAGCCTAGGTGAAACTCAGACGCACAGGCCGATTTTTTTTTGTCTAAAATTGGAAAATGTTTTGAGAAGCTTATACTTATACTAAAGACAAGAATCAGCGTCCGCAGTATCTGGCGATTCAAGGTAAAGGCAGTGCAGGAAAATAATATTATATTTATTCTAGATATTAAAAAAAAAATTTACAGTCGTGTCTGGATATAGTGAACATCCAATATAGTGAACACCTCTATATAGTAAGCACCAAAATTTTTGCATGGAGTACTCTTAATAGTGAAAAACTCTAATAGTGAACACAATTTTGAAAACAACTTCAACAACAATTCTTTTATTAAACTTAAATACATATGTACATGTATGTATTTTTAGAACATAAAGCGAGTTTTTGAACAAAAATTTCAACCTTGATAAAGAGAACAACCTGGATACTAAGAACAAGCCTTGCATAAATTAGTTCACTGTATCCAGACACGACTGTAATTTCGTAAAATTTAAACATATAGTATCGAAAATCTGAAAAGAGTTTTTCTAATCTGTCTGGTTAAGATAATAATTAACTTTTTCCAGATATAATTATCTAGTACGAAACTGGACATGGTTCCGCGTCGTTTAATATTTTAAGGCAGAAGCTGTGGTTATCCAACTTCAACTTCCATTTATATGGAAAAAAGTTTATTAAACAAATTTTCTTTGGACGGCAATTACCTGATAAATAAATATGTCCCGGTCGAAAACTTAGACTAAAAAACTAAAACTTTACAATGCTCTATAGTGTAAACTGAAATCTAGAAAAATCTATATTCAAATTATAGACTAAAGTATTGTCTTAATTAAAGAACAGGCTATATGGTAGGTAACGATATTTACTGCTGTTTTTATTATGCTGTAGGTGAAAAAAATAACTTCAGAAACTAATACAAGAAATAATATTCAATTTGTATGCATTTATTCACTACTCAGTTTATATAATTCTTCTTTTTCCCTTTTAACGAAGCTGACAGCTATAAAAGACATTTTTGAAAACAAGCCCTTCGCCTACCTCTCATTTAAAATAATATATTTACTCAATGGGAGTGTTTAAGAGCTTTCTATATTTGGTACTCTCAGGAAAATTGAACAAATAATTATAAATTTTAATGCAAAGGTTAAAGAAAATAGTGAATACTTGGCTTAACTGTTTACATTCTAGGTTACATGGGATAAGTTAAGGGTCAATTCTTGTTTTTTATATGAATATTTGACATAGAATTTTAAATAAGTGAAAACAATTAGAGCAAGAATTTATAAAAGTAACTGTTGGGTTGCTTTTCTGATGGTTGTTGCTGAAAATATTTTTGTGACTTTATGTGTAACTAGTTGTTTGCATTTTGTTGTTATTTATTGTAGCATCATTATGTTGTTATGATAAAGTAAAGCAAAATAAAAAAAAAAATCTGCGCTTTGATTAATAAAAGATTTTTCACTCTCTCTGACAAACAAATGTATTTAACGAGGACTCACTGAAAGAGATAAATAGACGGACAGATACTTAAATAAACACACAAATGGACAGACTTACACAAGAAATTATAGTTTATGTTCATAAACAGAAATTGTATAGAAACGTTAATAACTAAAACAAAGTTAATTTTTTCAATTTAATTAAAAATAAAATTATCATTAAGTATATTTGTATGTGCATAAAAAGTTTCCTTTAAAGTTATTTGTAATAAAAGTTTTAATTTTTCGCAACGACCTTAAGAGTAAAGCATTTTGTACAAAACTATTAGATAAATAAATTATATTTAAACAGCAAAATTTAATTTCAAAAGGTACTTTCAAAGACTCAAAAATATTTTAAAATGAAGCCAATAACTGCTGCTTAGTTAGAAAATAATGATTAAAATATCTGCTTAAGAAAAATGTTTCCTTCAAATACTTAAGTCTTTTGTTAAAACGATTTCTGTTAAAGTGATAAGCTTTGTACACACGGTTGACAGATCGTACAATATTGCCTGAAAAATTGGTAATAAATGCCTTACAACCGTGTGAACTGGCAATTTTTGCCTAACAATGTTGGCAGAAAAATAATTGTCAGACCATTGACAGGCGGTCACCTGGCAACAATATTGTCAGATATATGACAATTGTCTGAACACCCTTAGTCGCTATTCTCAGAACTTTGACACATATTGTCATATAATTTTAAATTGGCAGATGTACAAGTTTTGTGCATTTGACAATGGCGTCATTGTCATACAAGTCAGTGATGTCAGATGTATAAAATTTTGCTTTTAGTATTGTTGAATAGAATGCTGTTTCTAGGAATTTTCTTTTCTTTTATTTATTTTCATTTTTTCCCCTACTAAATCAACAAAATAACCTGATTTTACGAAACTACAACAAATTTTTTTTCTCTTATGAACAATTTAAAAAAATCATTTAATCTTTAAAATGGCTCTTCTTAACAAAACCTGTTTTTACCCTATGCGCTATCACATATGCTTAATATAGGATTGGCTTATACCGTTGTACGTCATTTTGCAGTGAGGTTGGAAAAAATATGTAATTCGCCATTTTGTTTTGTACGCCATCTTAGATCAAGAATTTTCAAGCCCTTTCATTGGATAACACTATTATGAATGGTTTTCATTACAAAAATTTTCTCATATATACAGATCTGTCCGCTATTTTGTTGGCGACCATCTTGAATTTATAGGTTATACATAATGTTCTTTAATCTATTTGTCAGTTTCTTTATTTTGTGTACTAGAACATGTTTGGGAGAATTTTTTAGAAACGTAGGAATTTTAGGTATGTTTTTTCATATGGCATCACTTTAAAAGGTTATTTCAATGCAACAGCTGTTTTGCAAAACAAAATTATTAATTTTCTTGTATGTTTCTTGTTTTTTTAGTTTTGTGTCAATAATTGGAGAATAAAATGATAATTAATAAAAAAAAATTATTGTGAATTTAAAGAGGGCGGTACAAAGTATTCCATTTTTAAATCAATGAAGATTTCAGATTCCCAGACGCCATAGAAATCTAAAATTGTAAAAAACAACAAGACCAAAGCAATTCTGACAACCGTCTAAACTTAAAATTTTTTGCCGGACAACATCGTCAGATAAAGTTATTGTTAGAACAATATCTGCCAATGAAATTGTTAGCTTTTTTGATGAAAGTCTGACAACTGTCTGAACTGACAATTTACCTTATGAAAGCAATTCTTCATTGTCATTCCATTGTTAGCATATGTTTAGGTAAAGCAATTATGTCAGATCTAACAACCGTCTGTACAGAGCTATACACTAGCAATTCAACTTTATGCAGAAACTATTTAAATCGATTCACTAATTGTAATGGTTGATTTATTACCGTCATTATTTTTATTTACATGATGATAATGGGTAATTTTAGATTCGGCACGGCCGAACTTGTTTTATTTAAAATTTTAAATAGTTACATGCATGTTGTTACATGCGTTGAAATGTACATACATGTAAACATGATTCTTTGATTCAAGGCAGACCTGCGACATGTTGCTTTTGACTTGTTTATAAACATGCCAAATAAATATTGGGAAAACGATGTCTTTTTCGGTGTTTAAGTAAAACAATGTAGAACTTTTATACATATGAAAAGAAAATTTAACATTATTTAAAAAAAAAAACAAAATTATAAACAATTTAAAGAAATTTTTATATTTTTTGACGATTTTTTTTTAATCAAATAAGTAATTAAAAACAAGTAAGAGTGCTATATTCGGCCGTTCCGAATCTTATATACCATTCACAACGTGTAGACATGCAATAACAGTAGTTTGTATTACCATTTTTCTCATATGAAATACGTACATACATATATAAAAAACATACATATATAAAAACATCCCTTTGTAAATTTATAAATTTACGTATACGTATTATGTTTTTTATGTGTATGTATGTACGTATTTCATATGAGATGAATGGTGATACAAATTATTCTTATTGCATGACTACACGTTGTGAAGGGTATATAAGATTCGGTACGGCCGAATATAGCGCTCTTACTTGTTTAATCTAAAATTGATTTAAAAATTGATAAAAAATCTAGTTTATTATAATAATTACATTTGTGTTATACTTATTATTTAATAATATAAAATATAAACTATCATATGCTTTTGTTGTAAAACTTACAGAAACTTTTTATTAAATCAAAATTAACAAAAACCTTTTCCGTTAATTTTTACCAACGTGAATAAGAAAGCACTCAATTTGCAAAACACTCAACTTAAAAAAGTTTAAGTGTAAAAATCCAACATTTCTTTCATACATGTCAGTTGCAATATTAACATATTACAACGTATAACAAACATTTTATATTTCTATTAAGGCGCATGTCTATGTTCTTACTACTCTTAACAGAACTCTTAAAAATCAAATATCCTGCTTTATTATGCGTAGCCCAAGTCCTGCCTCAATAGTTAAAACTTACTGTTGCATGTTTCATACTTACATTATGTTACAAATTCTCAAGTTTTTTTTATTGGCGTTTGTGCTCTTTTTGTTGTTAGTTGCTCTTTTCAAGTCCACGGTGTCCCTTTGAATGGGTCCAAGTATTGTAAGTGAAAAAATAAATGTAGGTCAGTGGTACAAGTTCAGTTTTGTTGGGATTTTTCTAAAAAACTGCAGTTGGCATTAATGCTCTCAGTTTTATTCTTGTACCATATTGTTTCTAACTGTGTGAATTGTTCTTTTAATTATTATTAGTTTTTGAATTGAAACATGTTTAAACATGTTTCTGTTATTTTTAAACACTTATTAAAAAATCCCTTTTGCGAGTTTTTTTACTGTCTCTCTCTCTCTCTCTCTCTCTCTCTCTCTCTCTCAACTGTAAATAAATAATCATGTTTAAAACAAAAGCCATCACCTTCTGTTGATTATCCTTATCAGTCATGTAGTTGTCGTCCTCATTATTTTCGTTAGTAAAATTGGGCCATTATTCCCATAAAATTGCATAAAATTTCAAATGCAAGAAAAGTTCGTTCTTATTGTATGTATGTATGTATATAGAGGACTTACTTATTTATTTCATTGTTTATATATTTTTCTGCAGTTACTGTTTTGTGTTCAGCAAATGTGTCTGAACTGCATATTTAAAATACATACATACAATGTATTTATAATGTAAATTTCACGACTTTAAATTTTTACATACATACATACATATGTATCTAATGATATTTTTATAATAAGTTATATTTTATACTGGAGAAAATAAATTAGATACGGTTTCAATATAAATATATATGTACATCAATTCTAAAATTCTAAAAAGTTAACTTTTACCGAAAATTTTGTAAGAATAATAATAAAGTAAAAAAATTAAAAAAAAAGATGTGAAAAATTTCTTAAAAACAACAATTAATTTAAAATTGTTAACAAATTTTCTATTAAATAAAAATTTCTAATTTTCTATATAGACAACTTTTATTAAATACTTTATTTTTCAATTAACTTTTTTATATGAAAAAATAAATTCTTGTTCCCACTGACGAACAATAGTGACAAGTGTAATGTAATGTAAGTGCCATGCAGTAAAGATGAAAATTTTTTGGTCGCCGTTTAAGACAACTTAACTCAGCGTGCATTAGCCCCCACTATAACACCTTACTAATAACACACGTCGACGTTTAACACACGTCTTTTATTTAATCCGCTATTCATTCCACTATGTCTCTAGCAATTACAATATCATTGGCAACTGGTGTAAATTATGCCATCAAGTTTTCATTTCCAATTAAAAATTTGGCGTATTAGCAGATTAATTATCTTTAAGCTTATTGTCTCTTAAAATTGTTGTGATATTTATTGTATTGAAATACATGTGCGTTTGCTTTTAATGTGAATATCCTTGAAAATAAGCAAAAATACATCTCGTACGTGAATGAGATTTGCACCTTTTTTTCTTCTTATGTTAATCCAATTTTGGCTTAAAGCCAGCAGAACACACACAAGGAAATAAAATATACTTTATAGAAGAAAATCATTTATAAAGAAACAAAATTAAATTATCTTTTTGTTTTGTTAATCTTTCCTTAAAACGAACAATATTTGTAAAAAAAAAATAAAAAAACATGCAAAGAAAGCAACAGACAAAAATAATCTTAAAGCCACCATCAGTCTCATTTGTTTTTTTGTATAAAAATATTTATACCAAGTTTTTTTTTCTTAAGCTTAGGAAGGTTGTTTTAGAATTAAGAGGTATTAGTTGTAAATCTTAAAAAAAATTTTGTTTTTTGAAATCAAAAGTAATCACTGCATTTTGCATTAAAGTTAAAATCAAGGCATATTTATTCATCAGTTACTCTTGATTCGCCAGCTGATTATTTTTTTCTTCACTTATTTTAAGTTTCAGCTGTCAGAATGCATAAATAAAAAACAATTTTCTCTCTTTTCCAATTTATTTCAAATGTCAAACTTCATACATAAAAAATATAAACAAAAAAATGCTCTCCGAACTGCAATTACCTGATGAATAAATATGCCTTGGTTAAAATGTTTTCAAACTTTATATTTTTACTTTTAATAACAGTAAAACTTATTTTAAAAATCCAAAGTTTTATAATGACATGTTAAAGATTTCACATATGTATGTATACCTAAAACTTTTGTTGTTTAAAAAAATATTTTTTTAGTGTTTACTTTTGAATTATTAGAAATTTTTCGAATTAATATTTAAATTTTCGAAAATAAGAAAGAACTACATATTTTTAATTCGTTTATTAAAATCAATTTGAACTTGAATCCAAGAACAAATACACGACAACAACAAAACTTTCTTATAAATTTGCAGTTTAAAAAAATTAGACTAGCGTTTTTTCCCAATTACAAATAAAAATTTCTCGACGGTCCACAGTGCGGCAAAAAGACTCTTTGTGTGGCCAAAAGTCGGACAAACAAGTTTTTAGTTGGGGGTGTTTCGTAATTGTGTTGGCTTAATATATGCCCTAGGAGATGAAAATGTTATTAGAAACTTCCCTTGCCTTAAATGCACATCATAATTTAAGTTTGAATAAGGCCGAACGGCACACTAGTGCCTAGTGGCTAGTAGGTGCTTCACTTAAACTCCTGCCAAAGTTTTTGTAATCAAATCAAGCTCAACAAATTGAATTTGTTTGACTGAAGTCAAGGCGAATTAATACAGGTGAAATTATCAGCCCAGCTGATGGGGAAACTTTTTGTCACAATTGGTTGAATTTGCCTTATTAATGCAGGGAAGAAAATGTGATTCTGGATTCGGTATTAAACAATTAACTTACGTGTACTTTTTTGATAATAAATGTGCTAAATTTATGTATATTTGTTGCTTTTGCGTCATTAATAATGTGTTTTAAACATTTATATCCTTTTTTTTATTCAAATTTTATTATATTTAATATGTCAGAACAAGTTTTCCATCTCTGATATACGAATTGGCCTTAAAGTTGTTTTAATCCCCTCAAAAGTTGCTTTGTTGCATTAATTCACCGTTGCATGATGATTATGAATATGCCTTGACTGAAGTCACTTGAGGTCAGCCATTTTTAAATTGCTAATTATGATAAAGTATTCGTAATCAGCAACGCCAGTAGCTCCCACATACCAATTTGTCGATATCCTTCTATATTTTTCGACTTTTGGCCGCAAAGAGTGGCACTTAAACGAATGGATCTTAAACGAACAATTTTAGAAGGATATTTATTTTTTCAACATTTTCTTTAACTTTCATCATCTATGTTCTTTTATTAATGTTTCTTATGAATTTTTAAGTTTTTTTTTAAATAAGAAATTCTGTGCTTTTATGTCATTGCTGTTCATATTTAGTTTTTCTTTTTGGTTTTTTTCTTCTTTTTAAAAAACTGTGTTTTAAGGATGTTAATTCTACGTGTCTGGCTGCAGTAAAAAAGAAAAAATCAGTGTAATTTCGATTTAGAAAAAATAAAATTGAAGAAAAAAGTTAATTTGAAATGAAAAAAATATAATGTTTGTACATGACATAGAAAAGAATTAAGGTCAAAAAAGGAAAATAAAACATAAAATTTACTGCAACTTGCTATGAAGAAGACGTTGTCATAAAAAAAGACGTTGCCAAAGAAAATAACATTTGTGAAAGAATATTTTGAAATAAAAATTTTTAGGGAATTATTTTGTTTTTGGCATTTACTTCATTTGTAAAATCAAAAGTTTTTTTAATACATTTTCAGTAAAATTTACATGTCAAACCGAGCTTTCAAATATTGGATTTTTCATTCGGACTTAATTAAGAATAATTAGAAAATCAATAATTTTGTAAGAAATATTTGCGTAAGTTTTAATAGTAAAAATTTTTAAACATTTTGTCAAAATTGATTATAGCAGGGATGGAAAATCAAATTTTGATTTCGGTATTAAACAATTAACTTGAGTGGACCAAATTATATTATATTTGATGCCCTTTCACAATTTTTAATGTGTTGTGTTGTTGAATTCGCCATTGCATTTATCTGTATGAATATGCCTTAACCGTGAGTGAAAAGTTATTTACCGTTCGATCTCTAGATTAAAACAGGTAACAGTTAAATACATAAGCAAATATTGGTTTCTCTTTATAATTATTTCATTTGTTTTTTTTTTATTAATCATTCGGTGAATCACACATTTTTTAATGTCAGTTACATTATTTTTGCATTAATACAAAAAGGTAGGTGTCGTTTTGAATTGAATGCTTTTATTTCTGTAATTGTTATTACTCTCGATTGAATATTTTAACAGACGAGGTGTTGAGACTGGAGAATATTTTTGCGTCAAGAAGTTAATTTTAAAAATATGTCAGTTACGTTATTTCCGCAGTTAGGGCTCCTTGCCTTTAACAAAAATCATTTAACTATGTCACTATTTTAGTTACGATGTCTAATATTAAGTTTATAAATTTAATTTATATTTAAAGGGAATATCTTTTGCAATATTGTATGTAAAGACAGTGCAGATCCTTGGGTTTGAATCCACAACAAAAATGAAATTGTTACGAACTATGTTCATATGTGAATACTGAAAGAAATATAAGAAGAATTAAGGGATATTCAATTAATTGATGCACCTTTTGTCGTTTTGTTAATAAATTGAAAAAGAATTCCTTCATTCATTAATTTTTTAAAGAAAACTGTCAAACAGTGTCTTATATGAAGAACGTTTAAGAAACGAATTATTGAAAAAAAATTATTGGTAATATGATTTATAGAAATGAATTAGTTAATTATCCTCTAAGATTTTTTAATTTAACACCCTGCAATTTCTTTGGGGGCATTTTAAGTCACAGGAGTATGCCCACAATCTAACAACAATTAAACATCAACCTTGAACACTTACTGCCTGTTCAACGATGTCGAAAGAAAACACAAGCGAACTTTCATTCGTACAAATATATTGAAAACAACAACAAAAACTAAAAATTTGTTTTTGTTTTCAACGTATTTGTACGAATGAAAGTTCGCTTGTGTTTTCTTTCGACATCGTTGAACAGGCAGTTAATTGTTGAAATGTTGCTAAAATTATGGAAAATCTAATTGACAGAATATGGTATGTACCGAGAAGTCGTGTTGCTCATAGGAATGATATTATTTTTTAAAGACGTCCTTCCCCTATTCGAATACTTTACAATAGAAATTTTTTTAAGACAATACAGGCATTCTCAATTCGGGAACGTGTGCCAATAACGCTTTAATTGAAATATAAGGGGCCATAATTAAAATATCGACGTATTTGAATAAATGGAAAATCATGCTAAGCAGTGACAAAACTTAGGCAATTTATTTTACTTGGAAACATAAACCGTGTTATATACTACAAGTTGGAATTAGAGTCAATCATTTTGATTTGATCATTTAATCTAATTTAAACAAAAAGTTAAATATGTGATACTAGACCAAAAAATTACATTTTAAGATCACGTTCCATATATTTAAAATGAAATTAATATTATAATTCATATGTTGTATTATTATTATTATTATTAGGCAAAGATTTAATCAATTTTCGAAGAAAAATATTTTTTTTACTCAGGAAATATATAGTCGAAGTTTCATGAGTCTACGTTAATGCGTTTGGACTCAATTCCATTTTATTCGATGTTATAAGGACACGGTTTTTTCGACCTACTCTTGCATAACGAGCTGTAACTCTCTTCCTAATATTCCGATTTAGCAAATTCATTCTGGCAAAATTTGAGCCCCCATAGCTTTTTCTGTGCGACCTCTATCGTGCTTTCAACAGACGGACAGACGGACGGACATAGCTGAATCGTCATAAAATCAAACCCCGATTCAGAATATATATACTTTATGGGATCTAAAATGGATATTTCGATGTGTAACAAACGGAATGACAAAATGAATATACCCCCACAATTTTTTTGGTGGCGGGTATAAAAAACAAACAAATCATTTGCATACTGCATCAATATGTATGCAGTCATGATTTATGCAGCCCTTGTGTGGAAAATTAGTGCAAAATGCAACATCAAGAAATTATAAATTGCCCAAAACAAATCACTTTAGAAGATTTATAATCTTCTTGGTAATTTTTCTACTCATACTCTCTGAGAGCTTTATATTCTTTGTATTAATTTTAAGCACGCACATATTAATAGTTTATCATTCGCTTAGTAGAATGTAAATTCATAGTGTAAGTTTTATTAAAAGTCAAAAAAATTTTTTAAGTTGACATGCAATTCGAATTTTGGCATATGACTGCCATGGCTGGTTCGGACGTAGTCTAGTCTGGAAGTCAAATTTTCGACGAATTTTTCCAACATTTGTAGCTGCGGCGAATGTTGTTCTCAAAGTTGTCAATCGTTTCGGGCTTGTCAGTGTAGACTAGCTACTTCATACATCCCCACAGATAGTAGTCTAGCGTAATTAAATCGTACGATCTTAGAGATCAATTCTCGGGTCCGAAAGGTGAATCTTTGCGGTTACGAAACTTTATCTTCAATAAATCAATTGTGGGACAAGCTGCGAGACATGTTGTGTTACTTATTAAAACCGCAGCTCCTGCACATCATAGTTGTACAATGGATGAACAAAGAAGTCAGCGGCCACCATTGACTGTAACATTCTGACCAGTATCGTTGTTGAAGAAATACAAGCCAATGGTTCTACCAGCCTATTAAGCGTACTAAAAAGTCAGTTTTTCTGGATGTAACGGTGTCTCAACATACATGCGACCGCCAGTTTAAATTCTATATCTCTATAAAGTAACATCCGGTGTATAAAACTATATAAATTAAAATATAAATTATTAAGTAGAAAATATGTACAAACGTTTGTACAATTATTATGTAAAAAAACAATGTTAATTATCAAAATATATTTTAAATGTTCCTTTTTGAAAAATATATGAAAATGAATTCTTTTCGTCAAATTTTCCTTATTAAAAATTTGTGTTGTATTATTTTTTTTTAAACCACTTTTATTAAATTAAATATTTTAGCGAAATTTCCTTTAAATTTATTGAATTTTTTAAGGTAAATTTTCGCAAAGTTTTGTTGATATATCACACAAATTTTAGTTCTCGGACAGCTAAAAAACTTTGTTATTACATAACTGTAGTTCATTCACCTTTAAAATTTCTTCGACAGGGTAATGAATTGACCAAAACATTTCAAAACAAGTGCATTTTCTTTGTTCTTATCGACCAAATTCCATTCAAATGCTATAATTTATATTTACAGTTTCAACAATTGGCTTAAGTTCAAACAATGGTTGACTACGGTTTCTTCATCTAAGCAAAATAATGTGCAATTTTCTTAAATGACTTTATTTTTTTTCCTAAAATGATGTTGAAAATATACTTAAGCTTTTTTCTGCATTTGTCTATTACAAACGGATTTAAACTATTTCTTTTTTTAACATTTATTTTCTAAACTTGTTTTTACTCTTATAAAGTTTTTAAGCAGTTGTAGGGAAAAAACACTTACTGGTCTAGCAAAAACTTAAGGAAAGAAGAAGAACAATAGTTACTTGTTCGAGAGGACAATGAGACTGTAAAACATTTTCAACTAATACAATTGACTAAAATTGCCTTCATTTTCCTAATATTATATGAACTAATACAAAAGCAACAACCACATCTGTATTAAAAAAAAGAAACAAATAAGAGCGCTATATTCCGCTATGCGGAATCTTATATGTCCTTCATATATTCATTATGTATTTTGGATTTTTTTTTGCTGGGATGTTTGCTATAAAATTGGTTAATAGTAGTCTACTTAAAGAAGCAAAAACATATTGTTTGTGGTTAGTATTAAATATTTAAATTGCTATACGCTTCATCGTCAAGGCATTCCTTATTGTCTTCTTATTTGGAATATATTGTATGGGATTTAGATTTATTTAACATATCTTGCGAAGGTACAAAAGAAGTGCAACGTGATCTAGTTACATTCATATAATTTACAACTCATATTAACGCGTTAAGAAGTTTGTATTGTATTTTGTTTCGAAGACGATTTTTAGTGGAGTTCTTTGCTAAAAAAAATACTCCATATTTTTTCACATGTACATACTGATGGTTACAGGTAGAAAGGCCCTTACTCTTATCTTTTATGAAATTAAGTTCTTTAATGATTTCATGAATTTTACAAAAAAACTCGTCACAGGAATTTAACGCAAAATTATCAAAAATAAGCATTTTACAAGCAATTTTAAAAAATAAGTTGCAACAAAGTTTTTATTACGTGTTTATGTTCTCCTGTAAAGTCACAATTATTTAAAAGGGGTCTTTTTACCTGTGATCATCGATATATTAGCGGAATTCACCCTTCGTTTTAAACAGATCATGCAAATGTTGCAGATCTTGCAAGTCTAGTATATCTGTGGCTTGGAGCTAAAAGGGCTAATGTCACTTGTTTACGCTTTTGAGTTAATCATTGTTATGGTAAAACAGGTAAAGTCATACTTAACCCAGAACAGCTTAATAAATAAAATGCCGGCCAATGTCTCTATAAAAGCATTTATAAAAGTTAAAGTTCAATTCCAATTTTCTCAAAAGTAAATATTTTGACATTGGCCTTTTTAGCTCCAAGCCACAAATATATTCCATTGCAAACGTTGTTTTTGAAAATTTCCAACTGTTTTTAGTATTGGAAATAAGTGCTTGTGTCAGAAATGTAATTTCAGTGTTTATTGTTTTTGTGGTGTTGCAAATACAAGAATAAATACTAGACTTGCAAGGTCTGCAACATTTGCATGATCTGTTTGTAATTAAGGGTGATTTCCCCTATTCATTCATTCATTCATGTATTTGCATTTACTTTACCGTAACAACAACCAAAAACTGAAAGTAGAAAGATACTTAATTATAATGTTTACATATGAAAATACGATAAACTCAAAAAAGGTTCTTTACACGTCATCTAAACAAGCCACCAAATTTGTTCGCATACATATGGATGCCTCAAGTTTTAGACATAAAAATACTAAAATAAAATTATTATTTTTTCATATTGAATATAACGATTCTCAAAACAAATTCATGGCTGATTCATTCATAAGTAGCCACTAGGGTGATCGACTCGGTTTTACAACCGGTGGAAAATCCGGTTTTTTCCTCTTTTAGCTGGCGGTTTTTTCGAAAAAGCCGGTTTTTTATTTTTTTAAGTTTATTTTCATATATCTATGTAACCAATCGTACCATAGTATATTTAGTACGCGAAAAGTTTCAAAAAATCAGAAAGTAAAAACCATTAAATATTCTTCCATAATATTGTAAGAAATTTATTTAATAAGAAAAATAATTGAGCTTAAATATTATTTTTTTTATAGGATATAAACCTAACGTTAAACGTTAAAGGTAATTGAAGCATAAACTTCGCTGATCTATCACTTTTAGGTAAAAAGTGTAGTTACAATAAAGAAAAACCAATAATCTCTCCACCCTGAACCAAATTTTAATTAATTGCATTGAGTGTTTGTTAACTTAAATTTCAATTAAACCATGGAACAAACTAGTTTATGCCTATATTTGTATGTCTGTCAGGGGTATAAGAAAGAATTTTCAAAATGAAATTTTAGGAATTTTCTCCCTAGCCTTTAAAATGTATTTCAAATTACAGAAATAATTTCAAACAGAATACGTTAGTGCGTATTAGTTTAAAAAATTTATTTAGTATTTAAAAAATATACAGAAGGAGATACATTATTTATGTATTAATTTTTTGTATTTATTTATTTTACTTGTAAAGAGTACCTTTTGTCCTTAAATTCAACCAATTAAAACCAAATTAGTCAATTTTATTTTTATTATATTTTTTTTTTGCAATATTTTTTAATTATTTCTTTAAATATTATATTTTATATATTCGAACCGGTTAACCGGTTTTTTTCTCAATTTTCAAAATAGCAACCGGTTTTTTTAAAATTCTAAATTTCAAACTATTTGAAACCCGTTTTCTTAAAAAAGTCGAATAATCGATCACCCTACTAGCCACCTATTTTTCAAATCAGCAAAAAAATCTCCATGTCAACAAACCTTAAATTAATACGTCAAACAAGTTTTAAAACGGCCACGTTTGGCGAGTATTTGCCAGATCTGGCAACCCTGCATACAGTCTGTACCATCATGTACATATAAAAATAAGTATGTCTTAGCGACTGTTATTTTCGTCGATGTTTTATATAAACGATAATCTGAAATTTTAATTGAACTTTTTTTTACAAAAAAAAATTTTCGCTTATATCTCTGTCGGTAATTGACTTATTGAACCAGAATTTCTGCCAAAGATACATAATCTTTGTATATGTACATAGCAAACGTTTTAACAAGCGAGATGCCAGATCTCCGCACGCAGTGTGCCCACATAACTGATTTTCAACAGCTAAATTCTCAAGAAGTCTAAAGTATTCCTGGGGCTTCAAAAAGTTGATTTTAACATACACACGGACAGAAGGACAAAATTTCAACAATTCCTCCATCTAAAAGGAGTTAGAATTTATTTGTATTTATAGGGTCTAAAATGAATATTGCAGAAATAACAAATAGAATGACAAACTTATATATAAACTTTTACATTTTCGGCAGGGTATAATAGAGATCATATTCTTCTTAATACCATTTGTTTTAATACAATTCTTTTCTATTTTAAAATTTTTCTTTAGAATGTACTCAACTGTACGTCTTGTTTTTGTAACTTTCTTTCCTTTTGATTTGTTCTACTGTTTTTGTGTGTTTTTTTTCTGAAAATACGTGTTTGTCTTGCATACAAATACATGTATACATAAGTGTGTTTATGTGAGTGTAAGTACTTATTTTACAACTTCTTTTATTTTATATTCCATTTCGTATATATTTATGATTTATTAGTTGTAACCCTAAAAATCAACGCTCGAATGGCTAAGTAATTGAATTTTGTAAATCATCTTCTGTGGCTACTAGTCCTTTGCAATTTTACAGCCTCCATCATGAGTGTTAAAATTATATTTACAGTTTTAGCACTTTGTTTGTAATAAAATGTATTAATCAATTTACAGGTTGTCAAAATGTTATTTTCAAAAGGCCCAACGAATACTAAAAAGTAAAAAAAAAATTATCTTGATTAGAAGTATGTTTTCATTAAATTGTTCATGCAATAATGATTTTTTTTAAAAAATTATATAAACGATTTATTATTTTGAAAAAAAAAAATTTTAATAATAGACTATGGCTTTTTATACAAAAAACCATTGGATAGTATTTTACTGAAAAAAGAAATATTGAAAGACTATTTGTTAAGCGAAAGTATTTATTTATTTATTTCGTAATAGTAATAAAACCTGAGATTTAAAAGTATTATTTTATATTAGCAAAGATAAGATATAATGAATTAAATAATCATATAATAGTTAATACTATAATAATTATTTAAGTAGATTAAGGGCTTCCCAGCAATAAAAAAAATAATAAAAATGAAAGTTTAATATAAAAAGAAGGTCCCATTCACTAACAATACACATAAACTAAGCCAATGAGACAATATCTTATTAAGATATCGAATCAAAGTAATGATGCGAAAGTTTTAACCGAAAAACATTGTTGGAATGCGAAAAGATACACAATGTAGCAGGTAATACATTCCACCATCGTGCAACCAACCCTGACTACATATGTCTTTTCAAACAAAGACAAGTAAATTCTGGGTATACAAATTTGAGGGTTCCTTGTAGATCGCGTAAATACAAAAGATTTAAATACAGCAAAATAAATAATATTGTAAAACAGACCTGTATTCATGAATTTAAAAAAATCATTAAAAGAACAGCCCAAAAAACTGCGAACAAAGTCGGAGATATCGAACAACAGAGTTAAGCAAACGCTTAACCCTACTTAAGTGAGTTGCAAAAGTTCCAGAAAATACTTCCAGACCATATAGAATCAAAGACATCATAAGAGAATGAGCTAATTTAAGTCTAATATGCATAGGCAAATATAGGTTTATAAAGTAAATATTACGTAAGACATGCCAAACATTCCCAGCAAAAATTACTGCATACCCGGAAGCAGGTTTGTAAGGGAGAAACAAATGTACTCTCCTTTCCCAACCAGCTTCAGGAAGGCATGATTTTTATATGAGATGTCCCACTTGGTAGGGCTCTTTGATGCTCTAATTATTTGATATTTTCACACATGGTTAATGCAGCAATTTCAATAAATTTTTTAAGAACTACAGTTAAGATCATTCGCTTACATTCCTGCATTCTCGTAAGCGAGAGAAGTTGCAGTTAGTTATTTTATAAAAAATGAAATATATTTAATAGAAATTTCTGACTTCCAATTAGAGCACCCTCGAACGCGCTCTAATATTGCGCTATAAGAAGGCATGATTTTTTTTACTGCTTACCGGTACAAAATAAATTTTTGCTGGGTTAGAACATATATGATCAATATGCGTACAAAAGGAAAGCCTGGTATCTAAAGTACCACAAATGCTAAACAAACATAATCAAAGACAATATTTAAATGAGGAAAAAACAATCAGTAGGACCGAACATTATAACACTAGTCTTAGAGGGGTTAACAGTGAATGAATTAGAAAAGACTCACTCAAGATAACGTTCAAGAAAAAAGTTAATGTTGTTTGTTAACAAATCATGAAAATCAGAGTTACTTCTGAAAAGCAAAAAAATATCATCAGCATAGATAAAACAATCACACAAAGGAAATAAGGTAGAATGTTCATATATAAAGTAAATAAAATAGGACCTAATACCGAACCCTGAGAAACTCTACAGAAGAAGCAACGCAAATATGAACGTTATTCGTTAAAGACGACAAACTGAGATCTTTCAGTCAAATAAGAATAAATAAGACGGCAAGCAGTCAACGAAAAATTAAACTCATTTTAAGCTTTTTTATCATAATAGAAAAAGATACAGAATTAGAGGCTTTTGAAAGATCAAGAGATATTAGCAGACTCAAGTCATCAGCATTAATATTCCGTCTAATGCTATCAGTGATACTAAGTAGCATAGATGTAGTACTAAATCCTTTTCGGTAAGCATACTGTCCTTCATAAATTAAAAAAAAAAAAGATGCAAGTATTTCCTCTTTAATTACATGCTCAAAAACTTTACGTATAACTGGAAGAACTGGGATTGATCTTAGGTCATTAGGCCCACGAATATTTTTTGATTTGGGAATTGGAACTACTCGAGCTGTCATCTAAAGTAAACAGCTTATTTAAAAATTATTGTCTATAAAAAATAAATTAAAAGCTTTTTAAAATAATTTTTTCGTAAATTTACAAATTGTTGATTGTCAAATAAATTTTTTTTCAAAAGCTCTGTTTCTGTAAAGTTAATTATTCGTAGAAAAATATTTTCTTTTTTCTGGCTAAAAAAAATTTTTTGACTTTTTCTATAAGCAAAGGACATTAAAAGAACGATTTTCCTTTTAATCAGATCGAGTTTTTTAACAACACGAATAGGGGAATTTGGGATAAAAAAGCAATAGTTGTCAATTAATTTTTGTTCTTTCTATAGGATAAAATATTTTATTAACAAAACGACAGTTTATAACAGAGATGTGCAGCAAATAAACAAAAACAAAAAGTTCAGATATAATGTTTTTAAATTAATACAAAAAAGTTTAAGCAAAATAGATATTTGTGAGGAAAAAACCGTTTGTACAAATTATCTGTGGTAAAAATCGTATAACAATTTGAGTATCGACTGCTAGAAATTGTATTTTCTTTTACCAGAATCTACGAGTCTATCGTAACGGACGTCTGCAGGCGATAGAAAGAATTTTTTCCCTGTACATTATGTAAATTCTTAGTGTGGGCACTCTGGAGGTTTTGGCAACGAAGGACTTTCCATGCAAAATACGTATGCGATCACCGCTAGCAAGCTTGGCAGCTGGTAACGCCTATTATTAGCTGTTTAATTATTTTAAACAGCTAACGCCGAACTGGAATGGGTTAATACGACATAAGCCCAAACAGATGTAACTACTTTCTTCCACCAGATCACAATACTATTTTGCAGGCTGAGATTATGGTAATTACGGAAGACATTACACTGATAACGAGGGCCCGATTCGTAACTCTAAGTATAGCCAGTCAGTTGTCAGGACACTTATAAACGAAATGATTAAATCTCGGAATGTCTCCTGCAATGCAAGAGCGAAATAAGCTAGCATGCGAATTGTGAACATCTAGAGCATGCCAGAAAGAGGATGAGATTTTGAAACATTACCTTTATCAAACTCCTGCATTTATGCGTATTAGACGCCAAAATTTTAGCGTGGATACTATGCTGAACTTGGAATAACTAAGGAATTCGAATTGGAAATTCCCAAGGAATTATATTGAAAGGACTTGATTCTTGACCTAGTGAATATATTAATGAAATTCGAACAACAGTTTTTATGAGGGAATTTCGTTTGGGCAGACGTATGTACCTGTTACGGGTTTTGGCTTTTAGTGTCCCCTTTTTATACCCTTCACCTGTGGTGTACAAGGGTATATGTATATAGCTTTGTCATTCCGTTTGTAATTTTTACAATTTTCATTTCCGACCCCATAAAGTATATATTTTCTGAAAGCTTATGAATAGAGGAGTCGATTAAGCCCTGACCGTCTGTCCGTCTGTCCGTGTGTTGGTTGAAATCAACTTTTAGAAGCAACTATATGTTCCTCAGATCTGTGTATGGTATCAATCTTTTGGAAATATCCAGGAAAGAATCGCTATTGAAATTCAGCACAATCGCCCCATAACTTTCTGAGATATGAGCAAAAAACCACGACCACCTCTTTTTTTCACAATTACAACAACAACATACACATATACTGGTTAGAGTAAACGTGGCATGTAAACCCAGCTGAGCCAAAAAAAAAAAAATTTTTTATTTTATATAATATTTTTATTTTTATTATTTTTTTTATAATTTTTTTTTTTAATTTTAAAAAATTTTTTTTTTAATTTTTTTATTGTTTTTTTTTTTGTTTTAAATACATATTTTTGTTTTGGAATTTTTTTTTTGGAAACGTACATACGTAAACTCAATTTATAATTCTGCAATGGGATGTTTTGTATATGTATGTATGTACGTATTTCATATGAGATGAATGGTGATACAAACAATTGTTATTGCACGACTACACGTTGTGAAGCGTATATAAGATTCGGCAGGGCCGAATATAGCACTGTTACTTGTTCAACCTAACCTAACCTAACCTAATAACAAGTCAAACTACAAAAAAAAAAATAGTATATTTTTTTGTATTAAGAAATAATTGTAAAGTGAATACAGCTATTAACGAAATAATAAATTTTATATAATGTACATATTAGTCGTGCGTACCTAAAATTTTGTCACAGACGAATATATAGTGCATTAACTTGTTACTTTTCACAACACCAATGCTGGCGACAAGCTTTTGACTCAAATGTAACTACTAAGAGCTCATTCAAACATAAAATATTATGTCATTAATAAATTTATGGTTGTATTATATAAATGTTATGTTATAAAATCCCTTACACTCTACGAGAGGGTTTTTATATGACAAGGACTTTTTTTATAAAATAATTATGTGATATTAGGAATTATTAAAGCAGAACGCTTAAAACTAAAAAAAAAATTAGGTTAAAATAGACCTTTTATAATTTATGGTTCTTAAAAATTTATTTAAGATTTATTGAATTTTAATTTAAAAGAAAATGTTAAACGAATAAATAAAGTAATATTTTGTGTTAAAACTAATTTTTATTAAAAACCGATCAACAATGTTTTTCTCAATCTTGCAAACAGCAAACCAGTTTTATGCGAACTAAGCTATTTGGAAACTTATTTTCCAAAAAGTCGAATCACAATAAATTAAAATCGATCCAGTTAAAATAAGGGAAATATATCGAAACTTAATCAAGTCGCTTTTGAAATAACTTCAAATTTAAATAGCGCTAAGACTTTTTAAAGCAATCAGTGTTCACATTAAAAGCTTTTAAGCTTAATTTTATTGCACTTTTAAATCATCTATTATTAGCACCAACACAATACATGCAAACAATAAATTTAAACCCTCTATAAACCTTTGATATATCTTACATATTCACATGGCAGTAACACCCTAAATTGCTGCAAATTTTATATGTGAATATGTATTTTGCATTAGCTATTACTTTGCATACATACTTATATGCAAGTGTTTACTTGCAAAATGGAAAAATTAATCATAATTAAAGATATACTTAGATAACCTAGCGAAGCATTCGTTTTCCTTTTCTTTCCCCCTCTTGTGCCTTGAAACATGAAAAACTCGCGGAAATTCCAACAACTGCAGCACCAACAACGATAACATTAACAGTTTTCTTTTATTTATTTAATGGCAACCCTATTTTTACTAAAACGTAAACTTTTCAACAAAACGCATGGTTTATGCCCTCCTGACCAAATGGCCGGTTAGTTGGATGGACGGCGTAGTCCAACAAACTCACTGGCTGACTGACTGACATATAAGCCTAAGATCATTATATGTTTTTTCATTCAAAGTCCTTAGGATATTTTTACATTTGCGTGTGTATTGGGGCATTGCCATTAATGTAATCATCAAGCGCAATACCAAACAGCAACAGTCATTTTATTGAAAAGGCACTTTTAACGAAAAGCTTTTGCAAGATTGGTTAGATGACACATACACACACACACACATTCTTATTTACAACTACAAGTATAAAGAGTGCCAACTGCAAGAGTTGGGTGTTATCTTGATGCGTAAAATAAAGTTTTTATACTTTATGTTCTCATACGCGTGATTTGTAACTCAAATCCTATTTTTTTTTTGTTTTGCTCTTCTGATACTTGAGGCTGTGATTTCTTTGGTACTTGGATATCAGGACATTTATTGTGCTTAATCTGGGACGGCAGATAAAAATGCTTTTCAACATTAAATGTTTTTTTTTTAATTATTTTTATGTTTTGTCTCATTACAATTGATTTGGTGTGCTGATTTAAAAGAAATGCATTATCTTTTATAAACAATAATGAAATTATATTACAAACAGTATCAATAATTAATACTGGAATTACCTTTTAAGATATTAAAAATTTATTGCCGATTAATAATTGTAAAAACTTTAACTCAAATACTGATTCTTGAGCTTACGCACATTTAATACTTAATAAATTTTTTTCAAAAGTATGCTTTTGCGGAAAACTGTCAGAATATTCTGATGCTTAAGGCTATAATACACGGCATGGTTTTAACATCTGACTTTAAAATTTTTCATAACTATAATACAAAAGCTTAAAACTTTTTGTAAAAAAAAAATAGTAAAAAAAATGTACAAGCAGCTGATATTGTTATGAATGAAAAGGGCTTATAGTGGTGGTATTAATTGTTCAAGATTACTAAAGAAACTAACATGACAACAACAAGTAAGAGTGCTATATTGCGATGTGCCGAACTATATATCCTTCACAAAGTTTTAGCCACCATATGCATACATATGTGACCTGCTCCACAGAAAGGGACCTTTGCGCCGAAAAAAAGTTATTGAGAAAAACGCGTTTAAAAAAGCGCTTCGTTTAAATTATCAATGTTTTCATTAATTATGTTCATCTTTACAGGTGATTTGTAAAAAAACTAAAGACATAGAAGCTTGCGGTTTGCGGCATTCGAAAGAGCGTTTTTTTTCCTATAAGAATCACTCAAAAAGTAAAAAAAAAATTTTTCGGCGCAGAGGTCCTTTTTCGTGGAGCCGGTCACATATGTTTATTTATACAAATGGAAGAACACACTTATAAATGTATACTCTTTTACACTCTCGTATGAAGGGTAAAAGAACACGTCTAATTATTATTGTTAGTGTAATTTATAAGATAAGTAGGCTTAGAATTAATCTCGAACTCAATCCTAGATTACTATTTATAAAATCTCTATTTGATGCAAGAATTCAAAACACACCTACTGATTCACAAACTGACACAGATGTTCACCTGCCACCAAAATATGACCATTTCTCTAGTACTCGTACATTTCAAAGCTTTCGAATGAAAAAAAAAGCTAAAGAAATTACTTTCAGAAGCGTCGTTTCATCTTTCTTTGCAATACATCTTATCATTTTTCAGTTATAGCTGCGACTGCCTTTTAATCCTTACACACATACGTTGTGATACTTTATCTTTATAAACGCACAAGTTTTCGTTGCTTTTGTATCGTCGTTCTTTTTGTTTTTGTATTGTCCTTTTTTTTGTGTTTTTACCCTATATGCAGTCATGCAACATGAATTATCATTATGTGAGAGTTTATGTACGATTTCGTTTAGATGTTTGTTGTTGTTCTCTGAATTATGTGTGTGTGTGAGTGTGTGTTTGTGAAATTTATGACTAACTCTTAAATTCTAAAATGACAATGCATTTGTATTCGTAACAACACTTTGCTTAAATGCTTACATTTACATGCGTTGAACAGGATACACATACGAAATTAGAAGCTTTAGCTATGGACGATTTTATGCATGTACGCACCATATGTATGTGGGTGAGTAAAACTTTCCATTAGGGCGATGATTGATAAACAATTTGTAGAAAATAAAGTATACATACAAACATAGAATGGAAAACTTTCTAACAATAACCAAACATATTAACAACATTTTTATATTATTTGTAGCAAAAATTTTTTTTACTTATTTAATATTAGTTTAGATTTATTAAATAACCATTTTTATTCCGGTATCTCACTGTGCCATATACACTCAACGCCATATTATTTTTATATGCGTCGTCTGTAATGTTAAGGCAAACCTCTACAATTCAATGGCGGTGTTTTTTTTACTGTGACTGATATCGTGTCATTTTATTTAATTTTTGTTTTGCAGCATTTTAGTTTTTCACAATCGTTTGTATTTCTCTCTGTAAATGTCAGTCTGCATGTTTGGGTAAAGTTTTTTCTATCTTACGAGAATTAAAATAGCAATGCTAGTAGTTTCGACTGTTATTCAAAATTTTTTGTTTCTTTCCTCTGGTATCATACACCATTTTATATAAGATTAGCTAATTCGTCTGTAGGTTTTACGTTTGTTTTTTTGTGTTAAACAAGGGAAATGAAGAAGCTAACTCTCCGTCATCATACAGACTACTCAGTTTGCTAGGAATAGTGAAAGAATTGCTAAAGTTATCCGTGTAAAAGCAGGGTTTTCAAGAAGCTGTATTCTGGAAGGTCAACAATGCAAGCTTTAAATGAAGTAAAATTCATTTTATAAAGAAAACAATTCTGTAGACCCTTTAATCCTTCTTGTCAAAAGAGAGGTATTTAGACATGTGTTCAATAGCCTAATATGGTAAGACGTATTCATTGCTTGGAATAATAATTTGATGTACAGAAGGAAATGTAAATAATTATGGAAGCAATAAAGTTTCTATTATAGGACCTAAACTATGGAATGTAAGCTATAATATTATTCTTAAAATATAAATTTTCGAAAATATTTTTATAGTTGCCTGTTCACTTGATATCACTTCAGTCCTTATGAAGCGTTACACAGAAGAGGCACAAAGAAAATACAGACAACTAGTGATAAGAACTCCAAAGAGCTGCACAAAATGTTATAAATTTTATGTATTCCAAACAAACATAACATTACTTTTACTGAAACAAATCAATCATCACTTTTTTCTACCGCTTCGTTAGTGTTTGTGTTTTCAAATAAAGCAGAATATCAAAACAGGGCACGAAAATGAAATAAAGAAACTAAAAAATAATGCAAAAATAAAAAATATTAAATGAACAAATTTTAAATCTGAGATGGAGTCCGATACAAATTGGCGGATAGTTTTTTCTTCTTATACCCATTAATATGCGTAACATATATTATATAATTGGGGGATTCACAGTAGTGTCATAAAGTCATATGTCCTATAATAATAGCATGAAAAATTAAGACTATTGTGAACAACCCCTCATAATTAAGTGTGCTATTTTGAATTTAAATAAGCTGATGTAAAACAATTATAAAAATAAATATTTTCTTTCATAATGCCAAAAACAAGTAAAAAAAACAAAATAATAGCCAGTTTGTGCGAAAAGTACATTTTAGATGTTGTAATGGCAAACTCAAGTAAATAAATTACAAATAAATTAAATTTTGTTTGATAAACAAAAACAGCAGAGTCCTTAGCCGATCTTATTTGACGTCACCAGTGATTTGTTATCAAAAATTAGCAACTGCGCTCAAATTTGGATGTCGGCCCGATAAAATTATACAATGAACGGCGACAGCTTACAAAAACTGTTGCGGCTTGGCTTAGCCGGCTTAGCTGTTTAGCTTAGGTCTCTGCTTATTAAATACGACAGCACAATAAACATAGCGTACAAAGTTATATTATTATAAGACACTTTTTGTTTGAACAACAACAACATTTTTAAACCATTGTAAAATTATAGGACAATAGGACAATATGACATGATAAGACACCTTGTGAATCACCCAAATAAATAAAATACAGTAAATCTTAAACAAATTCAAAAACCAAGATATCGTTTAAAGTAAAATAAAGTACAACATTAAATCTCGACTATGCTATGATGAGGTCATTATTAAAATTTTGGTATACCCGTACATGATGGTGAAGGGTATTTAATATTTGTCATTGACGAATATAGAATTGTTATATATTTTTTTTTGTCACTATCAGTGCAGAGAATGACGAACACGAAGTCAGAATATTTTACTGTACCAGTGTTTAAAATACGCGTATTATTTCCTGCAAATGTCAGGCTTGAAAAAATAGTAAAATAGCAGACTAAATGCAACGAGATGGCAGATGTATGAGCCATTTTATTTCTGAGAAATGGAAAAGTGAGATTTTACCTGATCCATATGTTATTAAGACATGACTACTACAGATAATACTGTGTTAAATAAGGAAATGAAATTTAATAGAATTTTTATGTTAATAATTATGCAGAGCTTACGTTTTCTTTTTGCAACTGCAGTACCAAAAGCGAAAACAATTTGAGACACAAATTGGTCTGGGTACATTTTGGAATCTTGTACAATATATTGGGCATGTTTTTCGGTAAAAAAAAATATTTAAACAGATCGTGAAACTCTCAAATTGCCCAAATTGCAGCAGTAAGCCGTGGAATCGATAAGCAAGAAATTGTATGCTGGCCAGCCAAAAAAAAAAAGCGGAGCCATCTAAAAGTAATGCAAAGGTGGAAATATTTTCTAAAATTGATAAATAAAAATTTTAACAAAATGTAATATTGAATAGTGCATTTTTTTTATTATTTCATTTGTATTGTAATTTCAATTATTTTTAACAAACATTTGCTTTATTCTGCATACAGTGTCCTGAGCAAGGCAAAAAATTTATAGGATATTTGCATTATCTGTAAAAAATAATTAATTTTATAGACTTGTATTTTATTCTCTTTTATTTAGTTACCGACCGATGTCATGGTACCTCTCGTTATAGGTACTAATGAGGAGGCATATAATACTGCCGGCTTTTGCGCACGTTGGGCAATCAATACTAACATTTTTTTGTAGCGCAAATCGGCACCAGTCCATTTTTGACCATAAACAGCTTCAGCTACATTTGAGCTCTTGCACATAAAAAAATAAAAAAAAAAATCAACACTTTAATATATTTAGATGGAATATTTAAAACTCTTACCACATCAATCATATTCTGGCCGTGATAGCAAATCAAATATACTTGGGCAATCGCTGAAACTAAATATATTATTAATTTTATAACCCCAGCAGTTGTTGTCCCTATTGTAAGTTGAAAGCCCACAAAGCAAATAACAAAACAGGAAGTGGAAAAATTTACCAGCAAAGGTATACTGAAAATATTATTAATTTGATCCGACAAACTATTAAAGAAATTCAAAAATCGTTATTGAATAAAAATTAAATTAAATGGCGGTGCGTATACAACTTACTCCAACAGTTTAGTGTGATATTTTATCATATCTTTTAAAAATTCCAAGTCTAAGGCATAAGCTTTCTCTTCACTTATTTCTTTTTGGCCCCCTTTCACCACATAACTACTCAGTTTGTAAGATATATAATCATAGTGCATCATTAATTGTGTGACACAAGCGGTGAGTAATAAATCTCCAGATATATGACCTGAAGCTGAAGTATAGCCCGCAAAATCTTGTGAAGCATATAGTAAGTAATATGACCAGTGGTTTTGCCAATTCCAGGGTACATACATAAAATAGGCCAACATTTTAGCCTCCTCGATATTTAACCATAATTCATTCATCAAAAACTGCAAGATGTTAAAGAGGTTAAACGTCCATATAAGAAGCATATACAAGCAAGTAAAACTCAAGGTTATGTTGTAACACTGTCTTGAAAAAGCTTTTGTTTTATATTCTTCCTGCAACTCTTTTGTATTCGGAAATATTTCCTGCAAGCAATTTATAAGCTGCGTCATCTCCTCTTTAAGCGATATAATAAATGCCATTTTGAAAACGCCAACCACTACAAAACTAACATTGCACGAAGTCATTAGGGCCGCAATAAAATTTTCACCTCTAACCATAGATATAATTACGAACAGAAATTCGGAGAAAACAACATAAAACAAATTAATGGCACTCAAATAAAATATAACCGTGATCAGAAGTTTTTTGTCGTTCGTAATTCCCTCCTTGCGATAGGGCTCTATGCCTATTGACAGATAGAAAATATCTGCCACTTTCACAAAATCATTAAAAGTAGCCAATTTCATTTTGTAATTCAAGTGTTATTGCCTCCGACTCTAATGTAGAACTAAACTCTTACAAACTGTATTGCTCCTTTTTGTTAATTTTTATTATAATTTTCTTAAGTGGATTTTTTAATGCATTTAATTTGTTCTTTCATTACAATCAAACAATGTTACAATGTTAAATTATAATTTTTTGTTCATTTAATAACAAGTATTAGCTTGATTACAGGTTCGTTATGATTAGGTTATTAGGTTTAAGGGAGAAATAAACAAATCCACAAAATATAATTATAGATTACAAATCATACTATTTGATTGAAAGAGGATATAATTTTTATATTTAGGGACATTGCGGATAACTCATATAAAATTTATAATAATTTAAAGTTACAACTTTTGAAAATCTTTATATATAAATTTTAAGCAGTGAGTTTCGGTATATTTTTTTAGAAATCTCAAAAAATGGTTTTAAAAGTTAAATATTGGCTTTCACAGCTGATATAATTACTTATGGATCTTTAACCTGCAGTGACAAGGCTATACATGTGTAACTGTAGCTGTTTCATTCTATTTGTAATTTCTTCAATATTAATTTTCGAACTCATAAAGCATAAATACTTTCTAAAAGCATCTGAAAACAGAAGTCGATAAGTGATGTCCATCTGTCTGATCCACACATATTGCTTTGACCTGTATCAGTGTTTTGAAAATATTCGACAGAAATTAAAACAGTAACTTCGACTAACAATATGCTGAGATATAAGCAAAGAAACAAGATTGTCTCATTTTTGCATATTTTTACACAAAAATTAATATTTGTCTGCTCTCGTATAAAACAGACACTTTTGTTACTATCCCTATATTAAGCGTGGTCCAATCATAATGTACGATGTTATTAGTGTGTCACACCTTAACGTTAGGTTTTTTGCTCAACTTAATTTGACACTTCTTTGTTTTAGTTTTTGACAAATTCAACCATGGAGAGAATTACGGTTGAGTAGCTCGTTAAGATTGTTGAAGGTTTTTTGCGAAAATCAAAATGCATATCGTGCACCTCGTGAATCAGCATAATCGATGCACTGTCACCTTAGTGGTTACCTAAACAAGAATAATTTCCATGAGTGCTTGTTGAAAAGCCAATGCATCCATAAAGAGTGACTGTTTGGTGCGGTTTATGAGCTGGCGGCGTCAAGGGCCGTACTTTTTAAAAAGTCAGGTCGGACAAACAGATACCGTATATGGTGTTTGCTATCGCAAAATGTAAACGAAATTATTGTTGCCAGAAATTGAAGATATATACCTGATGGATGTGTGGCTTCCACAGGATTTTTTTTTCTTTTGCGGCTAAGGAGGTAAAAATGCAGATTCCGCATACACCAAAGGTCGTCACCAATGTGTTATGTCGGGCTCTCCCTATGGGAATACTGACTAAAAAATCCCCTGTCTTCCACCCTTGGAAAGCAATTCACCCCGGAACCGCGTCCAGCATTACGGGGTGGTTTCCTGAAAGCTGTAACAGCCCCGTCCTTATAACTGCCTGCGTCCAGGCCTCCGCTTAATCCTTAATCCGATGCATCCAGATCCTTCTTTTTCATCCGCAGTATGTCTTCACAGTATCGCTTCACTGCGCTCCAGTTGTTCTTGCTGTTCAGCATGATGGGGATTATATTCTCCACAGTTATTTCACCTATTTTTCTTACCAGCTCTTGTCGCTGCTGCAACCATTTGTTGCACTTGAAAAAAGTGCGTTCGGCGTCATCTATCTCCTCAGCCTCTTTGTATATGCAGTAGGGTGTTCCACATTTGCCAACCTTATGTAGGTACTTTCGGAAGTACCCGTGCCCTGTGAGCATCTGTGTCAGGTAATAGTTAACTTCTTCTATTGTTCTTCCAATCCACTGAATTCCACAGGATAGTGCCATTTACTATACATACAATAAAACAAAGACATTTTAGCATGAGAAATTCAATTGTTGTATTATCTTACGTCGTGGCAATGTAAATTGGCCGCCACATTCATTTAAATTGACACCGCTGGACTTTATTCTTTTGGGATATTTAAAGAAATCAGTGCGCGTCAATAAGCCAATAATAATTAAAGTGCTGAAGGATGAGAAAATTCGGCTTATAACGACCATAATTTTGTTCAGTGCCATTTAAAATATCGACCATCGGAAAAAAGTATACCACTGTAGCATTGGAAACAATTTGGCCGATCTTTTGTTTCACACATTGTTTTCATAGATCCTTCTATCATAATGAAAGAAATTATAATAATGCTCTGAAAACTTTTTGTTTTATTTACAATTAAGATAATGCGTTTTGGTTGGACCACCGGATATATGTATTGCTTATTTTATGGCTGCCAATATTATCACATATCACGGAAAAATCATGGTTTGGGTAGCAACCCCATTTAGTATTCTATTACCGCATGCATAAAAATTATTTAAGGCTTATTTAACTAATTTTCTATAAACATGTTCTTTATAAAACTCTTTTTTACAAATTATACCGTTAATATATCGATTTGTTGATTAAGCAATGTCTTTTTTATATTTTTAAATTTCCGAAATCCACATATATCCTACAGACCTACACACATAAACAATTTATTAAAAACATGCGTGAGAAGTTTAAGAAAATTGACACTTAAAAGGCTGTAAGACAAGTAAAATGCTTCAATGGTCTACAGAAAAAGATTAGAACTAACTTTTAAAGTTTCCTCTTAACTTACAAAATTTTCTTATTACATGTTAAGGATATATGGTTTTAGGAGATTTTCTGAATCATAATATAACAATTAAGTAATGTATACCTGTTGGTGAAGGCTATACAAATATAACACTTTAACTTGTTTTGTTTAAAAACAATTTTACGCCGTACAACATGTATTAACAGCTGCCTTTTAAAAATTTATGGTTTAAAGTTAACGCCCATGTAATTTGTGGTAATCACATTATTAATGTTATTAACGCAATTACAAAAGAAAATCAAATTTAAATTGATTATTTGTGGGGAAAACGAGGAAATAAAAAAAAACACATTATGAAAAGAAAGTAAACATATGTTTTCCAACTATTTATAAATATTGGTATTGAAAGAAATCTTTATAATATCGACCCCTGTGCGCGAAATTATCGAATGTCACAAAAACAAAACTTTACAGGAGAGCGTTTTTTTTACTTGTAAACAAATAGAAACGTAAATAACACTGTTACATACGATAAAATGTACACAGTGTTATCTCCATAGCTAAAACAGTTATCGCTATAATAATTTATCAGCAGATGGATTAATGGATGTAGAACAAATCTGCATAAAAAGTTGAGGTCGTTATAATTTCAACTTATTCGTTAACATTAGCAATTAAAAAATTTAATAATGAGCAAAATATATTCAATTTCTTTAATCAAAAATC